>JAYKKT010000053.1:535000-1135000 GCA_036023115.1 Brasenia schreberi
TAGGCTGTGGGTTTTGATGGTGCTGTTTGGTATGACGTGGGTTCGGCTGGTGGGTATCGTGTCGGGTTAGGAGGGTAAGAAGCTGGCCCTTCTGGAGGGTAAGCTGTGGCTTGTGATTGTTGGGGTGGGTAGTGTGTGGGTTCGGATGGTGTTGGTTGTTGCGCGGCTGGAGGAGGGTAAGCAACAGGGCGTTCTGGTGGGTAAGCTGTAGCTTCATTCGGTGGTGGATATTGTGCGGCTGCAGGAGGGTAAGCAACGGGGCCTTGCGGTGGTGGACTCTCAGGCTCAGCCGGGAAAGGAGAAGCTTGTGGATCAGTCCGAGCCATTGTACGCAATTTCCAAACTGGCTTATTAACAAGTCTACCAGGCAGAGATTGGTGTCACTTAGAAATGCATATTTTCTGATTGCATTTGTAGCTGCATCACATCTTTTGAGATGTTTTTCTGTAGTTGACTTGAGAGAGAGAGAGAGGAGTAGAATTTGATGATCGAGACAGAAGTAGTAGAATTTGATGATGAAGTTGCAACGTGACCTTCACGTATGGAGATGGATGTCAACGATTCATGTTTGGGTCGGATCCATCCCGATCAGTCTCTTGGATTTGGTAGACTCAGTTGGTATAGTTGAGAACCGATTCTGAGAGTTTTGCTTAAATCAATTGTTTTTGGACATCAGGATCGTATTATTAGTCAGTAATCAAGACAATTATAGTGGAGGAAGGCTAGCTCGATTTAGTAAATTGATTGATCAACCAAACATCTTCCAATTCTCAAAACCCACAAGTTATGATAGTAACAACTTAGCGAAATTTGGAAGAAAGGAACTGCTGCAATAGGTTTGAGTCGATCACGAGAACCTTGGCCACAACGTTGCACGGGTATGCCATTTTTGGCGTGCAGGATACGGGTACGCGTATGAGTATGTCTGGTACGTACTCATACGCCGAATAATGTACCAATACGTATTTCTATATACCGGTACGCGTACCCAAATTTGGGTACGCCACCTACCGGTACTTCATGGATCGGGTTGACCCATTCATATATGGGTCAACCCGATTCAATGCTGAATAAGTAAGTAAGTCGAAGCCCTAATCCCCAATCCATCCTGTTGATCAGCGTCTGTCTCGTGAATCTCCACTCTCGAGTCTCGGGTCTCCGGCACATCCTCCGTCTCAGCTCATCGTCGGGACTGCGACCGGCGACCGGCGGCTGGCCTACTGGACTTCTGGCCATCTCGTGCATCACTCCAAGCGTAACACTCCTTTTCTTGTTTCCTTCCGCATAAGATAGAAAAAAGCACGAAAAAGGTAAAAACTATTAAGTCTCCATATCCAGTGAAGGCATCCTGCTCAATGAAATTTCATCGTGTCATAACACTACATAGTCTTTTCGCTGCTCATGCTCTCTCTCTCACAATCACTCTTGAATTCAGTTGGGAACTCTTTGTTTAGTGAATTTAAGCACACAGACACTGAAGCTGAATCCGACGAGCTTATTTTTTCTTGTAGTACATAATTATCTGTATTACGAGAGGAAACATTTTCATGCAATGCTTGTAATTTTGCATTCAAGAGAGCATAAGTTGAAGATATTGGTGAATTTCCATGTGAACTTTGTTGAGGTCCATTGCTATTGGCCTTAAGCTGATGTTTAAGATGAGGGAAGTTTAGTTGGGCTGAGTCACCTGTTAGCCTGTAGGCTGCTGTTACAACTTTACTCTGATTCATGAAATTATTACCAATTTATTGTAGTTTCGACTTACCAAATAAATAAGGCAAGCAAAAGCCCTTAGTCCTGCCGTGATCATTGGTATAGCAGTTGGCTCTGCTGTTCTGGTCCTATTACTTGTTCTTGTTGGCTTATATGCGATCAAGTATAAGAAGCGGGCCAGAGATGCAGCTTTGCAGGGAAATCCTTTTGGTAAGTTTCTATCTACAATATGCATGACACAGGAGAATTCTTATATCACCTTGGGAAAATGAACTCCATCATTGTTCAGAGGAACCTGATAACTATCTTCTCCTATATATTCCTATTGATTTCAGAATCATGGGGAATAGGGTCTAGTAATGATGATGGTACTGCACCACAACTGAAAGGAGTTAGATGGTTCTCATTTGATGATATGAAGAAATACACTAATAATTTCTCAAAGAGCGATGAGATAGGAGCAGGAGGCCATGGCAATGTAAGTCTGTGAGATTCTCCATATGTTTCTTTGTATACATTCTCTCATCCTCAGTAGTGATTCTTACATTTGACAGGTGTACAGAGGGATTCTTTCAAGTGAACAAGTTGTGGCAGTCAAAAGAGCTGAAAAAGGATCAACACAAGGTGCTCTCGAGTTCAAAACGGAAATCGAGCTGTTGTCAAGAGTTCATCATAGGAACCTTGTCAATCTTGTTGGCTTGTGGTATGATAAAGGAGAACAGATGCTGGTCTACCTTGCACGGGTACGTCATTTTAAAATAGGTGCATATTTTATTCTCATTTAAACATTTTGTTTGGTGAACCATGTAATACGAGTTTATGGAGGTACGTCCTTACCACATAAAGATCCTTTGAAAGGGGCATGGGACGTAGGAAGACTGCACTGTGAAGAGAACAAAATACATAAAATCAGTGTTATCCTATCGTGGGAAGCCATTATACGGGCGATACGCCCAAAAAAAAAAATTCAAATTTTTTTTTTTCAATTTTTTTTTTCAAAATCTTTTTGCAGGTTTATGGCCTCTCTTCACTTCCCTATGCTTGTAATTTGGGTTTATAATTTTATTTATTGAATAAGAATAATTTATGAACAAATAAAAATTGTGACAAAATCATTTCCCTTTCTGTTGCCAACTTTTAGGTATATTTTTGCTAGCAGTTTTTAATTTCATGAGATCACAAACAATTAAAAACATTTGATTGTCTCGGTTCATTGAGTGGACATTTCACAACTTCACTATTTTAGGGTTCACCTTACGTGACTTCCATTGAGTTGAACATGATCAACGTGTGTGAGGCTTAACTGAGTCTGAAGTGAGAAATGAAGCTCAAGCATTAGTTAAAAAGCTAGTCTCTAGAAAGAGAAAAAGGGATATCATCAAATAATAATATCACATCACTGAGGTGTCATAGAGTCAATAATCAAAGAAATTGAGCTCATTGTTTTGCTCACATATGAAAATTAGCAAATATGACAACTACATGTACAAAGATTGCAGTTTGTTAATTTTGATATATTAGATGAGTAGATTATGGAAGATAATGAAGAAAATGCACTACTAACCGAAGAAGACATTGCATGAATTAATTTGAAGTACAACAACATCACGAAGGAGATTAAGATTTTCATTTTAAAGTAGAAGGTGATGAGAAACTTTGAATCTTTATCAGGTAGAAGATGAAAATTATTTAGTTAATGATCCTGATACAAATTTACAATATGTAAAATGTAAATGTATTTCATTTTTTGCTTCAAAATATATAATTTTGAATGCAATTGTTCAATGTTGAATGTTCAATCTGTGCTAAATTTTGCATTATATGAATTTAAAGCAATTATCATATTTTTCTAGATTCTTTTTGGATTTTTACTAATTTTCTTGATTTTTTAAATAAATTTTATATTATTTTAATATTAAAGTACGATACGATACGATACTATACGCCCAGATCGTGGAGCCCAGCGATATGCGTCAGACAACACTGATAATACTTGCTCTCATCGGGAAATATCTGACCTCTTAATTGTGTGTATATATATATATATATATATATATATATATATATATATATATATATATATATATATATATATATTTATTATATTTTTACTTGTGGCAATTGCATACTATCCATGCAACATAGCTTGGCCATATGCTGGTTTGGATCCTACTCGCCTCTGATCACATTGCCGAAGGTCGACTATGATCACCAGCACATCCAATGTACCTCGGACCATGAAAATTAGATAAACACGCGGGTGGATCCCACACGGTTTTACAAGTTGCACACACAAACAATGTCTCCCCCCCCCCGGCGCGCACACACGTTGACCAAGGTGTGCTGGATCTCCAATGTATATCGGTAAGAACAGGCGTCATGTTTATTAAATCCATCAAACAAATTGACATCGAAAATCATAATAACACACAAGGATTCAAAAGAAAATCCAAGAGACTCAGGGAAGCATGAGATGTAGAAGAAGAACTGGACTTATTCAAAGTAACAACATGAGATTCATGCTCATGATCAACTCATTAAAGCACCGTATGAGGAAAATCAAGGCTGAAAAACACCCTGAAAAGGAAAACTGACAAATCTCAAAGGACTCCTGCAGCACAGCCTCCATAAAAAAGGCAAGACAAGAAAACCAGATGGGACTACATGGGAGAAAATATGGTCTTTCCTTCAATAGTTTAGTTCTTTTCTACGTTCTCTCCCTGTCTTATTCTTGTCTTTGTTCTTAGTTTCCTTTAAGAGTTTTTCATTGAATAGATTATTTTCTTTCCTCCCAGTTTCCTTTCTCCTTTTTGTTCGGTTTTTCTTTGAGGTTTTCGACAAGGCCACATTTTATATGGGTTTCTAAAGTGCTTGTTCGGCTCACATAATAATGAGTAAGCGGTCGTTATTGCAGTCTGCAGAATATGAGACGTCGAGATGATCCCATCCTGACTCACATCTTACATAATAAGCAGTTTTACCTAATAGTAATACAACAAGACATAAGAAGATTTATTTATTTGATTGAAAATCAATAAAAAAATATATTAAGTCCATCATCATCCATACCCAACAATACAATAGAGAAAATAAAAAGACATACTCTTCATAGGAAAATCCTGGATCCAGTGACTTCAAGTTTCAACATTTCATTTAAATTTGGATATTCAGTCCATCATCCGCTCTTCATTTTATCTGCCCACTAAATTGACTATGGTTCTGAATTTCAATTGAATTCCTTTATCTTCCAGTTCACTACAGTTGCATCGCTATAACACCTTGTTGCATACATTGATTAGTTTGCGGTAGAATCTTCATTTTCTTTAGATACTGATTTTTGGTTTCTTCTTCCTTTCTTCCCTTTGTCTTTAGTAATTGATAAAAAAGATGTAATTAGTATTCTAAACCATGACATACCAAAAAATAATATTTTAAGCTACCAACAAATGATATCCCACCTAAGACTACTAAGTTCTTCGGTCAAATCATTGATCTAAATCCCAAAAAGTTTAAGTGAGGATAACATCCCAAAAAATTTCTTTGATGTCACCTTCGATAGTATGTCCATTAACACAGTAATATTCTGAATGCCTGATCATGATAGTATGTCCATTAACACAGTAATATTCTGAATGCCTGATCATGTGATACACATACATATATATATATATATACATATATATATATATACATATATATATATACACATATATACATATATATATACACACATATTTATATATGTGAAAGAAAAACATTATTGAAAGCAAAAGGTATGAAAATAAGCCTAAAAAAGTCCTACATTTATAGTTGGAAGAGAAATTAGGGCCACTGACAAGAATGATGGGACCAAAATTAGAAATACATGTTTTATCATTATTGATGGGATGAGATCATGAGAAAAAGTACCTTAGCCAACAAAAGTCACCTAGAGAGGGAGTGCAAGGAAATGGTAGTGCAACTCCCTGTGGTCTTGCGGTTCTCTTTTACATGGGGATGAAAAACTACAACCCACAAAGTTACATTAATTAATACTACAAAGTTTTGTTGTACTAAAATTCCAATAAAAACTCAATTTAACATGAAAAATTAATGTAGAAACACTGCTATAGAATAGATATCCACAATCCACGATATAGGGATGACAACTCTCAATTTAGTCAATATAGTATAAAATTATGAGCTTAGCTAATAGGGATGACTACTCTTAAAGTATGCAACAAAATAGAACAAAGATAATCAGTCTAGTCAATATAAAAATGGGGTAGGACTCAGAAGAGTTTGTATCATCAATTGTATTTGAATCTTGTGTAGAAACTCCTTTAGAAACCATTGACTTTAAAAATATCTCTATTGTTTCTTCTTAATCTGAAAAGATAAATCAAGTAATTATTAATTGAATTAACAACAATATACAGAGTGAAATGAAAGCAATATTTAGAAATGATCAATTAAGTTATGACATATAATACCTGTATGAATGGGGTCAAAGTCATGCAATCAATTTCTTGTACGAATTAAAACTTGAACATGGTTAAAAAAGATGTGACTTTTGTACATAGTGAGAATACGACCACTAATACTAAATGATGATTATGAAACAACTTTAGTAATTTAAATACTTAATACATCATGTATCATCAAAGAAAGATCCAAAAATCATTTTGAATGATCCTTCTAATAGTTAAGAACATCTAAATGAGAATAAAAATCATATTCAAGCTTTAACTCTCCTAAGTATAAATCCAACTCTAACCTGCCTTCACTTCTACTACTTTCACATTCCTACATTTTAAATTCCTATATAAGCATATAAGATTATTTAATTTATAACACAACAACAAATAATAAAATGATAAAGTTAACATTTTAAGAAAGTAAATATTTCTAACTTACATTAAAATGTTTTAATCCTTTGGATTTACTTCTTCCACTTGCTTTTCTCAAAGTGGATTAATATTGAAAAGTTACTCTTGAATTACTTTTGTAATGTTCAAAAGTTTGTAGATACTATCCATCACAGAGTTAACGCACAATTAGGGTCAAGCTTTATGTAGAAAAACTTCAAAAATTGAAGCATCATACATAGGTCAAGAACAACCCCAAATGTAAGGATCATACTATACTCCAATATTTATCAAACTTCCCTTTTATGTCAACAACTATCTATCTAATAACAACATCTTTATAGTTAAAATGATCATTCAACATAAACTCAAATTTCTAAATTTACAAAAAGTATAGGTTAAAAGTTGGGTAAGAAGAACAAAAAATCAAATTAGTAGTCTCATAATAAGGTTTTAAAAAATCATAAATTTTCTCTTCTCTATACCAATAATCAAATGTTCGTCCACCAATAAAAGATTATAAAAAGCTTTTTTATATGACCATGCACTATTAAGCATCATGCATGTTGAATTCTATAAGTTGTTACATCTAAACATAGCCCAACTCCTACATCAATACCTACTTATTCTACACGTTCTTTAAATTGTTTTAACCTTGCATACGATGCTTTTACATGTTTGATACTCTCTAATGTTATGCAATGCCTTTGTAGTCACTTTTAAGCTATCTTTAACAATAAGATTTAAAATGTTGTCATTCACACTGAAAGCGTAGCTAGGACACTTTGTAATATGTCGACTTCTCGTTCCCGTTACTTAAGGGCAGGTCCATAACGCAAAATGCACTCACCCGATTGGTTGGTTACGTAAGTTTTGCCTGTCCTTTTCTTCTTTCCCTTCTTCTTTTCTTTTTTACCATTAACCTAGTACATGTTCCTTTTTAATTAACCTAGTACATGTATGTGTAGGGCTATTTTCAACAATGGTCTTTTTAATGTATCAACCTCTCTTATCCATTTTAACGAAAGAGTCCTCGTCTTCTGTGTGACCTTAGCATATTAGTCTATGTTCCTAAGAGTAGCAAAAAAAACACACTGGATTTAGTCACACGAAATCTTTGGTTAGAAAAAGTTATTTTCGGATCTTTACACCACCCCGATTCGGAATCCAACAGTTTGCAGAAAGTCTTTTCTAACGAATAATCGGCTACGCTGTCATGCAATCCATCGAATCAAGAATGTCGACTTGAGCTGAATTGCACCTCATATAGAACAATTGTATCCCATGAAAATCAGATATATCACACACATGTATAGATGTATTTTGTATACTCTGTGATTCTCTTGGTGTGTGCTCTATCGTATACATTATGAATATGATAGCTGAGTTTCATCTGCTTCGGAGCATCTTCTCTAGTCTAGAAGTCCAAGAGCACAAAATTCAGTCCGGAATCGGTGTTTGGACAACGTTACTTAACTGCTCGTACCTCTCGTTCATGTGTATTTTAACTTTTTTCACCTTTTGGATTGTCTTTATTCGTTTCGTTTTCCTGACTATCACGTACCATTCTATCAAGTACTGGCCATGTATTCGAGCAAGCTGAATGACCACCCATTTGTAACCTAGCATTGAGCCTTCGTGGTCCTCTATTAATAATGTAGTCTAATCATACGGGTGAAATCATTGATTAGACATGGCTGGCTCCGGCCAATTACAAATCAATGGTTCAGATTACTTCAAATAACTAGTCTGGTCCTGGTTATGGTCTGGAACCACCCCGTTTCAAGGCGGTTCTAAGAGAGTGTGGTCCCGGTCATACAACTATTTACGTTTTCTATTCCAAAAAATTTAACTATTTTGAGTAATTAAATATATTTTTAATGTTGTAATACATTAAATGGCTAAAATAAGTCAAATGAATGAGATGTTTTGTCGACTCCAACGCTCGAACTGTTGATGGCATAGTTATGATGGCCAACCATCATTAATGGCCGTTGCAAGATGCCTGTACCTCAATAATCATGAAATGAATTGACATGACGAGGCCCGAATCTAGAGACTAGAGGGAAGGGAACGAAATAGATTTCATTTAGACTTTGAAAATGACATGATGTAGACCCGTTCCTAAGGGAGGGGAATGTAAGATATGGGTTAAACTCGCGTTCAAACCCAGTGGTTCCGAGTCCTGGAACACTTGGATCTATAACCAAACAGGGTGATGCCCGGTTTTTGGCGATTGTTCGTCTAGTCGGTTTCTTTGGTTTCAGTTAGAACCACCCACCCGGGTCCAAACCGGCCATGCATATCTACCATTGATGTCACCATTTGTGAAGAGGACAGTAGCCTTTTTATTGCCTCAGTGTGCTCCGAAGCAACACAACCTTTTTATTGTTAATTTCTCCTCCCATTTAGTAGTTTCAAAGGAACAATAGAACTTACGGAAGTTTCACAAATCCATCACTTGTTTTCAGGAAAATCTGATCAGAGCAGCACCCTCCTTTTTGAAATAATCCTAAAATCGTCCATACTTTATGAATCTTGCAGCAGTTTTGTCCTCCTACTGATTGCAGACTAAGGTAATAAGACATGTACTCTTGCTTTTCCTTTTTACATGGATCCATTATAACAAATAAACTTCAATTTCTATCCATTTTCTTGGCAAACCAACTTCGTCCATAGACTTAATACTGCGTAAAATGGTCCATTGTTAATACATGTAATGTACAATGTAATACAATACTGAGCTAGAGTTTGGTATTCAAAAGCGGACCCTAATGTATCTCTACGTAGATAGTGGGGCTTGTTTAGAATGAAAACGAAGGAGAACTCCATCTGTCTCTCTTCATTTCTCCTCCTTATAATAGCGTAAGAATAGCTGAAAAGCTACTATATATATGACCACGGACATGATCAGCTGATAATATATATAGTGAGTGTGTGCCTGCTAGTGTGCGTCTGTGTACATTCTATTTTGTTTTTCATTTGCAAGGAGAAGGAGGGCAAATAAATAATCCCAAAAACTTTTGGTGTTGCAGGACTCTTTCCGCCCTTTGATATGAACCTGTTTGTCGTAGCATATACATGACTGATGACCTAAGACACCAATTTTCGAGGTTAGTTGGTTTCACTCTTCACTCTCTTTCGGTTGTGACAGAAAGTAAGAGAATGACTTGATAGAGAGGAGGATTTAAGACTCCTGGAAGTTGCCAGAAAGAGCTGCTGTACTGATCAAAACTTATGCACGCATGTCGAGTAAAGTGATGTTTTCAATTGATCGGCAAGCTGGACCAACGTAGGCAGACACGACAACATACATTCCAACCGCTGACACTCAGTGAGAGAGCCCCACACCCTATCTTCAATGTTGAAAGAGACCCATTTTTCTATTGGGAAGATGGACTTTCAGTTTTCGTCCATGAGTAATATTTTGATTCTTAAGAGACCCTACTATTAATTTGATAGAGAGAAGCTAGGGTTGGGCAGATCGGAACATGTAAGGTGTGGACCGGCTTGGTGGTAGATCGGGCCAGAAACCTGCAGGAACCGGAACCAGTTATACCAGACCTGAAACCGAGAATCACCCGATTCGGTTTTTATTCCACCTTTCATAGAATGGACAGTTCCAAATGAACGGTTTCATATTTTTATTTTTTAAATGTCCGATCTTTTAATAACTCCGCCAATGTAAAAGATCACCCTTTCATTGCCGGTCCCAAACCCGGATAAAGAAGGAGGATTGTGTTAGGCTTCCGATAGCCAACGTAAAACTTTGTGAAATTTTTATACCATAGATTACACAAATGATGAGCATTGCTTTGGGGCGTCCCTGTCTAGCGACGCGTTGCAGAGCTCGAATGCAGTGATAAGTATGCAAGGGTCACCACATTTTTCCTCGGATGTAGTGAATCAGTTGCAAAGAGGGTTCCCACATCATGGACGGGTGTGGGTAAAGAAGTTAGTCCCGCTATATTGCCGTCCGAATGTAGTGAATAATTTACAAAGAGGGTCTTCGCATTTTCAATATGAACGGATGCAGAGGGTAAGGAAGCTAGTCCTAGATAATAAGATTCATATTGGTTCTTGTAATATCATAATATTATCCGGTAAGCTAATGGAGGTGGTATATACTATGATTCAGAAAAGGATTCAAATTCTATGTTTAAAAGAGACAAAGTGGGTTGGAGAAAAAGCAAATGAGATAAGGATACAAGTTTTAAATTATGGTACTCAGGTAAAGAAAAGGCTTGAAACAGAGTTGGTATTATCATAAATAAATATTTAAAGGATAGTATAGTAGACATATGACAATATGGTGACCGAATCATGACGTTGAAATTAGTGTTAGGAGCAGAGGTTTTGAATATAGTTTGTACTTACACACCCCAAGTAGGACTAGAAGATGGTATAAAGACAACTTTTTGGAAAGAGTTAGATAAGGTGATTCAAAGAATTCCACAAAGGAAGATGATTTGTTTAGGAGGAGACTTAAATGGACATGTCGGTAAAGAGGCATTAGGATATCAAGGTATTCATGGAAACATTGGTTTTGGGGATATAAATGAGGAAGGTAGGGAGATTTTAAATTTTACTATGACATTTGATCTCTTTATAGTCAATACAATCTTTAAAAAATGAGATGAACATTTAATTACTTATAAGAGTTGCTTATTACAAACACAAATTGGTTACTTTATTTGTAGAAAAAAAGATAGAGCATGTTGTAAAGATTACAAGGTAATTATAGGAGAAAACTTAACCACCCAACATCGACTTTTAGTTATGGATTTACAAATAAAAAAATGAACAAAGAAGAAAAGAGTGCATCGAGCTATTAAGACTAAATGGTGGAACCTCAAGAGCGAGAAAGAAGATATATTTAAACAGAAAATCTTTCAAGGAAATGTTTGCAATTATGTTGGTACACCTTGTGATATGTAGAACAATATGGCTACACATATTAGGAAAGTGGTGAAAGATGTGTTAGGTGAATCTAAGGGAGGTATATTGGCACAAAAAGAAGCTTGGTGGTGGAGTGAAGTAGTGCAAAATAAAATAAGGCAAAGAGAACATGTTATAAATTACATTATGATAAAAAACTAGTGAAACTTTAGAGGCTTATAAGAAAGCAAAGAAGGAAGCGTAAAAGTCTGTCAGGAAAATAAAAGCTAAAATTTGGGAGGATTTATATAAAAAACTCAACTCAAAAGAGGGTAAAAGAGATTTTTAGGATAGTTAAGGCTAGAGATAAGAAAACTAAAGATCTTAACTATATTAGATGCATCAAAGATGAGGATAAAAAAATTCTAGTGGCAAATGATGATATAGGAAATAGATGGAAAAACTATTTTTATAGATTCTGTAATGAAAATAAAGATGTTAGTATTAGCTTAGGAGAGTTAGCCAAATTAGAAAAGTATATAAACCACAATTTCAACCGACGTATTCAAAAGAATGAAGTCAAAGAGGCTCTTAAACATATGAAGGGTGACAAATCGGTAGAACCAGACAATATTCCTATATAAGTTTGAAAAATACTAGGAGAAATAGGAATCACGTGGCTCACAATACTATTTAATGAAATATGGAGAAACCAAAAGATGCCCGAGGAATGGAGAGCGAGTATACTTATACCCATATATAAGAACAAGGGAGACATTCAGAATTGTACGAATTATCGAAGTATCAAGTTAATGAGCCATGCTATGAAATTGTGGGAAAGAATTATCAAACGTAGGTTAAGACATATATCAAGTACAACAGAGAACCAATTTGGATTCATGCCAGGCAGATATACTCTTGAAGCGATTCACCTTTTGAGATGTCTTATGAAACATTTTAGAGCAAAAAAGAAAAACCTTCACATGATATTTATTTATCTAGAAAAAAATTACGATAGGGCACTATAGACGTTGAAATTTTCACTCCAAGCCTATGTAGAGACTTGAAACGAGAATTTCTAATCTAGTCTTTTGCGAGCATGCCAACTAGTTTTTAAAAACTAGTAAAGTATTGAAACCAAATCTGACTAAAATGGTGACTGTGGCTAAGCGGGTTCTTTTCACTTTGGGCCTTCTGTAACCGATGCTCAAGAGTTAGCTTAAGCACTTAGAAACTTCAAATTTTAAGGTGATAGACTCCAATTCACGTAAAGATGAAGTATTTGTCTAAGAAAGAGTGAGTGCACTTAGTTTCAACTTGAAATTCACTAAGTTCTGAAAAAACAGAAACTAACTCAGTTTTTCAAATCTCGTTCCCGAATTTTTCTTGGTGGTCTAAGAATCTCCAAAATTCATAAAACTTTTATAGGATGTTTCCTGATGTATTGGAATCCAAAACCACCTTTTGTCTCGAATTTTAGGATAACAGATTTACAAAATTAAATCGAGAATTGGACCCAACTTCATTGTTTCAAGAGATTCTATGACAGAAATACAAAGGCTCAAAGAATCCTCTATATCTCGGTGTACGGAACTTAAAATGTTATGATTTTAGTCTTTTTGGAAAGCTATGGATATCAACTTTCCAATGAGACTAATTTTATCAAATTTGGTTTCCTATGGATAGAGATCTTTTACCCAACCTATGTTGTAGAAAATCCGATTGTGCAGAAAATAGAAATAGATTTGTCCGACTTTTCCCAATTTTATTCACAGGGTTGCATGGTACTAAAATTCTTCCAAATTTTATTTCTATTGGGCTAGTGTGTGTAGGTGTTGTGCCTAAAATTTTAGCGTATTCGCATCACTGATTAGAGAATTAAAATTGAAACAATCCAAGTATACAGATGTTGGAAAACTAGAATTTCGTTTTTATAGAACATACATGCATGCATACTCACTCGAATTTAAATTGCAACAACCCAGCAACACTAAGCAAATTAGTGAAGGAAAATGAAGAGAAATATGTGTATTAGCTTAAGCATAGAGGTGGTTAGAGAATATATAGTATTTTATGGAATATATTAGGGAAGAATCACATAAACAAACACATGGAGTGCATACGTGAGAATGAAAATTCAGCAAATCTAATCATTATTACAACATGGGGGGAGATAAGGCTACATTAATACAACCCGTTTCAAATTGAATTAAATGAGAAGAAGGATTAGAATCAAAGTATAAGAATACTTATAGCTTTCCACCCAAAATGCCGAAAATTCCAAGTATGGAATTCGGCCTCCTTCTTCCTTGAATGCCTCACTCTCACTCAAACTCAATGTGCAGCCCTTGCCTAGACCTACCCCACTCTCCCTCTCTTACTTCACTCATTTGCAGCTCACGACCCAAGATAGGTGCAGCACCACCTTGCTAAGCCCAAGACAAGCCCCCAAACTCTCTCACCAATCCCCAAGATAGCAAGCTCTCCTAATTTTCAAGATGCTTTTCACGCCCCCCCTTGGCCCTATTTATAGGCCAAGGGGGCTGGTTTCTAGGGGATTCTTTGGGGCGGGCCTTGCATGGTCCATGTCCACCCCATGATCCAATTCGAGTGGTCCCCTTGTGATGTTATGGACCAGCCCCATGTGGGTTGGTTCTCAAGTTCATTGGGGCAAGTCTAGCCCTAGTCGGGTGAAGTCTAAATGGCCGGCTAGGCTTGATGTAGCCCATCTTCACTTGACTTCATTCACATTAACATGTCAGCTGGATGTAACTTTGGTGATCCTTCAAAATCAATATTTTCAAGTCCAATTCATTTGGTAAAAACTGGTCCATCTTGGCCCTTGATTTGAATTGAATCTACCCATAACTTGGAGTGAACCGGACCTTGCTTTGAAATGAACCAATCCATGATTTGAAGTAAACCGGCCCTTGATTTAAAATGAACCAGCCCTTCTTATCCAATCGTATCTTCAATCTTTATATCCAACTAGATATGCTTTATCACTGGATAAGCCTCTGACTTGGTCCGTCCTTTGCTTCCGGACTTGATCTGGATCTTGAATTGGATTGGGTCTTCACCTGTTCGTTTGATTTGCTTTGAATCATTTGGGGCTTTTAACTTGATTTTAAAACCTTTATTTTGAAATGTTTCAAAAAAGACTTGAATTTTTAAAAAGGTCTTAAATCAATTGAATTTTTCGAAATCGGGAGTTTAGGAATTTTTTTTTATATTTTCGGTGTTTACAGGTACCGAGGGAGGTTCTTTGGAGAACCTTAGAAAAAAGAGGTATCCCATTGACATACATTAACCTTATAAGAGACATGAACGATGGTGCAAAAACATGTGTGAGAACTCATGAAGAAATGACAGACCTCTTTGAAGTTAATATCGGGTTACATCAAGGATCAACTTTAAATCCATACTTATTTATAATGGTGATTGATGAGTTAACAAAACATATTCAAGATGAAGTACCTTGGTATATGTTATTTGTAGATGACATTGTGTTAGTGGAGGAGTCTAAGAAAAAAGTTAATAGAAAATTGGAACTATGGAAAGAAACATTAGAATGCAAAGATCTCCGACTTAGTAGAACAAAGACAAAATATATGGAATGTAAGTTTGATCATTTGGTTACTTGAGAGGACATAGAAATTAAAATTGGCACACATTGCATCCCCAAAAGGAAAGTTTTAAATACCTAGGGTCAATTTTTCAGAGTGATGGAAAAATTGATAGAGATATTACTAATAGAATTAACGTTGGTTGGTTAAAATGGAGAGGAGCATCAAGTATTCTTTGTGATAAGAAGATACCATTAAAGTTAAAAGGTAAATATTATAGAGTAACAATTAAACCTACCATGTTTTATGATTCTGAGTGGTGGGCAGTTAATGATTAACATGTACAAAAGATGTCTGTGACAGAAATGAAGATGTTGAGATGGATGAGTGGTCAACGAAGAAATGACCATATACATAACGAGGTTATTAGAAACAAATTAGGAGTGACACCAATAGAGGATAAAATGAGAAAATATCGGTTAAGATGGTTTGAATATATAGAAAGAAGATCAAAAGAGGAATCTGTAAGAAGGTATGAAAAACTAATTTTGGAAAGTATTAAAAGGGGTAGAGGGCGACAGCAAAAGTGTTGGCAAGAAACAATAAAGAATGATCTAGCTTATTGTGAATTATTTGCTAATATAGCACATGATAGGGCTCTATGGAAACAAAGAATCCATGTAGCTGACCCCATCTAGTATGGGAAAAGGCTTTGTTGTTGTTGTCCGATTCTTTAATATTTTTTTCAGTTACAAATGAATTAGAACTCAAGCCAAAATTTGAACCAGCAGTTCCAAAACCTGAAACTGCAACCGACTCAGTCTTGGTATGATTCTAATTCCTGGTTCCACGAAAACCATAACCAATGGTTAATAGAACTGCCGATTCTGGTTCTTTCTAGGCTGACGTATATGATCAGTTACATCCAATGTTCGAACCCTTGACCTTAGGATAGAAGGACCAACATTCTATCATCGTATAGTGAAAGAAACTTGATATAAGCAAAGGGCCAGACCTTCAACCATCGGCCATTAGTAATTATATCTTGATTCTTTAAATATAATTAAGGACAACATGCAGTTGCGGTACATAACTCCGCCCATGTAAGGGATCACCCTTGCATTACCAGTCCCAAGCCCGAAGAAAGGAGGAGGGTTGTGTTAGGCATCCGACAGCCAGCGTAAAACTTCATCAGATTTTTATAACATGGATTAAAAAAATTATGAGAATTGCTTTGGGGCGTCCCAACCTAGCGATTTGCTGCAGAGCCCGAATGCAGTAAGAAGTAAGCAAGGGCCACTACATTTTCGCCCGAATGTAGTGAATCAATTGCAGAGAGGGTTCCCACATCATGGATGGGTGTGGGTAAAGAAGTTAGTCCCTCTACATTGTTGCCTGAATGTAGTGAAAAATTTTTAGAGAGGGTCTCCGCATTTTGATTATGGATAGATGCGGGGGGTAAGGAAGCTAGTCCTAGATAATAAGATTCGTATTGGTTCTTGAAATATCGGAACATTATTGGGTAAGCTAAGGGAGGTGGTAGATACTATGATTCGGAGAAAGATTCATATTCTATGTTTACAAGAGACAAAATGAGTTGGAGAAAAAGCAAAGGAGATAGAGGATACTAGTTTTAAATTATGGTACTCAGGTAAAGAAAAGGCTCGAAACGGAGTTGGTATTATCATAAATAAAGATTTAAAGGAGAGTGTAGTAGACATACAACGATATGGTGACCGAATCATGACGTTGAAATTAGTGTTAGGAGCAGAGGTTTTGAATATAGTTTGTGCTTACGCACCCCAAGTAGGACTAGAAGATAGTATAAAGATTATTTTTTGGGAAGAATTAGATAAGGTGTTTCAAAAGATTCCACAAAGAGAGATGATTTGTTTAGGAGGAGATTTAAATAGACATGTCGGTAAAGAGGCATTAGGATATCAAGGGATTCATGAAAACTTTGGTTATGGGGATATAAACGAGGAAGGTAGGGAGCTTTTAAATTTTGCTATGGCATTTGATCTCTTTATAGTCAATACAATCTTAAAAAAAGGAGATGAACATTTAATTACTTATAAGAGTGGCTTATCACAAACACAAATTGATTACTTTATTTGTAGAAAAAAAGATAGAGCTTGTTGTAAAGATTGTAAGGTAATTCCAGGAGAAAGCTTAACCACCCAACATCTACTTTTAGTTATGAATTTACAAATAAAAAATGGACAAAGAAGAAAAGAGTGCATCGAGCTATTCGAACTAAATGGTGAAACCTCAAAAGCGAGAAAGAAGATATATTTAAACAGAAAGTCCTTCAAGGAGATGTTTGGAATTATGTTGGCACACCCTGTGATATGTGGAACAATATGGTTATATATATTAGGAAAGTGGCGAAAGATGTGTTAGGGGTATCTAAGGGAGGTGTACCGGCACAAAAAGAAGCTTGGTGGTGGAGTGAAGTAGTACAAAATAAAATCAAGGCAAAGAGGGCATGTTACAAATTACATTATGCTAAGAAAATGAGTGAAACTTTAGAAGCTTATAAGAAAGGCAAGGACCGAAACTAGATTGTGCCTTATAGATAGCACAATTAATACATCAGTCAATACAACTGGTACAAAAATTCTAAAGAACCCAATGCTCAAAACATCTGAGAAAGTGTTATTTTCCATGTACAATTGATGTTCTCATTGTTTATATTCCTTTAGATCCATTGCTCCTTCCTTGATCTTCGAGATATTTCTGGTAGCTCTAGAGTCAATCCACCAGCCAGTCATTGGGCGGTTCATGTCGAAACATTCTGATATCAAAGAGATTATATCTTACTTCTCTGATTGTCCGCGTTGTGGATTGTTTCTTCCACCTTTCTTGTTGCAACAATCTCTTTTATAGTGTCTCATCTTTTTATAACTAAAATACTTGACCCGAGAAGCGATTTTCCACATTTTTTTTAAAAATTGACTACTTTTTTGTTATTCTTGCCAAACTTTTTGTTTGCTTTATTTCTCCTTTAGTTGGGTTTAGAGCTAGACCCTATCTCCTTTTATACTACTAGCAATTTTTCTTTCTTCTTTTTACTCATATGTTCTTCTTCTATTGCTAGTTTCATAGGCAATTCAGAAAGGTTGATTTTTAGCTCTAGTCTGAGGGCAATGATAACCATGTTCCATGATGGGGGAAGACTTTTTAGTATTATTGATTTCTGCATTAGTTTTAGGATGACTAATTTTGCCACAACTAGGTCCCTAGCCATTACCAACATATGGTTTACATGTTCTACTACGTTATCCCTTTCTTTCATTTTGAAGGAATTATATTTTTGTAGTAGCAACTAGACATGCAGCTTAACAGTTGTATCATATTTGGTTGTTATAGAATCGAACAGTTCTTTTGCGATCTCAAATTGTTCAAAGACCCTGATTATGTCATCCTCCATGTATGTAAACATAATTGTTCTTGCTATTGTGTTGTCCTTTAGAAATGTTTTATACATTTCTATCTGTTGCTCGGTTGCGTCTGGTGGTGGCGGACACATAATTTCCTTTAAGACATACTCTACGCCTTCAAGTGTTAGAGGAAACGAAATTTTTTTCTTCCTTGTTTGAAAGTTTAGACCATTTAACTTTTCAATTTTTGTCAGTTCTGACACACATATTCTATAGTTTATTTTTATGTGTTTAGCAATTATATCAATTAGACGGTGTAAAAGGAAATCATTTAATAAGCAACAAAACACATCTAGCATGAATCTTGTTAGCATGATGCAAAATATCACAAAAATGAGCTGAAAATAACTCTATTTTTAATATACAGAAGCAAACTGGGATAAATTTATAATTTTTCTAAAAAGTTTTTGCCTTTGATAATTTCTCAAAATACTAGCGATAAAACAGTAATTTTATCTATCTGTCTGATTTTGTAATTTTCAGAAAAGACCAAAGACATAACAGTAAAATCAGATTTTGCTATTCTTGTAAAATTCGTAACTGATCGGGGCCTGGTAAATTTATAATTTTGTGCATCAATCTGAATCTATAATTTTCTCAAAAGGATAGGGATAAACCGGTCTTTTCATACAATGATAGTACTGTAATAAACTTGACTGGAAAGGGTAGTAATGTAAATCAATATCCTAGTATTTCTAAGCTCAAACTGAGGCATAACTCATATTTGTAAAATTCGTAGTTGGCTTTAGTTTGTCCTTTCTTAGCTCTCTTCACGTGTAATATCGGGGTCCGAGCATAACTCACTTATTTGACACTAACATAGGCCTGGGTTAGACAAAAACTTTGAATGTAATTTTCCTCCATTTGTATAATTTAAAGCTTTAGTACCACCAAAAAAGTACACCAAACACACTGCAAGCTGTAACAGTGTTCTTGCATGCACGATGTCAACTTACTTGAAAAACTGCAACTATTGGTTTTGGAAAGGCAAAAGATAGTACTATTTATTCGTGTGAAACCAAATAAATTTTGTAAAAACAAGACTGCCATCAAGATCGGAGTGCACTAACTCCAATACCTTCTAAGCTCTCCATGGCTTGCTTAAAGGAAAAACATTTGTGCATTTTTTCCTATTACACTTGGTTTACATACTTCATTGGTAGAAGAAATATTGGGTAGTCCTCGTATCATCTTCTTTCTAGATAGCAACTTAAAGCTATCAATATTCACATGCTCGAGTTGCTTGTGCCATAAGCATGAGGAGTCTTAGATTGAAATTGTAAGACAAGATATGACATATCTAACATATAAAGATAAATACGTTGCCACAAGCATGAAGAGTCTCGAATGATATAAACATCATTTTTTATCTCCATATCGTAGCCTTTTTCGGATAATTGTCTCATACTCACAATATTATCATGAAGGCCATGAACATAAAATAACGAGGTTATTAGAAACAAATTAGGAGTGACACCAATAGAGGATAAAATGAGAAAATATCGGTTAAGATGGTTTGAACATATAGAAAGAAGATCGAAAGAGGAATCTGTAAGAAGGTATGAAAAACTAAATTTGGAAAGTATTAAAAGGGGTAGAGGGCGACAACAAAAGTGTTGGCAAGAAACAATAAAGAATGATCTAGCTTATTGTGAATTATTTGCTAATATAGCACATGATAGGGCTATGTGGAAACAAAGAATCCATGTAGCCGACCCCATCTAGTATGGGAAAAGGCTTAGTTGTTGTTGTCCGATTCTTTAATATTTTTTACAGTTACAAATGAATTAGAACTCAAGCCAAAACCTGAAATTGCAACCGACTCAATCTTGAGTATGATTCTAATTCCTGGTTCCACGAAAACCATAACCAGTGGTTAATAGAACTGTCGGTTCTGGTTCTGTCTAGGCTGACGTATATGATCAGTTACATCCAATGTTCGAACCCTTGACCTTAGGATAGAAGGACCAACATTCTATCATCGTATAGTGAAAGAAACTTGATATAAGCAAAGGGCCAGACCTTCAACCATCGGCCATTAGTAATTATATCTTGATTCTTTAAATATAATTAAGGACAGCATGAAGTTACGATACATATGCATGAACTTGTTAATTACAATATCTTGTTTCTCTATTAGTTTTGATATGGAGAAAACCAGCAAACTTGGTGGCAAGGCCAGCCCCAAGAAGACACCCAGTTGTTTGCCTTTTGTCATTGATCAATGCATTGATTACTGGACAAATATTGACAATAAAACAGTACAACTTGCCACGCGTCAAAGTCACGACAGTAAGGACAGCTTGTAGGAGGAGGCTATTTGTTGAGCCCACAACACCACCTCTGTCTCAGCTCTTGAACAATTTCGTTTTAGAAGTCCACTAGCTCCATAGCATGCGTGGGTTTCCAAAACAAGAGCCTCGATAAGAGATGAACTTGTGTTAGGCAATGAAACTCCTTCTGTTCTTTAGGTTTCCAGGACTTTGAGCTCTTTTTCTTTGTCTGCCAGATGAGGTTAGCAACCCCCCTCACCGGAAGAACAATATATCGTCGTCGTGACCTTTTTGAACTACAAAGGCTTTTGAACCAACACTCCACACAAGTTTGTCATGGAACTGAAACTGCTAAGCTCAAGTTTACAAATTAAACCCATTCATACAACTCCAATTCTAGTGATGCACTAATCTTTACATTACCACTACAAGCTTTTATCACCCCATTAATCAATTCTGGACTTTATCATGTGTTTCATGGTACCATTGCTTTTTAACGTATAGGCCGGCTACATTCTTGGTGTTCACATTTTTCAAACTCAATCATAAATTAGATGTGTACTGTATCTGATGCGTATACATGCATCGTATCGGTCGGGACCGGGTTCTCACATTTTGGCCACGACCCCTAGTACGTGGTTCGTGATCCTAATTGTAGAGACATCACAGACCACGTATTTCACATTGATTATTTAACCCCAAATAGGGGTACTGTCATTTTTATATTTATGTATAGCGAGGACCCCTATAATGTTAGCTCCTCATACAATGAAAGAGAGTGGGGATTTATTGTCGCCCACCTTCATGTGCCCAGTCTTCAGAATTTTATGGTCATTGTTGTCCTCTCTATCAAAAGGACCAAGACATGAATGTGTAATCGTGCGTACCGTAATGAATGTGCACCTTCATGTGCACAGTCTTTAGAACTTTACGGTCATTGTTGTCCTCTCTATCAAAAGGACCAAAGCCATGAACGTGTAATCATGCGTACCGTAACATCATCATTCATGATAAAATAGTGTCGATTGACAGAGGAAAACCTTAAGTAAATTTAACTTAAGAACTGAGTTTGACAAAAGGTGTCTTTAACGTCAGACTCGGATCATTGGAATAGCTGATAGAGCTCTCAACATCAATAGGATGAGGTCTTTGGGTCGAATTTGCTTTAGCGGATTTGCTAAGTAATGCGACAAATAAGTAGTTCATACGACCTCTTATAGGGAATGTGAGTTTGGTCCCTCTCCCAATACTAAGGGTCTAGAATGGGTCTTGACATCCATTTAAGTAACACGATGCAACATGATAAACGTTTAACAGTAAAAACAAACAAAGATTTGTTAAAGGCAAAGCTATAAAGCAAGTACTTTATTAACAGCATAAAAAAGTGTGCAGTCCCGGTGCGCTTGACTATTAAGTTAGGGGAGCTTCCTGTAAAGGGAGTGGTGCTAGGCCATATGTTCCAAATCAAAGGTCATATTCTCTTCTATCCAAAATCGTTGTCGTCCTCGATAATGTCCTCATCTTCTTCATCACCTGGGACCGAATCCAAGCTCATCCCTGTTTCCACTTGCTCAGCAATCCAAAATGGCCTCCTTTGGCATCCCAACATAGATGTGGTCCTCTAAAAGGTTGAAGGATCTGAGCATGAACTCTCGAGTTACTACCATTCACTTGTTATCCCGAAGCACTTAAGTTGGCCAGAAGATTTCATGGTATACTTGAGGTCTGATATGATCAAGAAGTTGCATTCGTCTAACTGATGTTTGCTTTTTGCTTCAAAGTGTGACAGTCTATATCACCAAAGGAATTGCTTTACATCATCGAAGTCGGCCTCTATCCATGGTGTTGATACTCTTATCTCCTATGGGTATGTTGACGGTCCTTTCAACTCAACCTTAGACATATGACTAACATGCAACCAAATGCTTCTATGATCACGCTGCTAAATCACACCTTGGGTCACGATTAGAATCAACCTTTGGGTACCCTGCCTTATTGAGGGTATAGAGACTCGACGATGTCCTAAAAGCTTCTCACCTGTCTTGAAGGAAGCCAACACTAATACCTTTGCACTGACTATCTCTACAATTGTGACTTACAAAATGTGATGACACATGTATCCTTTCGAAAGCGCCTACATGCTTGTATATAGTGCGCAATCTTGATATGCAAACTAACACAAGGGTTTTGACAACATCTCACTATTATGTGCTATAATTCATGCGAGCAATGTGCATCATCGAGCCAACCTTGACAACTGTAATGCAACCGCGTATTCTCATCCATAAACTACTCATCACGACTTACACTTAGTGAAAATTTACAAGGTGTGGTGGAGTTCGGTGTACCCCTTCACACGAACATATCCACCCAAATGAGTGTCTTGTCTACCTAGGCTCAATCATAATCATAGGGGTAACTCAAGGAAAAATACCTCTTGTGTCGATTTTCTAATTCTCCTTTCTAATCTTCATAGTCGTAGTGTACCCCTTGATAAACAACATGAAATTTATAGTGTTTGAGTGTCGGTCTTATAGTAGCATAAGGCTTCCAGATACTATCGTGTCGATAGGAGGTGATGCGATCCTACTACCGATAGCTTGATCAAGGATTACTCTGCATGCTTTGGGGCTTCTAGCCTTCCGCTACCATAGTATTCATTATGGTTGACATGTAAGTAATGACAACCTTGACCCTCTCATTATTCTACCATGTGGGTCTATGAGCAACATCATGCATTCCTATGAGTTCTTCAGTCGACTAACGTCCAATGAGATCAATCATACACTGATATCAAATTTGTTATGTTCTAACCATCAGAAGAGCCGACAAAGCTCGCAACATGACTGATACCTCGCCCTTGGGTCAAACCAGCCTTAGTTGATTTCTCAAGTGATGCAGTGAATAAGTAGTTCAGATGGCCTCCGATAGGAAATGTGAGATGAGCTCCTCTCCCGAATACTAAGTGCCTAGAATGGGTCTTGGCATCTGTTTAACTTATACCATGCAACATGACAAACGTTTAAGAGTAAAGACAAACAAAGACTTGTTAAAGACAAAGTCATAAGGCAAGTGCTTTATTAATAGTAGAAAAAAGTGCGGTCTCGATGTGTTACACTGGTAAGTTATAAGCACTTCCCTCAAATAGGGTTTTATAAAAGGGGGTGACACTAGGCCATGTATTCACTGTGTAAAGGTTACATTAAGATTAGTAAATGGTATGGTATTGTCACTACAAAAGAGCAGGGCTACAACGACGTTCTTGGACTTATTTAAGATTACCGGTGATGACATCTTGCTCATGCAAATTGTGACGCCCACTACAAAAAAAATTCTCGAGGCCTTTCTTACAAACAACAAGCCTTTCTTTGACGTTGACCAGGATCACAAACACAATGAGACGTTTATGCCCCAAGCGTCATGTATTTTGTTGTTGTTATCACTAAAAATTAAAAGGGATACGAGAAGTCGTTTGTAACATTAATTATTCACTTTCTCAACTATCTCTAAGAATTAAGTACGAAAATTACAACCCACCATATTGTATGACTTACAAGGAGTGGACAAGGGTTAGATCAACATCAATTATAAAAGAAGTCATTGTCTAGCTTGTTTATTCACTTTTTTGTCTTATTTGTTTCTTAATTGTAATCCTTAGTGGTACCCATAACTTTTCTTTTAGTTTAATAAAATCTCTTTTTTTGTTCTCCATTCTTGTTATGACATTGGCCTTTTTTCATTCAATTATATAATCAACAAAATTCATCCAAAATCACGTTTAGGTAGAGTTTCAAGATTCTTGAACACCATGTCTCACCTACTTTTCAATGGATCAAGAAGCATTTTAATATGAACTTGAACAATTGAGATAGGACTCAAACAATACAACTTCATTAAAAGAATCCATTGCTTCAGTCTTTAGCTGCAACTAAGATATTTTTTATTTAAATTAGCTGATTTTTAGTTCGTGTAGAAGGTGTATATGTCCTCTTTCCATGGAATAAAGAATCGTGTGAATCAGAGTTCAAAAAAAGAGATATAACAAAAACAACCTGATCCCATGAAGCCTGTAAAGAGGTTACCGACTGAATCTCGGTAAGATTACAAAATAACAAAAAACCATGTTCAGAATTAGCTAATTTTTTATCCCTTTTATATCCTTGTATTTTTAGTTTCTAACGCACTAAAAAGCATGTTATTAAGAGTTGTATCCATACTGTATAGCTCTATAAAGCAGTATGTGACCAACCATATTTTCGCCTCGGGGTGACCTGAACAAAGGACTTCATTTCAAGGGTTCCAACCTGAATCGAACTTTAACCGAAACTCAATAAATCTCAAAAAGCGCTCCTAAAAACTCGAGGTTGATACACTCACAAATTCACCTTTTGAGAGTTGCAACTCCCCACCACCCACAGTAATGGCGCTAGAGCGCCCTCGGTTGAGCTAACGCTCTGGGTGCTTGTAATGCAATTTTATAAGGCTTAAATCTTACGACATTGCATGAGTGTATGCGAGAGTAGCCTGTATGTGCAAAGCATGCACCACGCACACACGAAAGTATATATATATATATATAGATAGATAGATAGATAGATAGATAGATAGATAGGGAGAAAGAGAGAGAGAGAGAGAGTGCGTGTACTACATGAAATCTTAAAATCGAAAAGTTTAACCTTTTTCTCGAGGCTTACATGCCAAGAGAAATTCGCAACCATGCAACAAGAGAGGGTGACATAAGAGATTTTCACATGAACTGCAAGAACATGAGACTCTGAAGGTGGCTTGAGAAACTTAGGCACCTGTTCTGTTGGTGAGACCATGAAGCGTGTAGGCGCCTGATTTATAGATGCGTTTATACAGGTACGAACAAATTAAGGAAGAGAAGTGGGTGGCAGCTACCAGTCACAAATCCAGAATCTACCTCTTCAACTTTATCAAAGTTGAAAGAGAAAAAACTCCTCCAGTGAAATGAGGTTTGCGATTCTGTCGAGCAAAACAGTGCATAATTTGTGCATCCAAATTTTTTTAAGCTGCTATTCTTGAAAAAGGAAGGATGCATAATTTTGCATGATCAGAGACCCATAAGATTTTGTCCGCTGGGTTGAAGAATCGACTAAATTGCACGGGAACTAGAGAGGGTTGCAAGCTTTTTGTCATAGCTAGATGTGGGAACTCGGCCACTTGGGCATTAGATTTTCTACTCTCGGCCTTCTGGCAATATATTGCTCTCTTTTAGTGGCCTATTCATCGTGCCACCAATGTTTATCATGAGATCGAGTGTGTATGTGCGTGTACATTTGTGTGTATATATATTCATTATTTATATATATATATAGAGAAATTTGTATATGCTCACATCATCTATGTTTCAAGTTGACGGTGGAGATTTGAATTTAAAAAGAGAAAAGTATGATTGTATTTCTCATACTTATCATAAATTATCTTTAAATTCAAGTCTCTATTATACCATAGGATGAAAATGTGTTGGAAAATGAAAAAATTATCAATAAACCCAACTCATGACAACAATTGTCTTTTGGGTTTTCTATGAACTAACCCTATTTTGGGTCATTGACATAGATATTTGAAAAGACATTGGATTTTCAAGGAATCGTAGATAATTGTAATAAGGCTTAATTTTAGACAATTGTTTTAGAATTGTGTAAGATGTCATGGGAAAACGTGTTTTTCTAGACCTATAAATATGTGTAATTTAATCTTCTAAATCATGAGTGAAGAATTCCTTCTTCCTATTCCTTCTCTCTCTATTGAGTTATTTGCCCTAATTGTTTTCACTATTTCTTTTCTCTTTCAACATTTGGTATCAGGGTCTTATTCCATTGAGAATTTTGAAATGACTTTCGTGAAGACTATAAGGATTGTTCAACCTCAAATACTAAAGTTCAATGAAAAGAATTTGGAGCATTTGAGAATCCAAATGGAGGTGTTATTTAGGTTCTAGGAGCTAACCACAGTCATCAAGGAAGGATTGATGGAACCGGCAATGTCAAATAATTTGACACCGAAATAGTAGAAGCATCTAAAGTAAAATCTCAAGAAAGATGGTAAAGCACTTTTTATATTTTTCAAGTACTAGATTCTTCTCTCTTTGAGAAGGTGACAAATGCAAAGACAACAAAGAAGGTATAGGATACTCTCCTCATGACTTATAAGGGGAGTTGAGAGAGTCCAAAAGGTTTGTCTTCAAACTCTCCGTCGACCGTTCAAGCTTCTTAAAATGGAGAAATACTAGTCGATTTCTGACTATTTCGCATGGATGTTGGCTCTTCTGCATCAAATGAAGGTCAACGGTAATACTATCGAAGACCAACAAATCGTCAAGAACATTTTTTAGACTTTACGTTACAATTTGAATATATCATAACATCTATAAAGAATCTTGAGATCTTTCTATTGTGTCCATCGATGAGCTTATAGGCTCTTTACAAGCCCATGAGCAATGACTAAAAGAAAAACATAAGGTGGTGAAAGAGGCCTATAAAAGCTAACTGGTAGCACAAGATAATAAAAAGGATCATTTTAAATGGAAGAAGGGAAAAAATGTCAAACCAAAAAAGGATAAATCACATAACCAATGTTACAAATGTAAGAGGTATGGATATTATAAATGTGAGTGTAGAAGCAAGAAGATGAAAAGTTTAGATTTCCACGGCAAAGTTACAAACTCTTATGATGGTGGAGATGAGGATGACAAAGCCTTGTCGTCCACTTGTGATGCTATTACGGAGAACCAAAATAATATTTGGTACTTAGACATAGGATGTAGCAATTACGCGTGCAGTAATAGGGAGCTATTTTCAAATCTTGATAACACCTACCACTCATAGGTTAAGTTTGGGAACAACTCAAAGATTCCTATCATGAGAAAAGGAATGATTAACATCAAGACAAAGGATGGATTGAACCAACATATTTATGATATATTTTATGTTGATGGCCTTCATGATAATATTGTGAGTATGAGACAATTATCGAAAAAGGCTACGATATGGAGATAAAAAATGAAGTTTATATCATTAGAGACTCCTCATGCTTGTGGCAATGTATTTATCTTTATATGTTAGATATGTCACATCTTGTCTCACAACTTCAATCCAGGACTTTTATGGCACAAGCGACTCGGGCATGTGAATATTGATAGCTTTAAGTTGCTATCTAGAAAGAAGATGATACGAGGACTACCCAATATTTCTTCTACCAATGAAGTATGTAAACCATGTGTAATAGGAAAAAATGCACAAATGTTTTTCCTTTAAGCAAGCCATGGAGAGCTTAGAAGGTATTGGAGTTAGTGCACTCCATCTTGATGGCAGTCTCGTTTTTACAAAATTTATTTGGTTTCACATGAATAAATAGTACTATCTTTTGCCTTTCCAAAACCAATAGTTGCAGTTTTTCAAGTTGACACCGTGCATGCAAGAACACTGTTACAACTTGCAGGGTGTTTGGTGTACTTTTTTGGTGGTACTAAAGCTTTAAATTATGCAAATGGAGGAAAATTACATTCAAAGTTTCTGTCTAACCGATGCCTATGCTAGTGTCAAATAAGCGAGTTATGCTCGGACCCCGATATTACACGTGAAGAGAGCTAAGAAAAACCAACTAAAGCCAGCTGGTCATTGAAGTAAAGCTCAGGTCTTGTGTCAAAGATGCAATTAAAAACCCAAGTGTGGCTAGGGAGAAGAGAAAAGGTACCAACCACAAGGCGTGTTTACCGATATGGTGTTTCAAGATTTCCCTTGTCCTTTGCTGATCTTATTCTACTCTATCTATCTAACCATCAATTTGACGGGTTCAGTGAATAGATGGTGAAAGAACATATATTACCCACACAGCACAATTTTATGGTAAATGATATGGAAAACTTGACAGTTTGAATGCCTGCTCTGCTATATTTAGGGTACAATTGCTTCATTAATATGAAACTAACAAAGAACAGAAAAACGCATCATATAATATGGCAACGAGATTGAAGCTTCTCATTGGCCACCATTTCAGAGCAAAAGCAGCCTTCAAAAAGTTTTAAAGTGATACAACCGACTATGTTTTAAGTAGAAAAAAGAGCACATTTGGCATGCCCTCTTCACTCTTCGTAAAATGTATGTGTATATGTCACCGAAAGGCATAATACATAATTGCAATTTTATTGATCTTGAACTCATCGAATACACGCATAACCTGTGCATAAATTTAGAGCAGACACACATTTCATACTATGGGCTTCTTTCTGCCTCAGAACACCGACGCACAATTTGGAGCAGCATATGATATAAAAGTCCATGTTTGAGGACATGCTCCGATACACTAAACTCCAATTGCACTAACTCAAGGAAGCATTTGTTTCTTTCTTTTTACAAGTTTGATGTACTGATGATACCGCTTCTTGATTAATATGGATCGCATAAATCCAGAGATGCAAAGAAAATGCAACCGATGGAAGAAAGGAAGAATGTACAGCTCGTCGCCTTTTCCGTTTAATGAATTATATGTGCGTGTGCATGTGCTATCCAGAGAGATCTTTTTAATGTGGTCATCAATACTCGAAGTATCATTAAAAGGTAAAGGGCCTGGCGACATTAAAAAGGACGGAGCCCCAAGAAAGGCTCAAAACCTCCGCCTCCCTTTTATCAATTGATGCGTGGCATTTCCCCCGAGCTCGACAGTTTCTTCGCCCGATCCTCTCTTTAAGAGAGAGAGAGAGAGAGAGAGAGAGAGAGAGAGAGAGAGAGAGAGAGAAATGATAAATGGTAGAGGTAGCCAAGCTCGTATCCGCATTGAAGAAAAAGAAGGAAAGGTGAATTGAGATGGGGAATAGCTTGAGGTGCTGCATTGCATGCATAGTTCCATGCGGAGCCCTGGATGTGGTAAGGGTGCTGCATGCCGATGGTCGCGTCGACGTCTACAGCGGGCGAGTGATCACTGCCCGTGACGTGATGAAGGCCAACCCCCACCACGTAATTAGCCTCCCCACTTGCCATAATTCCCTTGTCCACAAGCACAGCATTCTGCACAAAGAGACCGAGCTCCGCAAGGGCAAGATTTACTTCCTCATACCAACCTATTCACTGCAAAAGAAAACCACCAACAAAGCTGTTAACACGAGCAATGGTAGTAAAACTATAACCGTTCCTGAAGAAGAAGGAAAGGTAAGAGAGAGAACCGAACGAAAGCCTGCACATAGAAAGCACCAATCATTACCACCATCAGCGATACAGGTAGAACCGCAGCGGCAGTGGTGGGAGAAGCGTGCGGCGCATGAAAGATGTCCTGGTTCCCATCCAGCACGAGGGATGATTCAGAGGAGGAGGAGCAGGAGAGGTATATGGAGACCTGAACTGCAATGCATCTACGAAATTTGAGTTTAATCTATCGAGAACAAGGAGATATGTCTATTGGACTCGTGAAATATTATTCACTAATGGTGTTCCTTCTAAGATCAAACTTCCCCACTCTCCTGTAATTTCTTCAGTTTCTTTTGTTACAAACAAATGTTTCATGAAGGGGGTGCTAAATAAAAAGTTGTGCATTTTAGAGGTCTTTGTGGGAATACATGAGATAGACAAGAAGTTCTAATACGTATGGTTTGCGTAGCGACAGAATTGGATATCAAAGTGAATCGTTCTTCAAATGCTTTCGATGAATCTAACTGAATTCATTGAATCTGAAAAAATATTCAAAGGAAAAACAGGCTACATATGTCAAAGTGAATTCGTTTTCGGGTAGCTGATTTTAGACGAATCAACCGATTCAGATGGAATCGTTATTGAATTGCTTTTGAATAAATTCATTTGTTGGGATCTAATAGAATTGAGTTGAATATCTAAGGTGCTTGGAGATGAGTCAGATTTACTTTTCCATACTATCACAAAATGGATGAAATGAAGCAATACGATTATCATCAATCTTCAAGTGGGATATTATTGGAGATCATGTGAAACCGGCCGACTCAAATTTTCTTGCCTACCAGATCTGAATGGAGTATCATTGTCATTTTCTCAATTTCCGAGGATGTCCTAGATATAATAAAGTGGCTGCTGTATTCGATATATAGAAGCAGTTCTCTGTGATGAATCCAAATTGACTAGTTTTAGTAGAGCGAAGAGTTTCCACAAGCCTGTTTCGTCTTTATTTTGCTCATATAACTCATTTATCTGAGCTTACGTATACATCTATTTAAGGAGGGGTGCTAGTGGAAATTGAAGAGTTCCGTTCTCATAATGGAACATGTATGAAAGGGTTACTTTTCTCCTATAATGAAATTTGAATTAGAAATTTCAATATTTTGTTAAATGATGAATTTTGGTGGCTCATTTAATTCAGAGTCTGCAAAATCATGGTTTTGTTGTGCTTGAATGAGTAGTGAAATGAGCCCAAGCAACAGTGTTCACTTTGTTGGTTTTCGTGCAGTAATGGTCCAAGTAACTAATATGGAGATTGTCTCCAATTTTATGCATGCATGAAAATTAGCATTGTCCATTTCTTTAAACAAGTTAGCAAAATAAATTATTGAGTTTCTCTATGGGAAACCTTTATTAGGAAATGAGTAAAGGAAGAGAGTAATGACCAGACAATTACGTCAACCATAAGATAAAATTTTACGTGTTCCTGAAGGATTAATCCATGTTGTTCTCCTACATGAACAGCTACTAATTCAAAGTCTACAACAGTTTGATTTTTGTGACGAATAATTAAGGTGATAAAGCAAAAAAGCGTTTAATACACATGACACATTAATTGTAAAATATAAAAGTGCAATGGCATTTTCAATTCAAACATTTACCACTGATCATGAAACGGTGAAAATGTTTGAGTTGATTTGAGCACGATGGATTTGAGTATTTTCCACTATCTTTGTGTGGGTGTATGTAGACATGGCCTATTCGAAACTGGTTCGGTGGTTCGAACCAAAACCGAATCGGCTTCAAAACTGTTGGTAACCGGAACCGGTTTAGTATCAAGGACCCACCAGTTCGATTACGGTTCATAGTTTTTAGGAACGAGCTTAAAACTGGAACCGGTGATTTTAAACCGCTTGTTAATAAACAATATATATATACATATATATATTGAGACAAGTTGAGGCATGGCTCAACGGTTGAATATTGTATACCACAGAGTCAGGCGGGAGTGAGGCGGTTCGGTTCCGGTTTTAGCCAAATAACTCGAAACGACGGTTTCGAAGGGCAAATCCATAATTTTATCTATTTATCCTTTTTGTAATTTTTGAAAAAGCCTAAGGACAAACTTGTAAAATTACTCTTTGATATTTTTGTAAAATTCATGATTAATCGGGGTAAAAATTGTAATTTAACCCTAAGGCCGAATCTCTAATTACTTCAAAAGTATAGGGGCAAACCTATCTTTTAACTGAATGGTAGAACTGAAATTATCTCAACTGGGAAGGGTATAAAGGTAAACCGATAGCTCAGTATTTTGTAATTTTCACAAACCGCTAGAGGGTAAAACGGACTTTTTGTATAGTAAGGTAAAATAGTCTTTTTACTCAAAAATATCTGGACAATTCCGTAATTTTGTGTAGTGGCAGAATTGTAAATAAGTAAAATCGGCCGAGGTAGAACGTACTTTTTAGTTCGCTACCCGAGGCGGTTTCTTGGAAATCACAAGTTTTAGCTTGCGGTTTTCTGAAACCGTTGGCAGTTTTTTTTTTATTCAATATTTATTGAGGAGAGGGAGTGTACACGGAACAAGGGAGAGAGAGAGAGAAGGGGAGAGAGAGAGGGAGGAAAGGAGATGAGAGAGAGAGAAGCAGCTCCAGTTGCCGGCAGTCGGTGCTCTGGTCGAACTTCTTCTGCGTTGGTTGGCTCTTTCCGGCCTGTTTCGGCTTTGGTTTCAGTTCAGGCAGGCTGTCACCTTGCTTCGGCGGATGGTCTGGCCTTCACCTTACTCTGTTCTTAGTTTTGGTCGCCGCCTTGATTCAGCTGTTGGCCTGGCCTTTGCCTTGCTCTGGCCTTAGTTTTGGTCGCCGCCTTGCTTTGTTCTTAGATCTGGTCATCGTCGTCGCCTTGTTGTCGGCTTCTCTCTTTTTCTTTTTTGTCCCTTTCCTGTCTCTTTCTCCCTATATTTTTTTGTTTAAAAAAAACAGTTGCTTACCTTCTCCTCCTATTTCTCTTATTTCCTCCTCTCTTTTTTTTTTGCAGTGTTTGTTAGGCCCTCATACCAGTGAAGACTCTATCTCAATCGATGAGGGCCCAGTTTCTGTTGATGAAGACCCGATTGCTCACTGTTCCTTGCAGCAGCGGAAATGGTGGTTGCCTTTTTAGTCAAGGTTTCCTCATAGCAGTTTACTCCAAGGAGACCTGTTTGTAACTTTTTCTTTGTGTTCTCTTTTATTTTGTATCATGCACTGCTAGTGGCTGCTCACATTCTCCTGTCTTAAACGCTGGGTTTTCCTTTTTGAGCAACCCGAATCCAGACGGTTATCGTGAAATCTGGTAACCGTCCGGCGGTTACACGTGGCTCTATCCAGTAACCCTATCTCTAGTAACGGACTAGATTGCCAGTCCAGCCGTTACCATATAAGGTTGCCGAGAATGGCTGTAACACTATTATCATCTCAATGCTTCCTTGCTCATTTGAATTTTAAAGGAATCGTTGATTCTGAAGTTCTTTATCGAGATCCGTAGGGTGGTGGACAGATCAAGTTTACGAAGGTATTCCTTTGGTAGAACCACCACAACAACAACAAACAATGAAATGATCATCAAAGCGTGACTTGCCTTCCTGTTTCTTTTACTGATCTGCACATTCTGGAGTTTGAGCTGGATATTGCCTTTTAGTTTTTAAGTACGTTGAAACAGTAACAAGGCAATGTGTTTCTATGGGTGTGAGAGAGTGTCTTTCTTTTTTGTTGGATGGAGTATTGTGTTACTTCATGCATAACTGCCGTGCATATATCGGCTTAGTGGCTACCTTTCTCAGCATTTTTTTAACATGTTTATCTTTTGTCTGTGTGTGTTGAGGAACAGCGAGATGAGTGAATGGTATGTTTGAAAAGCCTCTGCAAAGTTTAAATGTAAAGGAGTCGGCAGATAAATTAACAAAGTCTTCGATGTCAACGCTGGGAAGTTGCGGAAATTGTGAAATCGATCAACAAGTTGTTCAACCTCTTTTGAAGCTAGCAACAAAGAGCAAATTCATCTGGTCTAATATGATATAACTTCGACGTGAAGAGATCCTTTTACCATCATGTGCAAAATGATGGAGTTGATTTAAATGAGCAAAGGGATCTTACTTTCCAAGATTATATATTTGGTTAAGATGTTAGATTATGAGATAAAGATAAGCTTTATCTTTACTTAAACTTGGGAGTATACAGATCTGGTTTTTAATTTAAGGATCTATTATACAACTGAGTATATATATATATGAGATTACATCAATAAAATCAGGAAAGCTCATCAAGAAACATTTCGTTTCCCGTTTAATTTCTTCACAAATCACCATCTATTTTCGTGACAGTTAACCGTGATATATATATATATTATCCGGGCCCCAAGTCAAATTTCTTTAAAGGTTCGTCCACAGGTTCAATCAAACCTGTGAGAACTTTTCAAACGTGCAGAATTCAAGAGTACATCATCCACATATACAACCCGAACCACTAGCTGTGCCCTTGTGTCCTTTCACGCAAGAGTTTACTCAGATATCACCCATATAATGACCATGTTTGTTTTCGCCATATATAAAAACAAGGGAAACATTCAAAATTGTGCCAATTATCGAGGTATTAAGTTAATGAGCCATACTATGAAATTGTGGGAAAGAATTATTGAACATTCGTTAAGATAAGTATCAAGTACAACAGAAAATCAAGTATGGGAAAAGGCTTAGCTGTTGTTTGTTTTGGTCATCTACATAACAGTTGGTGTTCTTCGACTAAGAAACTTGAGTATATCTCTTCAAATCGTCATTTCGGATTAAGCCTAGAATGAAGAACGCTCTATTAGTTCTTTCTCAGCAAAAAGGATATTAAACGACCAGGGATGAACTACTTGATGGATCCATCATTTGCCCTGAAATCTGGTAATTAACATCTTGTACAATTGGTCAGACGTTGAATCTCGGCAATAAAGTCCGTCAAAATTAATCTGTATCTTATGTGAGTTGGTTACTTACAGCTTGTCAAACATTATATGGCGACCTTCAACCAGAGGGCTGTTCTGCCCGTAAACGAGTCGAGTTCGGTAAGCTGAAAAGAGGTGCTCAATAAAGTTAAGATGTAAACTCACATATAATTTTGAGAAAAAGATTAATTTCTTCATTAGAGATCAAATGAAAGCTTTATTTTCACCCATATATATATATATATTAGGATTTGATCATTAGAGAGAGAGAGAGAGAGAGAGAGAGAGAGAGAGAGAGAGACTTAATAGATCAAACTCGTATTCCTGTCCAGCTCATATAACATAGCCGAGACAGGGTGACTTTAACCTGACCAAACATGATCAAGCTCATCACGGTCAGAATCGGTCGAGACATGAGCGGCGCCTCAGCTCGTTAACCCAATGGATTGGTAATCGCCGATTTGTATCTAAGAAGTTGTAGGCGTGGGGTGGCGTTGTCCAAGAATCACGACTTCTTTACGAGCTGACACCGACTTTCTCATCACCAATGGGTACTTATAAATTCTACCATCTACTAGTACCTAGTTGACCCGCAAAATACTCTTACGGGCTTAATTTGAGAGTGTCTTTGTACTCAATGTAAAGATCAACTATCTTCGATACTTCCTATTCCAAAAATCATGGTGATATTTGGGTCTTATATATACATGCATGCAGCAAAGAACCTAAACGCGCATCTTCAAGCTTAGGGATCACAGAGAGTTGAATCAATGGGGCGTCCCCAAGCTGATCCGAGTGCACAGAACTTGCCTTACGTGCCGGTCTACCAGCAGCAACCGAGCCCAACCCCTTATTCTTCATCAGCACTTGATCCCTATACTATTAGCCAAACAGCAGCCTACCAACCTCAGCCTGTACCCTTCCCACCACAGCAGGTTCAGTACCAAGCACATGTACAAACTCAGCCTCAACCTGCAGCTTTCCCGCCACAACTTCCAGCCCAAGCTACATCATTTGCACCACAGCCCCAGCCTTACAAAGCTCCAGTAAACTACCCTCCAGTGAACGGCGCACAACAGATCGGCCAGACTGTGCAGCCGAAGCCAGGGGTCCCTTACCAGCAACCACATGTAAACACTCCAGTGGCTGGGTATGGAGTTGCTTTCGGGACTATGCCATGGACAACTCATCTATTTGGTTGCTGCGAAGATCCGACAAATGGTACATGCAATTCATTTATGCTGAATTTCATATGATATTAACTACAGGGTTCATATACAGACAACTTCAGATTTTTACCTCCTTATAAAAAAAATAATTTTTATCTGAGTTCTGAAAGTACTGGTCTGCTGAAAAAATGGATTATTAATTTCGTAAGATTGGTATTATAATCTTCTTTGCTGTTTAAGCTTCTGTTTGTTTTGCAGCGTTGATCACTGCTTTAGTTCCATGCGTGACGTTTGGACAGATAGCAGAGATCCTCGACAATGGCCAGAGCAGTACGTCTCTCTCTCTCTCTCAGAAAAGAAAAGAAAAGGAGCAACAACCGATCTCTTCTGCACATCTTCAGTTCTACTTCCTTTTTCTTTCTTTTTTGATGTATGGTGTCAAGTCCAAGACGTTCTCGATCCTTCGACTCTAGTTTCAGTCAACCAGCACTGATATTTGCCATGAATATTGTAATGATGAATGTGAATGTTAACCGCTTTGGATGGCATGTCATGGCGAAATTAGAAGAGTTCTTCATGTTGGTGTCTTTCGTGATTGTAATTGCTTCATTCCTTTTTCCTTTCATGTGGTTTAATCTTATCAGAAAGAAGTCTCTTGAAGGATACATGCCATATTCTTTTATGTTCTAAGTTTGACACATACCGGAAAAAGGACTTCTCTCACTTTTGTTTGACAATCTTGTTCGAGGGGCTTATTGGTTTGACAATCTAACCTGGCAATAAATACACTATTGTCGTTCACTCCACAAATTAAGTATGACAATGCACTCAGAGCGATTAGCTCACCAGGCAGGCTATCAACCGCATGATGAGTTCCTCCTGTGGTGTGCATACCTGGCTTTGGCCTCCCGTTGCAACCGAAATAATATTAAATAGGATAATGAAATTCAGTATAAAAAGCAAACCGACTATTATTGAAAGAGTAAGGTGGTGGACCAAACTTATGAAATTAATGGCCCAAGCGTGTTCAAATGAACCCAGGAATTGGGCATTCCATCACGTTCTTATTGTTGATGAATGTGAAGCATCGACTTAGCGAGAGAAAGAAACAAGAATGAAGGTAACACTCTATTTGGAACCCTTTGTTATTTAACAAGAATAACATTTAATGGTAATTAACCCAAAGCACCACGGCAGCTGCATGAAAATTTGAACCCCAAGAGGTCCTGTCGACAAGTTGGAGAAGTCTAGAGATGATAGATTACTTGCTTCATATCAAATGACTGTCTCTTTAGAATAATTATTTTCAAATAAATCTCTAGAAATAGCTTAATGTTAATATGCATCATTGGATTTTAAATTGTAGGTTGTCAAGGTGATAGCAGTCGACCTTCTCAAACCTACAAGAAACCACCACCACGTCAAACTATTTACTAGTAAAAGCTTGGCTTGCATTCCTCTTCCCTTTTCTTCTTCTTCATTTTTTTTCAAGTTTGGATTGTGTTTTCTCTTTGTTAGCGATCATATTTGCACATTTTGAGACATCAAGTGACATAAACTTGCCTGGCAATGATGTGCAAGAGAATGGTACATGTGAGGAATGGCAATTATGTGTTCTTGTTGCTCTTTGAGACAATAATGTCAAATAGACAAGTTTTGTGCACGTTAGCTATGGGACATATACTCGATCTGAGTATGGGCAAGCTCGACTAGAGTTCGATTACCAAAGCCTCCACCCTTAAGCTCGAGCAGCTATCCATTTGTAGAGTTCACAGAAACCTATCTTATGACTAACCCGAGCTAGCATATCAAAAATTAGTGCTGCTATCTATTTGTAAAGTTCACAGAAACCTGCTACAGCGCACTGCATTCACTCACACCTTGGTACTCATGGGCTAAAAGGGATCACATTTACTTAATTAACTCGCATGACCTGTAGGAGCATAGTGCGCAGCATGACCTTATTTAGCAGACCCGACTCCCCCAGATCTGATGTCTAGACGCTGCATTGTGGGCCAATTGGATTCGAGATGTTGCTGATCGAGAGGCTGTGTCAAATTTTTTTCTGAGAATTTCTTAAACATAACATAAAATTTTCAAAACTAACAACAGATTTAGTTTGTACAGCCCAAACAAAGAATCAATTCCAAGCAACATGGCCATCAAATCAAACTATTTCGAACCTATAACAGCTTAGATTGAGCTTCACACTGGTATTAAAAAAGCATACAACTTATAGACTGCACAAATTCAGCCAATCTCCTAGAGATGAGGCGAACCACGCCCAGTGCTGATATAAACAAAGCTTGAATATTCTGCCATCATTTGCTTATATATATACAACACATATACATATATGTATGTAATCAATAACTAGGATGCCTAAATGTGTCACGTATATCCTGTTGTATTACTCCTTAATCGCAAACGAGGTCTGTCTCAATGATTCAACAATGATCTTTCCAGACGACGTCCCAAATCTTAAACCTGAAGTTCTTTCAAGTATTTGGTGAATGGTTCTCAAGGCAAACTACTCCCTCTTAACGTGATGCTACTTTTCTTTTCCGTGTTGTACATCTTTTGAAATGTGTTCTAATTTAGAGTAGTAAATTGTTTTCCCTTGCTAGAGATCTTTGTGCAAATTTATCAACAACCAATGGTCAATTATTTTTTATTTATAGTGATTAATTGTTCTGAGTCGCATAAGTTCTTTAAACAAAGGTGTGTTTTCTAGGAAGGGGTATGTATATCGGTGCTCTTTTAGTTAGAAATCATCTTTAAATGTGCGACAGGAATGATGTTTATTGAATAATTGTTTTGTAAAAATGTTCTTTGCGGCGCAAAGCAGCCATCCCTTTTGCAAAGTATTGGTTGATATGCTTACAGAAATTTTCCATGATATTTCATTCATCACGCGACTTTGACACGAAATAACTGTCTTCGGTCAAGATATATTCCATTTGGCAGTTCTTGCCGCTCACTGATTTCAACTGCTAAGCTCTCTCTCTCTCTCTCTCTCTGCAGTTAATATATAAACAAGATAATCTGAAAGGTGCCATGCAACTTGCGGAGCGTTCCTGGGCTACATATTAGTGACAAAGAGATAATTAGACATGAAAGAGCCAGAATTTGAATTGAGTGAAGACCGTTGGTGAGCGGTGATCGAACCTCAGTCCAACAATCTACGCCACTTCTCAAGCCTTCTAACATGTATGTCTACAAGCGCATGCACACAAACACACACACACACACACACACACACATATATATATAGATATATATATATATACCCTGACGCACAAGGCAGACAATAACACTCTCATTTCAGCCTCACACTATCAACATAAGATCACCACAATGCAACCACGAATTCAGAGCCGGCAGCAAGCGTCACCCCTACCTGGCACCACGTTATTCCCCAGCCAGGGGTATACGGCACTCTGCCGGTACACTAGTCACTGACGACCTCTCAACAGCCCAACATTATTTAAGTGACAGTCACCGTTCTACAACAAATAAGTCTTTCCCATAAGCCTTTTCCCATACTATATACTACATCGAGTCGGCTTACATTAATTCTTTTTTTTCACATACCCCATATTCATTTAACTCAATATAAATTAAATCAATCTTTATAGTTATTTTCCAACATTTTTGTGGTGGTCCTCTTACTCTTTTAACATTTTTCACAATCTAATTTTTTATTTCTTATGGAAGCGTCTTTTAGTTGTCTTGCTATATATTCAAACTATTTCAAAGAGTTTTCTTTATTTTATCTTCTATTGATACTACTCTCGATTGATTTCTAATAAGCTCATTATGTATACCGTCTTTTCTTGTGTGATCACTCATCCATCTCAACATCTTCATTTATGGTACGGACATTTTTGCACATGTTGATGATTAACTACCCAACACTGCGAACCATAAAACATAGCAGGTCTAATTGTTGTTCTATAATATTTTCCTTTTAACTTTAATGGTATCTTATTATCATACAGAATACTTGATCCACCTCAATATTTTAACCAACTAGCGTTAAGTCTTTGCATAACATTGAATAAATTTTTCAATCACTTTGAAAAATTGACCCTAAGTATTTAAAACTTTCTTTATTAGGGATACATTGTGTGTCAATCTTAATTTTTATGTCATTTGAATTATCCAAATAATCTAACTTACATTCTATATATTATGTTTTGTTCAACTAAGTCAAAAGCCTTTACTTTCTAATATTTCTATGTATAGTTTCAATTTCCTATTAACTTTTTCCTTACACTCATCCACTAACACAATGTCATGTCACGTCAATAACATACACCAAGGTACTTCATCTTGAATTTGGTTTGTTAACTCACTAATGACCAATATAAATAAATATGTACCCAAAGTTGATCCATGATGTAACCCAATATTAACTTCAAAAGATTTTGTCATTCCTTCATGAGTCCTCATACAAGTTTACACACCATCGTACATGTTCCTTATAAGATTTATGTATGTCAATGGGATACCCCTTTTTTAAGGTTTTCTAAAGAATATCTCTAGGCAACTTATTGTAAGTTTTTTCTAAATCAATAATATCATGTGAAGGTTTTTCTTTTTTACTCTAAATTTTTTTATAAGACATCTCAATAGTTAAATTGCTTCAATAGTAACTCTATTGGGCATGAATTTTAATTTGAACGATCAGTGAGCTTCATTTGGGTTGCTCGACTTTTGCTTTTCATACATGTTTAAGGAGACTGAACTGAGTTATAAGCAAAGCTCGAATGTCCTTGTTGAGGTATGACTTCTTTGGTGGAACACTAACTAGTTGGCATAAATTATGTTATCAATGGTTCTCTCCTGGGTTATACTTGGGTTAAGTCAATCTTGTTCAAGGGCATCCTTATTTACTTTTGAACTTTCAATATAGCCACCTACCTTTTGAAGGTCATCCATATTGCTAGCTTATGAGGAAAGTATATGGTCTTCCACATATAACAACAACAATAAGTAAGCCTTTTCCCATACTAGACGTGGTTGGCTACATGGATTCTTTGTTTCCACAAAGCCCTATCATGTAATATGTTAGCAGTTAAGTCACAATAAGCTAAAATATTCTTTATTGTTTCTTTCCAACACTTTTGTGGTTGTCCTCTACCTCTGTTAATACTTTCAAATCTAGTTTTCATACCTTCTTATTGGTTCTTCTTTTGATCTTCTTTTTATATGTCCAAACCACCTTAAACGATATTCTCTCATTTTATCCTCTATTGGTGTCACGCATAATTTATTTCTAATAACCTCATTATGTATACGGTCTTTTCTTTTACGACCACTCATCCATCTCAACATATTCATTTTTATCACATACATCTTTTGTACATGTTGATAGTTAACTGCCCAACATTCAGAATCATAAAACATGGTTGGTCTAATTGCTGCTCTATAATATTTACATTTTAACTTTAATGGTATCTTCTTATCACAAAGAATATTTGATGTTTCTCTCCATTTTAACCAACCCGCATTAATTTTATGTGTAACATCTCCATCAATTCTTCTATCACTCTTAAAAGTTGACCTTAGGTATTTAAAACTTTTCTTTTGGGGATGAAATGTATGCCAATTTTAATTTCTATGTCCTTTGAAGTAACCAAATGATCAAACTTACATTCTATATATTATGTCTATGTTCTACTAAATCGGAGGCCTTTACTTTCTAATGTTTATCTCCATAGTTCCAATTTTCTATTAGCTTTTTCCTTAGACTCCTTCACTAACACAATGTCATCTTTAAATAACATACACCAAGATACTTCATCTTGAATATGTTTTGTTAACTCATCAATCACCATTATAAATAAGTATGGACTTAAAATTGATCCTTGATGTAACCCAATATTAACTTCAAAGAAGTTTGTCATTCCTTCATGACTCCTCACACATGTTTTTGCACCATTATATGTGTCTCTTATAAGGTTTATGTATGTCAATGGGATACTTCTTTTTTTCGAAGGTTCTCCAAAGAATCTCCTTCGATACTCTATCATAAGTTTTTTCTAAATCAATAAATATCATGTGAAGGTCTTTCTTTTTTGCTCTAAAATATTTCATAAGACATCTCAAAAGGTGAATAGCTTCAACAGTAGATCTGCCTGGCATGAATCCAAATTGGTTCTCTGTTGTACTCGATACTTTTCTTAACCTACATTCGATAATTCTTTGTCACGATTTCATAGTATGGCTCATTAACTTCATACCTCGATAATTCACACAATTCTGAATGTCTCTCTTGTTCTTATATGGGTATAAGTGTACTCGCTCTCTATTTCTTGTGCATCTTTTGATTTCTCCATATTTCATTAAATAGTCTTGTGAGCCAAGTGATTCTTATTTCTCCTAGGATTTTCCAAACTTCTATAGAAATATTGTTTGGTCCTACCAATTTTCCAAACTTCTATAGAAATATAGTTTATATATTTTTCTAATTTGGCTAACTCTCCTAAGCTAATAATAACATCTTTATTTTCATTAAAAAGCTTACAAAAATAGTTTTTCCATCTATTTCTTATATCATCATTTGCCATAAGAATTTTTTCATTCTCATCCTTGATACATCTAACAGAATTAAGATCTTTTGTTTTCTTATCTCTAGCCCTAGCTATCCTAAAAATATCACTTTCACCCTCTTTTGAGTTGAGTTTTTTATGTAAATCCTCCCAAATTTTAGCTTTTTCTTCATTGATGGGTTTTTTCGCTTCTTTCTTTACTTTCTTGTAAGCCTCTAAAGTTTCACTAGTTTTATTAGTATAATATAATTTGTAACATGTTCTCTTTGCCTTGATTTTATTTTGCACTACTTAAATCCATCACCAAACTTCTTTTTGTGTCGGTACACCTCCCTTAAATTCACCTTGCACATCTTTCGCCACTTTCCTAATATATATTGCCATATTGTTCCACATATCACAAGGTGTATCAACATAATTTTAAGCATCTCCTTGAAGGACTTTCTTTTTAAATATATCTTATTTCTCGCTTTTGAGGTTCCACCATTTAGTCTGAATAGCTCGATGCACTCTTTTCTTCTTTATCCATTTTTTTATTTGTAAATCCATAACTAAAAGTCGATATTGGGTGGTTAAGCTTTCTCCGAGAATTACCTTACAATCTTTGCAACACGCTCTATCTTTTTTTATATAAATAAGGTAATCAATTTGTGTTTGTGATAAGTCACTCTTATAAGTAATTAAATGTTCATCTCATTTTTTGAAGATTGTATTGACTATAAAGAGATCAAATGTTATTTTAAAATTTAAAATCTCCCTACCTTCCTCATTTATATCCCCAAAACCAAAGTTTCTATAAATACCTTGATATCCTAATGCCTCTTTACTGACATGTCTATTTAAGTCTCCTACTAAACAAATCATCTCCTTTTGTGGAATTCTTTGAATCACCTTATGTAACTCTTCCAAAAAGTCGTCTTTGTACTATCTTTTAGTCCTCCTTGAGGTGCGTAAGTACAAACTATATTAAAAAACTCTACTCCTAACACTAATTTCAACGTTATGATTTGATCACCGTATCGTTCTATGTCTACTAAACTATCCTTTAAATCTTTATTTATGATAATACCAACTTCGTTTTGAGCATTTTCCTTACCAGTGTACCATAATTTAAAATATTTATCCTCAATCCTCTTTGCTTTTTCTCAACTCACTTTCTTTCTTATAAACATAGAATATGAATCTTTCTCCGAATTATAGTATCTACCGCCTCCATTAGGTTACTGGACAATGTTTTCATATTCTGAGAACCAATATGAATCTTATTATCTCGTAATAGCTTCCTTCCCCTCGCATCCATCCATATTAAAAATGCAGAGACCGTGTCTATAATTTATTCAACAAAGTAGACGATCTACCACATAAAGTATTAAAATTACTGGTTCTCATTTTATTTTTTATAAGTACAGTAAGGATGAAGTTTGTCACTTTAGAGATAAAATACAATTCAAAAGGCAGCGGGTCTTTTTACGACACCTTGGAATGGTAGGAAGCCTACGCATAGTTGCGAATTGGAAGCATCACTCTCAAGTTTCTAAACAACTTCGGTGGTCGATCCTAAATTTTTCCTTTTAAGTAGTTTATCCCTCCTTATTGGGACAAAAGATCATGTCTTCAGAATAATCAGAGGCCAACGTGTTTCATTTGAATTCGAAATAGGTATTCCTTACAGCTCTATTATCATCTGAATGCTTCCATGTTCATTTGAATTTTAAAGGAATCATTGATTATGAAGTTCTTTATCGAGATCCGCAGGGAGGTGGACAGATGAAGTTTACGAAGGTATTCCTGTGGTAGAACCACCACAACAACAAACAATGAAATCATCATCAAAGCGTGACTTGCCTTCCTGTTTCTTTTACTGATCTGCACATTCTGGAGTTTGAGCTGGATATTGCTTTTTAGTTTTTATGTACGTTGAAACAGTAACAAGGCAATGTGTTTCTATGGGTGTGAGTGTGCGTCTTTCTCTTTTGTTTGATGGAATATTGTGTTACTTCAAGCATATCTGCCGCGCATATATCGGCTTAGTGGCTACCTTTCTCAGCATTTTTTAAACATGTTTATCTTTTGTCTGTGTGTGGGTTAAGGAACAGCGAGATGAGTGAATGGTATGTTTGAAAAGCCTGTGCAAAGTTTAATTGTAAAGGAGTACAACAATAACAACTACAACAACAACAACTAAGCCTTTTCCCATACTAGAAGGGGTCGGCTACATGGATTCTTTGTTTCCACAGATCCCTATCGTGTGCCATGTTAGCAGTAAACTCCCAATAAGCAAGATCATTCTCTATTGTTTCTTTCCAACACTTTTGTGGTCATCCTCTACCTCTTTTAATACTTTCCAAATTTAGTTTTTTTAACGTCCTTACATGTTCTTCTTTTGATCTTCTTTCTATATGTCCAAACCATCTTAAACGATATTCTCTCATTTTATCCTCTATTTGTGCCACTCCTAATTTGTTTCTAATAACCTCATTATGTATACGGTCTTTTCTTGTATGACCACTCATCTATCTCAACATCTTCATTTCTGTCACAAACATCTTTTGTACATGTTGATGATTATCTGCCCAACACTCAGAACCATAAAACATGGCAGGCCTAATTGCTGCTCTATAATATTTACCTTCTAATTTTAATGGTATCTTCTTATCACAAAGAATACCTTATGCTCCTCTCCATTTTAACCAACCAGCATTAATTCTATGTGTAACATCTCCATCAATTCTTCCATCACTCTGAAAAATTGACCCTAGGTATTTAAAACTTTCCTTTTGGGAAATGCAATGTGTGCCAATTTTAATTTCTATGTCCTCTGAAGTAACCAAATGATCAAACTTACATTCCATATATTCTGTCTTTGTTCTACTAAGTCGGAGGCCTTTGCTTTCTAATGTTTCTCTCCATATTTCCAATTTTCTATTAACTTTTTCCTTAGACTCCTCCACTAATACAATGTCATATGCAAATAACATACACCAAGGTACTTCATCTTAAATATGTTTTGTTAACTCATCCATCACCATTATAAATAAGTATGGACTTAAAGTTGATCCTTGATGTAACCCAATATTAACTTCAAAGAAGTCTGTCGTTCCTTCATGAGTCCTCACACATGTTTTTGCACCATCATACATGTGTCTTATAAGGTTAATATATGTCAATGGGATACCTCTTTTTTCCAAAGTTCTCCAAAGAACCTCCCTCAGTACCCAATCATAAGCTTTTTCTAGATCAATAAATATCATGTGAAGGTCTTTCTCTTTTGCTCTAAAATGTTCCATAAGACGTCTCAAATGGTGAATCACTTCAATAGTAGATCTGCCTAGCATGAATCCAAATTGGTTCTCTATTGTACTTGATACTTGTCTTAACCTACATTCGATAATTCTTTCCCATAATTTCATAGTATGATTCATTAACTTGATATCTTGATAATTCGCACAATTTTGAATGTCTCTCTTGTTCTTATATATGGGTGTAAGTGTACTTGCTCTCCATTCCTCGGGCATCTTTTGGTTTTTTCATGTTTCATTAAATAGTCTTGTGAGCCAAATGGAGCAGAGGTTTTGAATATAGTTTGTGTTTACGCACCCCAAGTAGGATTAGAAGATAGTATAAAGACAGTTTTTTAGGAAGAGTTAGATAAGGTGTTTCAAAAGATTCCACAAAGGGAGATAATTTGTTTAGGAGGAGATTTAAATGAACATGTCGATAAAGAGGTATTAGGATATCAAGGGATTCATAGAAACTTTGGTTTTGGAGATATAAATGAGAAAGGTAGAGAGATTTTAAATTTTGCTATGGCATTTGATCTCTTTATAGTCAATACAATCTTCAAAAAATGAGATGAACATTTAATTACTTATAAGAGTGGCTTATCACAAACACTAATTGATTACTTTATTTATAGAAAAAAGATAGAGCATGTTGTAAAGATTGTAAGGTAATTCCAGGAGAAAGCTTAACCACCCAACATCGACTTTTAGTTATGGATTTACAAATAAAAAAATGGACAAAAAAGAAAAGAGTGCATCGAGCTATTCGGACTAAATGGTGGAACCTCAAAAGCGAGAAAGAAGATATATTTAAACAGAAAGTCCTTCAAGGAGATGTTTGGAATTATGTTGGCACGTCCTGTGATATGGGGAACAATATGGCTATACATATTAGGAAAGTGATGAAAGATGTATTAGGGGTATCTAAGGGAGGTGTACCGGCATAAAAAGAAGCTTAGTGGTAGAGTGAAGTAGTACAAAATAAAATCAAGGCAAAGAGGGCATGTTACAAATTACATTATGCTAAGAAAACTAGTGAAACTTTAGAAGCTAATAAGAAAGCAAAGAAGGAAGCAAAAAAAGCCGTTAGTGAAGCAAAAACTAAGATTTGGGAGGACTTATATAAAAAACTCAACTCAAAAGTGGGAGAAAGAGATATTTTTAGGATAACTAGGGCTAGAGATAAGAAAACTAAAGATCTTAATTATGTTAGATGCATAAAAGACGATGATGAAAAAATTCTAGTGGCAAATGATGATATAAGAAATAGATGGAAAATTTATTTTTATAATCTTTTTAATGAAAATAAATATGTTAGTATTAGTTTAGGAGATTTAGCCAAGTCAAAAAAGTATATAAACCATAATTTCTACCAACATATTCAAAAGAATGAAGTCAAAGAGGCTCTTAAACATAAGAAGGGTGGTAAATCGGTAGGACCAGATAATATTCCTATAGAAGTTTGGAAAATACTAAGAGAAATAGGAATGTCATGATTCGGTCACCATATCGTTGTATGTCTACTACACTCTCCTTTAAATCTTTATTTATGATAATACCAACTCCGTTTCGAGCCTTTTCTTTACCTGAGTACCATAATTTAAAACATGTATCCTCTATCTCCTTTGCTTTTTCTCCAACCCATTTTGTCTCTTGTAGACATAGAATATGAATCTTTCTCCGAATCATAGTATCTACCACCTCCATTAGCTTACCAGATAATGTTCCGATATTCTCAGAACCAATACGAATCTTATTATCTTGGACTAACTTCCTTACCCCTCGCATCCGTCCATAATCAAAATGCGGAGACCCTCTCTGAAAATTTTTCACTACATTCGGGTGGCAATGTAGCGGGACTAACTTCTTTACCCACACCCGACCATGATATGGGAACCCTCTCTGCAATTGATTCACTACATTCGGGCGAAAATGTAGTGGCCCTTGCTTACTTCTTACTGCATTCGGGCTCTAAAGCACGTCGCTAGGCGGGAACGCCCCAAAGCAATACTCATAATTTTTGTAATCAATGTTATAAAAATCCGACGAAGTTTTACGCTGGCTGTTGGAAGCCTAACACAACCCTCCTCCTTTATCCGGGCTTGGGACCGGCAATGCAAGGGTGATCCCTTACATGAGCGGAGTTTTAAAATGTAAAGGAGTCAGCAGATAAATTAACAAAGTCTTCGATGTCAACGCTGGGAAGTTGCGGAAATTGTGAAATCCATAACAAGGGGTTCAACCTCTTTTGAAGCTAGCAACAAAGAGAAAATTCATCCGCTCTAATATGATATAACTTCGACATGAAGGGATCATTCTCCCATCATGTGCAAAATGATGGAGTTGATTTGAATGGGCAAAAGGATCTTACTTTCCAAGATTATATATTTGGTTAAGATGTTAGATTATGAGATAAAGATAAGCTTTACTTTACTTACACTTGGGAGTATACAGATCTGGTTTTTAATTTAAGGATCTATTTGTACAACTGAGTATATATATATGTGAGATTACATCAAGAAAATCAGGAAAACTCATCAAGAAACATTTCGTTTCCCGTTTAATTTCTTCAAAAAGCACCATCTATTTTCGTGACAGTCAACCGTGATATATATATAATCCGGGCCCCAAGTCAAATTTCTTTAAAGGATCATCCACAGGTTCAATCAACCCTGTGAGAACTTTTCAAACGTGCAGAATTCAAGAGTACATCATCCACATATACAACCCGAATCACTAGCTGTGCCCGTGTCCTTCCACGCAAGAGTTAAATCAGATATCACCCATATAATGAACCATGTTCGTTTTTGCCATCCACATAAGCAAGTTGGTGTTCTTCGACTAAGAAACTTGAATATATCTCTTCAAATCGTCATTTCAGATTAAGGCCAGAATGAAGAACGCTCTATTAGTTCTTTCTCAGCAAAAAGGATATTAAATGACCAGGGATGAACAACTTGATGGAACCATCAGTTGCCCTGAAATCTGGTAATTAAATCTTGTACAAATGGTCAGACGTTGAATCTCGGCAATAAAGTCCGTTAAAATTAATCTATATCTTATGTGAGTTGGTAGCTTACAACTTGTCAAACATTATATTGAAGCACCCGTCGCATCACTCAAGGTCAAGACATATATATATAGTTATGAGCTTATTTACTATCCCAATATTTTATGCAAAATTATTGAAGACCACCGTTCTTCAAGTCCATGGATTCGAACTCCAACGCTTCAAATTTGTTGTTCAAGGGAGAGCCGCACAACTTTTTGGCGACCTTCAACCAGAGTGTGGCATGTAGCACTAGAGCGCTAATAAATGAGCCGAATAAGGTTGTTCAGCCCGTAAACGAGTCGAGTTCGGTAAGCTGAAAAGAGGTGCTCAATAAAGTTAAGATGTAAATTCACATATAATTTTGAGAAAAAGAATAATTTCTTCATTAGAGATCAAATCAAAGCTTTATTTTCTCCTATATATATACCCTGCCTACTATATGGCACAAGGCAGACAATAACACTCATTTCATACTCACACTGTCAACATAAGTTCACCACAAACCCGGGAGCGACTCACATCTTGCAACCACGAATTCAGAGCCGGCAGCAAGCGTCACCCCATTCCCCAACCAGAGGTATACGACACTCTGCCGGTACACTAGTCACTGACGACCTCTCAACGTCCCAACTTTATTTAAGTGACAGTCACCGTTCTACAACAACTAAGTCTTTCCCATATGCCTTTTCCCATACTATATACTACATCGAGTCGGCTTACATTAATTCTTTTTTTTCACATACCCCATATCCATTTAACTCAATATAAATTAAATCAATCTTTATAGTTATTTTCCAACATTTTTGTGGTGGTCCTCTTACTCTTTTAACATTTTTCACAATCTAATTTTTTATTTCTTACGGAAGCGTCTTTTAGTTGTCTTGCTATATATTCAAACTATTTCAAAGAGTTTTCTTTATTTTATCTTCTATTGATACTACTCTCGATTGATTTCTAATAAGCTCATTATGTATACCGTCCGTCTTTTCTTGTGTGATCACTCATCCATCTCAACATCTTAATTTCTGGTACGGACATCTTTTGCACATGTTGATGATTAACTACCCAACACTCTGAACCATAAAACATAGCAGGTATAATTGTTGTTTTATAATATTTTCCTTTTAACTTTAATAGTATCTTATTATCATACAGAATATCTGATCCTCCTCAATATTTTAACCAACAAGCATTAATTTTTTGCATAACATCTTTATAAATTTTTCAATCAATTTGAAAAATTGACCCTAAGTATTTAAAACTTTCTTTATTAGGGATGAATTGTGTGTCAATCTTAATTTTTATGTCATCTGAATTACCCAAATGATCAAACTTACCTTCCATATATTATGTTTTTGTTATACAAATTCAAAAGCCTTTACTTTCTCATATTTCTATGTATAGTTTTAATTTCCTATTCACCTTTTTCTTACACTCATCCACTAACACAATGACATGTCATGTCAATAACATACACCATGGTACTTCATCTTGAATTTGGTTTGTTAACTCATCAATGACGAATATAAATAAATATGTACTTGAAGTTGATCCATGACGTAACCCAATATTTACTTTAAAAGATTTTGTCATTCTTTCATGAGTCCTCATACAAGTTTATGCACCATTGTACATGTCCCTTATAAGATTTATATATGTCAATGGGTACTCTTTTTTGAAGGTTTTCTAAAGAATATCTTTGGGCACCTTATTGTAAGTTTTTTCTAAATCAATAATATCATTTGAAGGTTCTTCTTTTTTGCTCAAAAATTTTTTATAAGACATCTCAATAGTTAAATTGCTTCAATAGTAGATCTGTCAAGCATGAATTTTAATTTGGACGGTCATTGAGCTTCATTTGGAATGCTCAACTTTTGCTTTTTATACATGTTAAAGGAGACTGAACTGAGTTATAAGCAAAGCTCGAATGTCCTTGTTGAGGTATGGCTTGTTTGGTGGAACACTAACTAGTTGGCATAAATCATGTTACCAATGGTTCTCTCCTGGGTTATACTTGGGTTAAGTCAATCCGGTTCAAGGGCAGCCTTATTTATTGTTGAACTTTTGATATAGCCACCTACCTTTTGAAGGTTATCCATATTACTAGCTTATGAGGAAAGTAGACGATCTACCACATACAACAACAACAACTAAGCCTTTTCCCATACTAGATGGGGTTGGCTACATGGATTCTTTGTTTCCACATAGCCCTAACATGTGCCATGTTAGCAATTAATTCACAATAAGCTAGATCATTCTTTATTGTTTCTTTCCAACACTTTTGTGGTCGTCCTCTACCTCTTCTAATACTTTCAAAATCTAGCTTTTCATACATTCTTACAAGTTTTTATTTTGATCTTCTTTCTATATGTCCAAACCACCTTAAACGATATTCTCTCATTTTATCCTTTATTGGTGTCACATATAATTTATTTCTAATAACCTCATTATGTATACTATCTTTTCTTCTATGACCACTCATCCAACTCAACATCTTCATTTATGTGACAAACATCTTTTGTACATGTTGATGATTAACTGCACACTCAAAATCATAAAACATGGTAGGTATAATTGTTTCTCTATAATATTTACCTTTTAACTTTAGTGGTATCTTCTTATTACAAAAAATACTTGATGCTCCTCTCCATTTTAACCAATGTACATTAAATATGTGTAACATCTCCATCAATTCTTCCATCACTTTGAAAAATTGACCCTAGGTATTTAAAACTCTCCTTTGAGGGAATGCAATGTGTGCCAATTTTAATTTCTTTGTCATCTCAAGTAACCAAATGATCAAACTTACATTCCATATATTTTGTCTTTGTTCTACTAAGTCGGAAGCCTTTACTTTCTAATGTTTCTCTCCATAGTTCCAATTTTCTATTAACTTTTCTCTGAGACTCCTCCACTAACACAATGTCATCTACAAATAACATACACCAAGGTACTTCATCTTGAATATGTTTTGCTAACTCATCAATCACCATTATAAATAAGTATGGACTTAAAGTTGATCCTTGATATTACCCAATATTAACTTCAAAGAAGTCTGTCATTCATTCATGAGTCTTCCCATATGTTTTTGCACCATCGTACGTGTCTCTTATAAGGTTTATGTATGTTAATGGGATACTTCTTTTTTCTAAGGTTCTCCAAAGAACCTCCCTTAGTACCCTATCGTAAGTTTTTTCTACATTAATAAATATCATGTGAATGTCTTTCTTTTTTGCTCTAAAATGTTTCATAAGACGTCTCAAAAGGTGAACCGCTTCAATAATAGATCTACTTTTCATTAGTCCAAATTGTTTTTTGTTTTACTCGATACTTGTCTTAACCTACGTTTGATAATTCTTTCCCACAATTTCATAGTATAACTCATTAACTTAATACCCTGATAATTCACACAATTTTGAATGTCTCCCTTGTTCTTGTATATGGGTATAAGTGTACTCGCTCTCCATTTCCTAGGAATCTTTTGATTTCTCCATATTTTATTAAATAGTCTCATGAGTCAAGTGATTCATGTTTCTCCTAGTATTTTCCAAACTTCTATAGTAACATTATTTGGTCCTACCGATTTACCACCCTTCATATGTTTAAGAGCCTCTTTGAAAAGAATACGTCAGTAGAAATTATTGTTTATATACTTGTCATTTGGCTAACTCTCCTAAGCTAATACTAAAATCTTTATTTTCATTAAAAAGCTTATAAAAATAGTTTTTCCAGCTATTTCTTATATCATCATTTGTCACTAGAATTTTTTCATTCTCGTCTTTGATAAATCTAACAAAATTAAGATCTTTTGTTTTCTTATATCTAGCCCTACTTCCTAAAAATATCTCTATCGTCCTCTTTTGAGTTGAGTTTTTTATATAAATCCTCCCAAATTTTAGCTTTTACTTCACTGATGGCCTTTTTCGCTTATTTCTTTGATTTCTTATAAGCCTCTAAAATTTCACTAGTTTTCTTAGAATAATGTAATTTATAGCATTCCTTTTTTGTGGAATTCTTTGAATCACCTTATCTAACTCTTCCCAAAAAGTTATCTTTATACTTATCTTCTAGTCCTACTTGGGGTGTGTAAGCACAAACTATATTCAAAACCTCTTCTCCTAACACTAATTTCAATGTCATGATTTGATCACCATATCATTGTATGTCTACTACACTATCCTTTAAATCTTTATTTATGATAATACCAACTCCGTTTCGAGCATTTTACTTACCTACGTATCACAATTAAAAACTTATATCCTCAATCTCCTTTGCTTTTTGTCCAACCCAGTGTGTATCTTGTAACATAGAATATGAATCTTTCTCTAAAAAATAGTATCTACCACCTCCATTAGCATACCGAACAATGTTCCAATATTCGAAGAACTAATACGAATCTTATTATCTAAGACTAGCTTCCTTACCCCCGCTTTCATCCATATTAAAAAAGTGGATACCTTCTCTATAATTTATTCACTCCATTTTGGTGATAAAGTAGACGATCTACCACATAATGTATTAAAATTAATGGTTCTCATTTTATCTTTTATAAGTACAGTATGAAGTTTGTCACTTTAGAGATAAAATACAACTCAAAAGGCAGCGGGTTTTTTTTATAACGGCTTGGAATGGTAGGAAAACTACGCATAGTTGCGGATTGGAAGCATCACTCTCAAATTTCTAAACAACTTCGGTCGTCGATCCTAAATTTTTCCATTTCAGTAGTTTATCCCTCCGTATTAGGACAAAAGATCATGTCTTCAGAATAATCAGAGGCCAACGTGTTTCATTTGAATTCGAAATAGGTATTCCTTACAGCTCTATTATCATCTGAATGCTTCCATGTTCATTTGAATTTTAAAGGAACCGTTGATTCTGAAGTTCTTTATCGAGATCCGCAGGGTGGTGGACAGATCAAGATTACGAAGGTATTCCGGTGGTAGAACCACCACAACAACGAAATCATCATCAAAGCGTGACTTGCCTTCGTGTTTCTTTTACTGATCTGCACATTCTGGGGTTTCAGCTGGATATTGCTTTTTAGTTTTTACGTGTTGAAACAGTAACAAGGCAATGTGTTTCTATGGGTGTGAGAGTGTCTTTCTTTTTTGTTGGATGGAGTATTGTGTTACTTCATGCATAACTGCCGTGCATATATCGGCTTAGTGGCTACCTTTCTCAGCATTCTTTTAACATGTTTATCTTTTGTCTGTGTGTGTTGAGGAACAGCGAGATGAGTGAATGGTATGTTTGAAAAGCCTCTGCAAAGTTTAAATGTGAAGGAGTGAGCAGATAAATTAACAAAGTCTTCGATGTCAACGCTGGGAAGTTGCGGAAATTGTGAAATCGATCAACAAGTGGTTCAACCTCTTTTGAAGCTAGCAACAAAGAGAAATTCATCCGCTCTAATATGATATAACTTCGACGTGAAGCGATCATTTTCCCATCATGTGCAAAATGATGGAGTTGATTTGAATGAGCAAAAGGATCTTACTTTCCAAGATTATATATTTGGTTATGATGTTAGATTATGAGATAAAGATAAGCTTTATCTTTACTTACACTTGGGAGTATACATATCTGGTTTTTAATTTAAGGATCTATTTGTACAACTGAGTATATATATATATGAGATTACATCAAGAAAATCAGGAAAACTCATCAAGAAACATTTCGTTTCCCGTTTAATTTCTTCACAAAGCACCATCTATTTTCGTGACAGTCAACCGTGATATATATATAATCCGGGCCCCAAGTCAAATTTCTTTAAAGGATCATCCACAGGTTCAATCAACCCTGTGAGAACTTTTCAAACGTGCAGAATTCAAGAGTACATCATCCACATATACAACCCGAATCACTAGCTGTGCCCGTGTCCTTCCACGCAAGAGTTAAATCAGATATCACCCATATAATGAACCATGTTCGTTTTTGCCATCCACATAACCAAGTTGGTGTTCTTCGACTAAGAAACTTGAGTATATCTCTTCAAATCGTCATTTCGGATTAAGGCCAGAATGAAGAACGCTCTATTAGTTCTTTCTCAGCAAAAAGGATATTAAATGACCAGGGATGAACAACTTGATGGAACCATCAGTTGCCCTGAAATCTGGTAATTAACATCTTGTACAAATGGTCAGACGTTGAATCTCGGCAATAAAGTCCGTTAAAATTAATCTATATCTTATGTGAGTTGGTAGCTTACAACTTGTCAAACATTATATTGAGCTTATTTACTATCCCAATATTTTATGCAAAATTATTGAAGACCACCGTTCTTCAAGTCCATGGATTCGAACTCCAACGCTTCAAAATTGTTGTTCAAGGGAGAGCCGCACAACTTTTTGGCGACCTTCAACCAGAGTGTGGCATGTAGCACTAGAGCACTAATAAATGAGCCGAATAAGGTTGTTCAGCCCGTAAACGAGTCGAGTTCGGTAGGATGAAAAGAGGTGCTCAATAAAGTTAAGATGTAAATTCACATATAATTTTGAGAAAAAGATTAATTTCTTCATTAGAGATCAAATCAAAGCTTTATTTTCTCCATATATATATATATATATATATATATATATATATATATATATATATATATATATATTAGGATTTGATCATTAGAGAGAGAGAGACTTAATAGATCAAACTCGTATTCTTGTTCAGCTCATATAACATAGCCGAGACTGGGTGACTTTAACCTGACCAAACATGATCAAGTTCATCACAGTCAGACTCGGTCGAGACACGAGCGGCGCCTCAGCTCGTTAACCCAATGGATTGGTAATCGCCGATTTGTATCTAAGAAGTTGGTAGGCACGACTTCTTTACGAGCTGACACTGACTTTCTCATCTCCCAACCTAATGGGTACTTATAAATTGTACCATTTATTAGTACCTAGTTGACCCGCAAAATACTCCTACGCGCTTAATTTGAGACTGTCTTTGTACTCAATGTAAAGATCAACTATCTTCGATACTTCCTTTTCCCAAAATCAAGGTGATATTTGGGTCTTATATATAGATACATGCAGCAAAGAACCTAAACGTGCATCTTCAAGCTTAGGGATCACAGAGAGTTGAATCAATGGGGCGTCCCCAAGCTGATCCGACTGCACCGAACTTGCCTTACGTGCCGGACTGCCAGCAGCAACCGAGCCCAACCCCTAGTTCTTCATCAGCACTTGATCCCTATACTATTAGCCAAACAGCAGCCTACCAACCTCAGCCTGTACCCTTCCCTCCACAGCAGGTTCAGTACCAAGCACATGTACAAACCCAGCCTCAACCTGTAGCTTTCCCGCCACAACCTCCACTCCAAGCTACATCATTTGCACCACAGCCCCAGCCTTACAAAGCTCCAGTAAACTACCCTCCAGTGGCCGGCGCACAACAGATCGGCCAGACTGTGCAGCCGGCGCACGGGGTCCCTTACCCGCAACCACATGTAAACACTCCAGTGGCTGGGTATGGAGGTTCTTTGGGGACTATGCCATGGACAACTGATCTATTTGGTTGCTTCGAAGATCCGACAAATGGTACATGCAATTCATTTATGCTGGCTTTCATATGATATTAACTACAGGGTTCATATACAGACAACTTCAGATTTTTACCTCCTTATAAAAAAATAATTTTTATCTGAGTTCTGAAAGTACTGGTCTGCTGAAAAAATGGATTATTAATTTCCTAAGATTGGTATTATAATCTTCTTTGTTGCTTAAGCTTCTGTTTGTTTTGCAGCGTTGATCACTGCTTTAGTTCCATGCGTCACGTTTGGACAGATAGCAGAGATCCTGGACAATGGCCAGAGCAGTACGTCTCTCTCTCTCTCTCTCTCTCTCTCTCTCTCTCTCTCTCTCTCTCTCTCTCTCTCTCTCAAAGAAAAGAAAAGAAAAGAAAAGGAGCAACAACCCTTTTTCGAAGATTAATTAGATTATTTTTGTTGAAATTGGTGCAGCATGTGTTACTGGGGGGTTGATCTATTGTTTAATAGCCTCATGTTTTGGCATACCATGCATATATTCCTGCTCCTACCGAACAAAGCTAAGAAGCAGGTATAGTCTCGTTGAGGTCCCTGCTCCTGATTGGTTGACTCACTTCCTTTGTGAGTGGTGTGCCCTATGCCAAGCGTACAGGGAGCTCAAGAACAGAGGGCTTGATCCTGCAATAGGTAACTGATTTCTTTGATTTTCTGTCTTTTTATTATTGCTTTGCTTTGGAGAAGAAATACCTTTATATATATATATATATATATATATATATATATACACATATAAATTAGTTATAGGTTTGCGTGTGTCTCAGAGACAGAGAGAGTTGAAAAGGACTAACAAATTATGGATGAAAAGGAACAAATTATGCCTGTATTCATCACCTTAATATTTGGGTAGATTAGCTATATCATCATGTTCAAAAGGACTTATTTAGTGTGAATTAGATTTTGATGACGAAAATTTCAATATTTACATTGGAGATAATCCTCTACAACGGATGTCACAGGAATACTTCGGCACTTTATGTCTGTATTGCAGCTCTCTACTTGCTTTATCGAAAAAAATCGATATAGACCTTGTATCCTTTTTTGTCGTGTCCGTGCATGTTACTGTGCTCTGTGTCCATGTGGAGTTGCTCTCAACCTTTATTCCGGACATGGATGGTGCAGGATGGCAGGGCAACATGATGGTTCAAGCTCAACAACAGCAACAAATAGCGTTGACTGCCCCAGTTTATCAGACTATGGGAGCTTGATCTTATAATAGAAATCTAATACGGATGTTCGACGGTCTCTTCTGCACATCTTCAGTTCTACTTCCTTTTTCTTTCTTTTTTGATGTATGGTGTCAAGTCCAAGACGTTCTCGATCCTTCGACGCTAGTTTCAATCAACCAGCATTGATATTTGCCATGAATATTGTAATGATGAATGTGAATGTTAACCACTTTGGATTGCATGTCATGGCAAAATTGGAAGAGTTCTTCATGTTGGTGTCTTTCGTGATTGTAATTGCTTCATTCCTTTTTCCTTTCATGTGGCTTCATCTTATCATAAAGAAGTCTCTTGAAGGATACATACCATATTCTTTTGTGCTCTAAGTTTGACACATACCGGAAAAGCGACTTCTCTCACTTTTGTTTGACAATCTTGATCGGGGGGCTTATTGGTTTGACAATCTAACCTGGCAATAAATACACCATTGTCGTTCACTCCACAAATTAAGTATGGCAATGCACTCAGAGCGATTAGCTCACCAGGCAGGCTATCAACCGCATGATGAGTTCGACTCCTGTGTTGTGCATACCTGGCTTTGGCCTCCCGTTGTAACCGAAACAATATTAAATAGGATAACGAAATTCCGTATAAAAAGCAAACGGATCATTATTGAAAGAGTAAGGTGGTGGACCAAACTTATGAAATTAATAGCCCAAGCGTGTTCAAATGAACTCAGGAATTGGGCATTCCATCTCGTTCTTATTGTTGACGAATGTGAAGCATTGACTCAGCGAGAGAAAGAAACAAGAATGAAGGTAAGACTCTATTTGGAACCCTTTGTTATTTAACAAGAATAACACTTGATGGTGTTGTATGATAGAAAATGTCGCCCTGTAGGTCTGAGAAATGATAGAAGGTAGCCCTCTCTCTCTCTCTCTCTCTCTCTCTCTCTCTCTCTCTCTCTCTCTCTCTCTCTCTCTCTCTCTCTCTGGCATTGTCTTCTAACGTTTATGATTATAGAAGCGGATATTCCAACTTCGCATTGAATAGAACTTAAAGAGACACAAAGAACTTCAGCTTGTACAGATAATCAATTTATGTCTTCTCTCTGCTTAAAAGCTAGAATCAATTTCTTAACGTATGGATTGAACCATTACGTATCTAAGATCGGGACATTGTATTTTGCCCAAAGGCCAAGCCTGCCTTCATTCACAAGTTACTGAAATCGTGTATATCATAATTATCTACTCTGAAATTGAACAAATTAATTTCTACATTTAGTTCCAAGTTTAAAACTCTAAATTGCTTTTACTGTCCTTTGATCCGTATCCACTTAATGTCCTAAGCATCAGATTCATGAATATATACAGGCAATGTGTGTCACCGGCACAAATTAAGTGGGGTTGCTTCAAGTATTAATTTCTTCATTGGTTTCCTTTTGAATCACTCTAATACGTAAGAATTTGCTGTGAATGAAAACAATTAAGTAGGGTTGATTTCACCCACACGATCTCAGTGAGTACAAGCAATTTGCTGGGTAGTTTCAGAGTCGAACAATCCAAACTAAAAACAAGTAAAATCATCATGTTACTTGATATAAAATAAATTCAGTTTAATAAGTTGATTATCTTAGATTGTGAATCGGATCGGACTTCGTCGAACCATAGTGGCGGATCCGGTTTTAGACGTTGACCCATCAAATGTGGACGGCCTGCGGTATCTGAGGTACGATTCCGAAGCTTTTGTTCCCATCCGCCGGATTCGGGGTCATCTTATCCCCACCGTCGAATGCAATCATTAAAAGTGAGCAAGTGAATAAAGGCGAATATTTTCTCTCCTTTCCTCTCCGGTGTTGTGTCCAATGGGCATAGGTCTCGGGGGCGGGTTCATATGGTATTGCCCGACCCGACTGGGGAAGAATCCGCAGTGGCCGGAGTGTCTGACTCAGCCACCAGGGTCGCGTAGTCACGAGCTGACGTGCGTCGTTCCACATCGATCGTCAAGTACCAAAATCCAAGGTCCAATTTATATTAGCACCATTTTCATCAAGCAGACGTCGCCAATCCATAACATCCATACCGGGTTCGAGAACTGCCAGTGATCGAAAAACATCCCTCCCTCTCACACACGTAATATATATATACGGGGTTGCTACCTCATACTTGTCTCAGTTGAGTTTAGTGAGACTTAAATAAAAGGTTGATATAGGCTCAGTGTGCCAGCGAAGTTGTACTGTTATAAGAGAAAAGATGAACAGAAGAAAAGAATGAACTTTTTTGGGATAAATCCAAAATATATAAAGGTATGCTATTCAAACAATAGGAGATCTCAAAGAAAAAGAGATTCATATAAGACGTCCAACTCACCTTAAATCAAAACATATTTAATTGTATAGAGAGAGAAACTCACACATGCTAGCGTGTTAGTATAATGAATCCTAGAGAAAGTCAAGGTTAATACCTCGATAACTTCCAAATCTCTATCCTTTTTTGTCTCCCCTATCTTTACCAAAACTCTCATCGTGTTACCAGAGGAAGAGTTACATAGACCCACAACCAAGCTTTGCACATAGAAGTGGTATTGAATCACCGTACTCTTGAAAAAGACTTGGTTGACTTGGTTGATAGGGAGGAGGTCTAAATATCTTTCCTCTCCACTAGTCTTGAACCAAGTGCAATTGTCGTCACAATTCATTTATACTTCAGCCTTTATTTATAATGAGAGTGGTAGATGCATAACCGTGTCGTTAATCTATGTGTTTTATGTGCATTCATCTGGAGAATATATCGAATTGTAACAACTTTCCTATGGTAAAGCCAAGTGATCAGAGAAGAAACTTCGGGTCGGACTCAAATAAACGAAAGCCCGATTAAACTTGGAGAAGGCGGGAGGCGCGAGCGGATGGTGAACTACCGTAGAAGACGCTCATTAGGAAGAAGACGTACTTGCGCATTCAATACGCTGGTTGTAATTGCCGAAAGAAGCAAAGGCATAGGAAAGCGAGCGTTTTTTCTACCTTCTGAGTGATCTTTGATGTTTACTTCGAAGAAAGGGTTTCCTCTCTCTCTCTCTCTCTCGATATGTATATCTATATATATTATCTGTGATATGTCAACCCTCCTCCTCTTTGGCGGTGTCTTAACCGCGGTAATTGTTATGATCCTTTTACTGGTGTTGGGTGTGTAGTAGCTGCGCAGAGAGCATTGGGAAGCTAAATTTTCTGGGGACGAGAGGTGGTGTCTCGTCCCTGAGTCGGAGGATCGAGTCGTCAACTTGATACAATTAATTTTAGGGCTCTCTCTCTCAGCGCGCGTTGGTGGGGTTTTGATGATGATGGTGGCGATGATGACGAAGGTTGCTGCTTAATCATGCAGACCTTCGCGTTTTCTGGGAACTCCCTGGCACTGTACTCTCTCTCTCTCTCATGCGTGTGTATGTCAGAAAAAACGAGCTTCTCATATGGGCATTTGAATTTCTTGTTTGTGGTTGATTTGGCGGGGCAGTGATGCGGACTCCAGCCGCAACCACACTCGGTTTTCCAATCTCGGGGAGATACAAAGTATCGCCGAATTCTGCCTAGAGGACGCCATGAACCTCAATCGAGGTATGCCTTCTTCTCGATCCCTGAAGCTCTTGTTTTTCTGAATTCTTGTTCCCTACTCTGTTTCAGAATTATGAGGGGCTTTCTGCTAACATGATCAATAAATTTTTGTTAATTCATTATGTCTGGTAGACGCTATGTTCAACGCCAAGTCCGGCGAGCAGACCATTTATTCCGATGCTTTTCAGGTCAGGATGTATGTTGAATACTGATTTCACTCGGCTGAGATTTCATTTTCCAAATTTAGTGATGATATCTTCTTTGCTATGCTTCATGGGTGTTTTGTTGGTTCAACCACCAGAACGTCAACTCCTCCGTTATTGGTTTTGCTGTGAACAAGGTGTCGCCTGCACAGATTTATCCTTCATCGGAGGGGCCTTCTTTGGCAAATGGCCCTCTTGAGAATTGGGGAGATTCGGGTGTGGCCTCTGGCAGCCCTCGAACTGATACTTCGACCGATGTTGAAACGGATGGCAAGAATCAATCGGTGAGTTGCTCATTTTACTACTTTTTAGTATCATGTGTAGCATGCGATTTTTGTTATTGGAGGGGATTAGCCTTATCAGTGCTTACAACTTCGTACTGCTTGTGTCTCGTGCTGGTGCTGGACTTTTAGTCCAAAGGCGGCCAAAATCTAGCTGTAGCAACAGTGGATTCATCAGAAAGGTCGAAGGAGAGAATAGTGGATCAGAAGGTTCGAACCAAGACATTTTTTGTCATCTTGATGATTAACATTTGTGTGGTAAATTTGCTGTTTGCGTCCTTCTAACAGACGCTTCGAAGACTTGCCCAGAACCGGGAAGCCGCAAGAAAGAGCCGCTTGAGGAAAAAGGTAAGATGGTGCTCTGACGTTCATATCTCGTCTACGGCTTGTAGCAATGAGCGTACCCAAGTGTTATTGATGCTAGTGGTCATGCTTGTTGAATTCGGATAATGCGACCTACAGTGGGCGACTTGCTTTTATATGTCTGAGGCATTCCTATAAAATGATGAAGGTTTTTGTGGAAATGAAAATAAGTTCATATTTCTCTATTCGTCCTTGTCTAGAGATGGCACTAAACATGGTCTGGGTATTGATGAAAGCACTTCGGATTGGGCATTCTCATAAATCCCTTGGAAATTGCTTGCAGAAGAGCATAAAGGAACTGCATGATTTTGGTGCAAAATCTTGCCTGTGGACGTTTTTTACCCTTAAGAATTGCCGGGCAGATTTCATTATATTTGAGATGAAACTTGGTCGATATATCTGAATTGAAGTGCTCCTTGCTCAGTCTGGTCAAACTACGCCTATGGGCATCAAATTCCGCAATCCTTATGGAGAACCGCTGTTGTAGGGTTCCTTGACCTCGAGGAACAGAATCGTTATTCTATTTTGATCTCTCTGGTTACCTTCAGCTATTTACTTTACTCGTGCCAAAACCAGTGGAGCAGTTTGGCACTTTAGATGTATGCAAATCAGTTAATTTCTGTGTACGTGTTAATTTACATGCTACAGTAGTACAATACTGCAATGAGTTCATCTTTTTTCTTTAAACAAGCTACTTCATTTACAAAGTGCACACTTTTCATATTCTCCACGCAATATTACCTAGCAACTTATTCCTATATAATACTACTTTGATTCACATTTGCACAGCCACATGCGTGTGCATATAATGTTTCCCCTTGTCTTTTTCTCTTGTAAAACAGGCATATGTTCAACAGTTGGAGAATAGCAGATTGAAGCTCACTCAGCTTGAGCAGGAGCTTCAACAAGCACGCCAGCAGGTTTGTTGCTCTATTGTTGCTTCGCCACACTTGAAGTGGAAGCAGTTGATGCATATGGGCAATGGCATGTATTCTCATTCGATGCCATAACAAATTCTGCCTTCTCTGCCTGCAGGGTATCTTCGTCACAGGTGGCTACACAGGAGATCAAAGCCATATTTCAAGCGGAAATGGTGGGTAAATTAGTTAATAGCTATGTTTTGTAAGGAACGTGTTCTTGGTGCAATACAAAACAGATACCACCTTCTCTTTGCTAAGCTTTTTGCTGTCCTTTGTAAGGAATGTGTTCTTGGTGTAATCAAGTGCTGGGAGAGAAGTTGTATGTGATTACTATGTTTCTTTTGATATATTTGAATACAGTTACTATGGCCTTTGAATCTGTTGTGGAACTTTACTTTTCAAGGGTCTTGGCGTCTATTTACAATTTTCTCTGCATTTCATGTTTGGATTTAATTCATTCAAAGTGCAAATTGATGTAGCTGTAATAGATAACCGGGAGGTTGATACCTGACAAAGCAAGTTAATGTACAATTTAGAATCAACAAAGTTTTTCCAAAGTCAACCTTATATTGCTGAGTTCAGATTTTCCTAACCAGAAGGTAGTTTAACCGTTAGATCATGCTGGTTCTTTCTGGACTGCTGTTGGCACATAGTCCAAGCCCTCCCCGGGGGAGCTTGTGTGGGTATCATTTATCATGAGAGTCTATGTTTTTGTGTAGTCGGAAGGATAAAGTTTTCTTAGATTCTATCTATAACAGCTAAAGCATCTTTATGAACGTGGAACGCATAATTTAGTTTTTATTTGTAGAGGTAGAACTTCGACCACTTGTATGCCTGGGAGAAGATGTCTCATTGTGGATTTTATATACATTTAACTTAACTTGAGGCGTGTATTTTCATATCGTTATCTATTCCTTACCATGATTCACTTGAAGTCCACGTTGACAATGGTATGATGGAGGTTTGAGCTGGATCGCTTGGTTATGTTACACTGTATATTATAAAACTGTTGGCTGATCAAGAAGGTTACATCATTGATCTGTTTCTAGTTTTTGTGCAAATCCTATTGGATTGTGCCATTTACACCGTGATCATGTATTGTATATGGCATGATAAAGATTCTCAGAACAATTCGAAATCATAGTTCTGCTCCAAACATTTATCAGGTGCACTGGCATTTGACATGGAATATTCTCGATGGCTTGATGAACACCAGCGACAAGTCAACTACTTGAGGACAGCTGTGAACTCTCATGTAGGTGATAACGAGCTGCGACTTCTTGTTGATGGGCTGATGGCACATTATGATGAGTTTTTCAGGCTCAAAAACATTGGTGCGAAGGCTGATGTCTTCCACATGTTGTCGGGAATGTGGAAGACCCCTGCTGAAAGATGTTTCATGTGGTTGGGGGGTTTCCGATCGTCTGAGCTTTTGAAGGTGAGAGTTCCGTTTGATTATGCTTATAAGTTTCCAATTGCTTCATGGTTAGGTATAGTAGAAGTTTCTGTTAATTTTTCTTTATTAAAAACATTAAGTTGGAAAAGTTTTGTGGACCATTTAGTTCCTCAACATATTGTGGCAGATTCTTGCAAGACATCTTGAACCTCTGACTGAGCAGCAATATATGGGCTTGTGTAATCTGCAACAGTCGTCCCAGCAGGCTGAAGATGCATTGTCTCAAGGGATGGAAGCTCTGCAGCAATCTCTTGCCGAAACTCTTGCATCTGGCTCGATGGTTCCTCCGGGATCCTCCGACGTCACAAACTACATGGGTCAAATGGCTACTGCCATGGGGAAATTGGGTACATTTGAGGGCTTCCTTCATCAGGTAAGATCCTCAGACCACCTATGGGTTCACACTCTCAAACGCAAACAGCACGGAACTGTTTTGGCTCACACACACATTGACAGAGTGAGATTGTTGAAAATTTTGATACCATACCAGGCAGACCATCTGCGGCAGCAGGCTCTGCAGCAGATGCATCGGATATTAACAACTCGCCAGGCGGCACGTGCACTGCTTTCCATAAGTGACTATTTCTCCCAGCTGCGAGCGCTTAGCGTATTGTGGTTGGCACGTCCAAGAGAGTAAAGTTGCATGTTTTCCCCGGAGATGATACAAGCTCCGCTGGCGGCACAAACCAGATCTGTAAGCGGCCCATTAAGAGGTTGGGTTTAGCAGGGTGACCATATTCCTGAGATCGTCCATATTGTGTCACTGTGGCAAGAAATACGGGGTCCATATCAATACTCAGATCACTCATTCCGTTAATTCCATATGGGATAGAGTCTCGTTCTTGGAAAGATTAACCTTGCATATGAAATGACAATTTACTGGAGAAGGCGTTACAATATTTAGTGCTTTGGTTCTAGGAAACAACTCATGAAAGGGTACGTTGTTAAACTTTAAATTATGCTACATGGATACAACAATATATTACTGAAGATACAAATATTAGAGCCACAATGAAAAGGAGCTTGGAACAAGTTTTAAACCAAAACAAAAATGGCACGCAAAAGCCATCATTTAGGAAGGAATGCTGAAATTATCAACCAGGAGAAAGTAGTATCAAGTTTTAAATTGCCAATTGTCGGTTAACATGTTTTGAGAAACAAGAACTGACAGCAACGTGACTACCTGAATCTCTGAAAGTATACACCCATGGAGTGCCATGACCATGAAAGCACAATGTCTGAGAGCACCACTGAGTTGCACATAGTTCTTCCAAGGATACCCTCTACACTTATACGGGCCATGGGGAGGTTCCCAGTTAGCGAAACCCAGCTGAGAACATCAGAAGGCATAAGCTGAAGACCAATAATGTCTATTAGAATAACAGAAGATTACTACCAGATCTATCCATCCCAGAGTCTGTTCTTGGCTTGTAGACTGTCACCCTACAGCTGACCTATAACCACTATAAAGGGGATCATCAGAAGCCTGATAGGTAAGAATTTTTGAAGGACAACAACAACAACTAAGCCTTTTCCCATACTAGATGGGGTCTGCCACATGGATTCTTTGTTTCCACAGATCCCTATCGTGTGCCATGTTAGCAGTTAACTCACAATAAGCTAGATCATTCTTTATTGTTTCTTTTCAACACTTTTGTGGTCGTCCTCTAGCTCTTTTAATACTTTCCAAATTTAGTTTTTCTAACGTCCTTACATGTTCTTCTTTTGATCTTCTTTCTATATGTCCAAACCATCTTAAACGATATTCTCTCATTTTATCCTCTATTAGTGTTACTCCTAATTTGTTTTTAATAACCTCATTATGTATACGGTCTTTTCTTGTATGACCACTCATTCATCTCAACATCTTCATTTTTGTCACAGACATCTTTTGTACATGTTGATGATTAACTGCCCAACACTCAGAACCATAAAACATGGCAGGCCTAAATGTTGCTCTATAATATTTACCTTTTAAGTTTAATGGTATCTTCTTATCAGAAAGAATACTTGATGCTCCTCTCCATTTTAACCGACCAGCATTAACTGTATGCATAACATCTCCATCAATTCTTCCTCTGAAAAATTGACCCTAGGTATTTAAAACTTTCCTTTTGGGGATACAATGTGTGCCAATTTTAATTTTTATGTCCTCTAAGGTAACCAAATGATCAAACTTACATTTCATATATTTTGTCTTTGTTCTACTAAGTCAGAGGCCTTTGTTTTCTAATGTTTATCTCCATGGTTCCAATTTTCTATTAACTTTTTCCTTAGACTCCTCCACTAATACAATGTCTTCTGCAAATAACATACACCAAGGTACTTCATCTTGAATATGTTTTGTTAACTCATCCTTCACCATTATAAAAAAGTATGGACTTAAAGTTGATCCTTGATGTAACCCAATATTAACTTCAAAGAAGTCTGTCATTCCTTCGTGAGTCCTCACACATATTTTTGCACCATCATACATGTCTCTTATAAGGTTAATGTATGTCAATGGGATACCTTTTTTTTTTAAATTCTTCAAAGAATCTCCCTTGGTTTTTTTTTCTCTAAAATGTTTCATAAGACGTCTCAAAAGGTGAATCGCTTTAACAGTAGATTTGTTTGACATGAATCCAAATTGGTTCTCTGTTTTACTTTATACTTGTCTTAACCTACGTTCGATAATTCTTTCCCACAATTTCATAGTATGACTCATTAACTTGATACCTCGATAATTCACACAATTTTGAATGTCTCTCTTGTTCTTATATATGGGTATAAGTGTACTTGCTTTCCATTCTTATTTCTCCTAGTATTTTCTAAACTTTTATAGTCTTGTGAGCCAAGTGATTCCTATTTCTCTTAGTATTTTCCAAACTTTTATACGAATATTATTTGGTCCTACCGATTTACCACCCTTCATATGTTTAAGAGTCTCTTTTACTTCATTCTTTTGAATAGATCGGTAGAAATTGTGGTTTATATACTTTTCTGATTTCGCTAACTCTCCTAAGCTAATACTAATATCTTTATTTTTATTAAAAAGCTTATAAAAATAGTTTTTTCATCTATTTGTTATATCATCATTTGTCACTAGAATTTTTTTCATCCTCATCCTTAATGCATCTAACATAATTAAGATCTTTAGTTTTCTTATCTCTAGCCCTAGTTATCCTAAAAATATCTCTTTCACCCTCTTTTGAGTTGAGTTTTTTATATAAATCCTCCCAAATTTTAGCTTTTGCTTCACTCACGGCCTTTTTCGCTTCCTTCTTTGCTTTCTTATAAGCCTCTAAAATTTCACTAGTTTTCTTAGCATAATGTAATTTATAACATGCCTTCTTTACCTTGATTTTATTTTGCACTACTTCACTCCACCACCAAGCTTCTTTTTGTGCCATTACACCTCCCTTAGATACATTTAACACATCTTTCGCCACTTTCCTAATATGTATAGCCATATTGTTCCACATATCACAGGGTGTACCAACATAATTCCAAACATCTCCTTGAAGGACTTTTTGTTTAAATATATCTTCTTTCTCGCTTTTGAGGTTCCACCATTTACTATAAATAGATCGATACACTCTTTTCTTCTTTGTCTATTTTTTTATTTGTAAATCCATAACTAAAAGTCGATGTTGAGTGGTTAAGCTTTCTCTTGGAATTACCTTGCAATCTTTACAGCACCTTGCAATCTTTACAGCACACTCTATCTTTTTTTCTACAAATAAAGTAATCAATTTGTGTTTGTGATAAACTACTCTAAATGTTCATCTTGTTTTTTAAAGATTGTATTGACTATAAAGAGATCAAATGCCATAGCAAAATTTAAAATCTCCCTACCTTCCTCATTTATATCCCGAAAACCAAAGTTTTCATGAATCCCTTGATATTCTAATGCCTCTTTACCGACATGTCCATTTAAGTCTCCTCCTAAATAAATCATCTCCCTTTGTGGAATCTTTTGAATCACCTTATCTAACTCTTCTCAAAAAGTTGTCTTTATACTATCTTTTAGTCTTACTTAGGGTGCGTAAGCACAAACTATATTCAAAACCTTTGCTTCTAACACTAATTTCATCGTCATGATTCGGTCATCATATCGTTATATGTCTACTACGCTATCCTTTAAATATTTATTTATGATAATACCAACTCCTGTTGGAGCCTTTTCTTTACCTAAGTACCATAATTTAAAACCTTTATCCTCTGTCTCCTTTGCTTTTTCTCAACCCATTTTTGTCTCTTGTAAACATCGAATATGAATCTTTCTCCGAATCATAGTATCTACCACTTCCATTAGTTTATCGGATAATGTTCCGATATTCCAAAACCAATACAAATCTTATTATCTAGGACTAGCTTTCTTACCTCTCACATCCGTCCATATTCAAAATGCAGAGACCTTCTCTGAAAATTATTTACTACATTCAGGTTGCAATATAGCGGGACTAACTTCTTTATCCACACCTTTTCATGATGTGAGAACCCCCTCTGCAATTGATTCACTACATTCAGGCGAAAATGTAGTGGTTCTTGCTTACTTATTACTGCATTCGAACTCTACAGCACGTTGTTAGGCGGGAACGTTCCAAAGCAATGCTCATAATTTTTGTAATCAATGTTATAAAAATCTGACGAAGTTTTACGCTGACTGTCAGAAGCAACCCTCTTCCTTTATTCGGGCTTGGGACCGGCAATGCCAGGGTGATCCCTTACATGGGCGGAGTTGGTAAGAATTTTTGAAGGAATTCTATCATATGCTACAAAGTGAAGGTAACCGTCGACACAATCTGTACAAAACGCTTGGAGAAAGTCATTGGTAGTTTCAGCCTTCCAAGTTAAGGAACGGAAACACCATTAAAAAGAAACTTGGAAAAAATACATTACGTGGATAATAAAAATAAAAAGATAGTTGCATACCTTCAAGAGACTTTGCAACACCTACAATTTTTTTTACAAGAAGTTTATGTAAATCCAATTCCAGACCAGATGGGGTAGACAAATATGTTGATAGCAAAACGAACCACAGCACCAAGAATAATTAGCAGAAAGCGGGATAGAGCTGTTTCAAAAAAGTGGCGTGTCCTATTGCCTCCAACCATTACGGTACAGTACGTGAGTAGGAACACACGAAACCCATACTCATATTCTTTCATTGATGGATACAATTTTCCATAGCTGGCACAGAAACCTGCAAGCCAGGAAACTAAGTCAATTGGTTTCAGCAGAGGACATGTGCAACTACAGAATTTCATATGCAGAAACCCTACAGAAAACCTGCAAAGAATATGCTAATAACTATAAAAACTTCCTCCAATGGACCAGCCAGCACACACAGCTCTGTGATTCCATGTGAAAGACCTGCTGATAATGTTACTAAGCCACGGTTGAACCCCTTGCTAAGCGTTGCACCTGCCATTTTAATGAGAAAAGGCACTTCTTTAGTCCAAAAGTAAAAAAGAAAGGTGGATAGATGACTAATTGCATCTCCAAAACCAAACCTTTTCCAACAATTGTAGCTAAAAATCTTAAGAAATTCAAAGCTATTTGATTCTAACATCAGAAATGGAATCTGGTGAAGCTGGAAAATATGAGAGCATTCTCAATTTAATGAACCATAACAATTTTATGTTAGTCTTCCTCCTTCAGAGAACCCTTAATGTAGGATTATGCATGACGACCAAAGCGTTTGAGTCCCAGTTTATGCTCCCTTCTAGCATAAGCTTGAGGCATGTTTTTTTTTTAAGAGAAAAACTATGCTTTTGAGACAAAAAGAAATTGCAAACTAGCTAATCAAAAAATAATGCAAGTCGTAGAAGCAGCACTGTGATACCTTAGGTGCATGAAACATAAAGAACGATCACTAGCTATTGTTTTACTTTTATTTGAAGTGTCTGCACAGAAATGGCAGTTTCAGCACAGACCAAAGCATACCTACACTGAACTCAAATACCACAACTGTGAGGATTGCCCAAATTGAATTCTTGCTGAGATCTTTCATAGGCTCCTTCATAAATATGAGTAGTGATATAAGCATCAATGTAAACCCCATCTTTGCTGCAAATACGACTTTTCGTGGATCTGACCGTCCAAATCTCCAAGCATACGCCGTATTCTCTTTCAAATAAGTCCATAGCTTTCCAATCATATTACAGCAACATCTACATGTTCCCGGATCAGTCTCCTCCATGAAAATCCCAACTCTGCATCTCTTGCCTCCTTGAGAGAAAGAAGGCTCTCTTTACTTTTCTGCATTAAACTATATCTAAAAGACCCTGCTTTTGGAATCATCTGCACATTCAGACAAACAAAAATAAACAAATCAAGAACCAGAAAAACTACAGGCGATTAATATCACTTTATTACAAATTTTCGTGAATGTAGAAATTTCATTAAAATTATTGGTATTAGTAATAAGATATGGGTGAATCCACTTATACATCTTTTTTTCGACAATGAAGCACTTGTCTTATGAATATATCTTACACTACCAGATGTATTTGCGTGCCACCTCATCTACCAGAAAAATGGGACAGGTAAAGAATTCGCACACAGAATATGCGAACTCTCAACTCCTCCCACATTCTCATATAAGTGGGATTTCAACCACATCCACTGAAAAGGAAAGAGAAGGAAAAATCACCACGCCAAGTAATGCAATTAAGGACTTCGAGTTCGTTTCACCATTCACACACGAACAATTTCACCAAGAAATCATGATATACTATAAAAAAAGTAGCAAAATAAATAAACCCACTCCCATAGTTTCTATTTTAATCAACATTTTCACCCAAGATGCATTTGGTCAGCTAGGAATTCCCTTCAAAAATCATAAAGAAAGGAAAAAGGAGGGAAATTCACATAACTTATGCAACGGAATAGCCAATCAGACTCAAAATATTCTCTGGAAGTTATGGAAACGCTCCCTATGGGTCAAATTATGGTCTTGGTTCGTACGATCTTTATTTGTTACTCGTACTCATTTCGATGACATTCATGAAGTGTCCTCCAAAAAGAAAACAATCCACTACTCATATGAATTGATGAAGTTGCATGACACAAATTAATCACTGGTTCGTACCTAAAGGGATCCAAAATTTTAATTTGACAAAAGAAATGTTGAGATTGGGGAAAGCTAGTAAATTAATCACTTGTTCACTACATTGTGGCTCGAACCTAGTGAATAAGTTATAGCAAAGGTTTCCTTATTTTTCACCATGACCGAATGTGGGGTAAGGAAACTAGTCTTAAATAATAAGATTTGTATTGGTACTTCTAATATCAAAATATTGATTAATAAATTAATACAAGTGGTAGATACTATGATTAAGAAAAATATTCATATTTTATATTTACAAGAGACAAAGTAGTTGGGAGAAAAAACAAATGAAATTGAGAGTAAAGGTTTTAAATTACGTTACTTAAAAAAGTAAGAGGCTCGAAATGGAGTTGGTATTATTATAAATAAAAAATTAAAGGATAGTATAGTATACATACAATGATATGGTGACCGAATTATAATGGTGAAATTAGTGTTAAGAGTAGAGGCTTTAAATATAGTTTGTGTTTATGCACCACTAGGATTGGAAGATAATATTAAAAAAGGCTTTTGAAGAGGAGTTAGATAAGGTAATTTAAATAATTCTATAAAAGGAGATGGTTTATTTAGGAGGAGACTTAAATGGACATGTCGGTAAATATGCATTAGGATATCAAGGTATTCATGAAAACTATGATTTTAGGGATATAAATGAGGAAGGTAGGGGGATTTTAAATTTTGCTATAACTTTTGATCTCTTTATAACCAATACAATTTTCAAAAAATGAAATGAATATTTAATTACCTATAAGAGTATCTTGTCACAAACACAAATTGATTTTCTTGTTTATAGGAAAAAAGATAAATCATGTTGTAAAGATTGAAAGGTAATTCAAAGAAAAAGCTTCCCTACTCAACAACGACTTTCAATAATGGATTTACACGTAAAATGTGGATAAAGAAGAATAGAGTGCATAGAGTTATTCGGACTAGATAGTGGAACCTTAAATGTGAAAGAGAAGATATATTTAAATAAAAGTTCTTTAAGTATATGTTTTAAATTATGTAGATACACCTTTCAATACGTGGAATAATATGGTTATACATATTAGACAAGTGGCGAAAGATCTGTTAGGAGAATCTAAGGAAGGCGTACCGACACAGAAAGAAGTTTGGTGGTGGAGTGAAGTGGTGCAAGATAAAATCAAAACAAAAAAGGCATGTTACAAATTGTATTATGCCAAAAAGACTAGTGAAACTTGAGACGCTTATAAGAAAGCAAAGAAAAAAGTGAAAAAGATCGTTAGTGAAGTAAAAGCTTAACTCAAAATAAGGTGAAAGAGATATTTTTAAGATAGTTAAAGGCTAGAGATAAGAAAACTAAGGACTTTCCTTTTGTTAAATGGATCAAAGATGAGGATGAGAAGATTCTAGTGGTGAATGATGATATTATAAATAGATGAAACAATTATTTTTATAGTTTTTTAATAAAATACATATATTAGTATTAGCTTAAGAGAGTTAACCAAATAAAAAATATATGTATAAATTGTAATTTTTATCGGCATATTCAAAAAAATAAAGTCAAAGGTGCTTAAATATATTAAGGATGGTTAATTTATATGACAATACAATATCCTATTGAAGTATAGAAAATCTTATGAGAGATGAGGCGCACTTGGCTCACAATACTATTTAATGAAATATGAAGAACTCAAAGGATGTTAGAGGAATGAAGAGTAAATACACTTATACCTACATATAAGAACAAGAGAGAGATTCATAATTGTATAAATTATCGAGGTATCTTGTTAATGCGCCATACTATGAAGTTATGGGAAAGAATTATCGAAAATACATTAAGATAAGTATCGAGTACAATAGAGAACCAATTCGGATTTATGACCAATAGATCTACTATTGAAGTGATTCACCTGTTGAGACATCGTATGAAACATTTTAGAGCAAAAAAAAAAAACCTTTACATGATATTTATTGATGTAAAAAAAAAACTTACGATAGGGTGTCAAGAGATGTTCATTCGATAATCTTAGAAAAGAAAGGTATCTTATTGACATAGATACATCTTATAAGAGACATGTACAATGGTGCAAAAACATGTGTAAGGATTCATGAAGGAATGACAGGTTCCTTTGAAATTAATATTGGGTTACAACAGGGATCAACTTTAAGTCTATATGACTTAACAAGACATTGAAGATGAATTACCTTGGTGTATGTTATTTGCATATGATATTGTAATGATGGATGAGTATAAGGAAAAAGTTAATAGAAAATTGGAACTATGAAGAAAAATGTTAGAAAGTAAAGACTTTTGACTTAGTAAACAAAGACATAATATATGGAATATAATTTTTATCATTTGGATACTTTAGAGGACATAGAAATTAAGATCAACACACATTGCATCCCTCACAAGGAAAGTTTTAAATATCTAGGGTCAATTTTTCAAAGTGATTTAAAATTGATGGAGATGTTATATATAAAATTAATGTCGGTTGGTTAAAATAGAGAGGGGCATCAGGTATTCTATGTGATAAGAAGATACCATTAAAGTTGAAAGTTAAGTATTATAAAGCAACTATTCCACCTACTATGTTTTATGGTTATGAACGTTGGGCAGTTAATCATCAACATGTATAAAAGATGTTTGTAGCATAAATAAAGATGTTGAGATGAATGAGTGGTCATACAAGAAAAGACTATATACATAATAAGGTTATTAGAAAACAATTGAGAGTAGTACCAATAGAAGATAAAATAAGAAGAAATCGTTTAAGATGGTTTGGACATTTAGAAAAACGGCTAAAGGACGCTCTCGTAAGAAGATATGAAAAATTAGATTGTTAAAATGTTAAAAGAGGAAGATGTTGACCGCAAAAGTGTTTGAAAGAAATTATAAAGAATAATCTACTTTAGATTGAGTTAACTGCTAACATGGCATATGATATGGCTATGTAGAAACAAAGAATCTATATAGTCGAATCATCTAGTATGAAAAAAGGCTCAGTTGTTGTTGTAGAAAGCATTAGCTCAAAAGAAGAGCGCTCTAGTACCGTTGCAGCTGGTGGGGAGTTCAACCCCTCGAACATACATGTGTGGGTTAGTGTTAGGCGTCATCCTCTTGTAAGTGTTTTTTGCACAAGAGTGTTAGCTCACCTGTAGGGTCCTTTGACAAGTTCAATTCCTGAAGGACTGCATGCTTGTGTGTTAGGCTTCGATTATACAAAAAAGGAGAAAAAAAAGTTCTCTTTGACCTGAATTTCTACTCATATTAAAATCTGTCGCTTATAAAAATTGAACAAGTAATCCCACCAATACCTATCCAAAATGACGTATTCGTGAGAGAAAGTCCACACCCATACTCTTCCTCTTTAGTTATTTGTTCCAAGAAAATTGTTGTTTCTTATTTCGCTTACAGCGAATTCAAACTGAACCCTTCTAGCGAACGTTCCATCCAGCTAATAATCAAACGTAATTATCTCATCGGGCCTTGGATCCTATAGGATATCCAGAGATATGGCAATACGGTATTTACCCTTCTTTGTCTTAATTGTACAATGGAGAAGCTCAAGCAAGATGCACGCACCAGGTACCAAACTCATGACCTTCAACTTGTGAGTCAAGCACCTAGTCAGGTGAGTAATTGCCTCCTTTATATAATGAACTATCAACGTTGTGGAACCATATATGACACAATAATATTGAGAATTTTTTAAGGTCCAGGGTTAGCCTTATGTTCAGTTGACGACGGAACCAGCTGAAAAGAATACTCAAATCAAAAGAACAGAACCTTCAACAGCCAAATATTTTGAGTATCATGAAGCACGTAAAGCAATGCAATCTCGTGAACATATTGCGTAATATTTTACTACACAATTTTATTTTTCCATAAATGTGATTGAACCTAGCACATAATGAATCACATTTTATTTGGAAATTAAAGGTGAGCAATGGCGAAGGACTAACACATTAATAAACCGCAACAGGGAAAATTTAACAAGCTCATAAGACTCACAAAAAGGAACAACAATGGGAGAAGAATAGAAACTCGTGCACCAGGTTTGATGTAGCTCGAAACGCAGCCGGAGCCTGGTCAACTGGCAAGGGGGTCTTCTTTATTCCTGCTGTATAGAAACCTTCTCTTCCGTCCAAACCCTATGAAGATTCCCTCTCCTCCAACACTACTTATATATAGGTATAAATATAGAGAGTGCATTCTATATGCTAACAACATTAGATGCTTGTACAACTAAATAAATCTTAATCATCTAATTTTAAAGATGAACAATTGAGATTTTTGAATTAAAAAGAAAAATATTTTTTAAGTTAATTATGTTTGTTTTTAAAATTTAAATATCAATGATTCATCTTTCAAATTGAATGGTTAAGATTTGTTTGAATATGCTAACATATATCAAGCCTCTTAGATATGAATATACATTAATTGGTTCCTCATACAGAAAGGAATAGTAAATCAGGTAGGACTCCGTCCCAAAAGTTTATCCAAATGATAGTTTTAACACTAAGTATCAAAAATTCCGGGGTGCTTTGAGCCTTGCAAACCTAACACAACTTTCTTGACAACGTTATAGTCGGTGGGTTGACCGTTAACCCCTGACGGGGGTGTTGATTCATCGTCCCTCAGTGGTCATGGTCGATGTAGAAGAAAGTATGAAAGGATGTCCTTTAAAAACGTATAAGAGTAACCTAGTGACCAAAGGCAAATGGACTTAATCCACTTTCTTGTTGCCTTCAATAGAAGAAAAAGAACATCTTAAGTCACATCCGGGATCATGAAATCTTGTACTCTTAAGCATCAATGATCACGATGTAGCGTAAATGTGATTGGAGACTTCTCAAAGGAAATACACTCAATCTTCTCGAAAAGAAGTTATTTTATACGTATATAATACCTTTAGAATTATATGTCAGTTAATAACAATCCATATTGAAATTGATAGAAATTAGTATAGTGGTTAGAATCTCTGTCTACTTCGCCCCTCCTTGAACGGAACAAGTTTGACTATCATCAGCTACAATGGCAGACCTAAGTTAAGCTGAGATGAAGTATCTGCATCACCCTAAGCCAGATCCAGTTTGGACCCAACATAGTAGTAGGATCTTCCGAGACTCCGAGTGTATATAGAGTTGATACCACACCCAGACTCTCTCTCTCTCTCTCTCGCCCACTGACTGCCAGCTGAACCAGGAGAACACTGTTTGGTTGCTCCTAGGAAGCTACGCTTCTCTCTTCCATGGCTAATCTCCAATAAGTGAGAGAGAATTGAGTAAAGAAGAAAATAGAGGAAGGTGAGCAATCGAGCGTCATCTGTTTCGTTGTTGTATCCCCTTTTTTCTCCTTATGTTTTACCTCCATTTGAATAGAACGAGGAACACATTATCATAATTTGGAAACCCGTTTTTACCATTCATTCGTTCCTTTCCCTTTCGTCTCGCTCTAGTATGTACTTCATTACTTTTGATCACAGCAAGTTGGTTCTCCTTTCCCTTTGTTATCCTGTTGATACGCAGCACTTGATTTAATCACAGCAACTAGGTTTCCCTTTTTCCTTCGTTTTGGTCTTCAAAGCTCCTACTGGATATATTCAATGATCGCGTTCGTGCATTTGATATTCCCATGCATGAAAAATGAATGTCAGAGCCTCACAACCGTAGTGATAAGAGATGGCAAAGAACAGAATAGATGTCATCTTAAATAGCGATGAGCATTTAGGCATAAAAATGTGGGGAGATGCATAGTCATCAAACGAGAATGTAGAGTAACAAGACATGAGTGCTTCTACTTCGAAATCTCGGTATAGTCATCTTTCCTGGATAAGTGGGTATATCTAGAAACCCCTCTGTGTGTGTGTGTGCGCGCGCGCGCGTGCGTGAAAGAGAGAGAGAGAGAGAGAGAGAGAGAGAGAGAGAGAGAGAGAGAGAGAGAGAGAGAGACATGTTATCTTACCGGGAGATTGTTCTTCTGTATTGAGTATTGACTGTGTTGCTGTTATTTACCTCTGGTATGTAATCCAGAATCGGTAAAGATTTTGTTTAGTGGGGATTGTGGAGACATTTGCCTTAAATTTATACAAGCCTTTTGCCACACGAGGTTGCCTAGAAGGAGCACTTTCTAGGAGGTCGCTTCTCCTAGTATATTCTGCTCAAGCGTAGTTAATTCTAGAGATCATGTTTGGAATATTTTCATGGTGAAGCAGTTTAAGTTGATCTTCTGTAGATGCTAGTGAATATCTTGTCGAGAGCATACTGACATTTTCTTCCGATGCCATATCTCCATATAGTCCCATATTCTGGGCTACGCTGTGTAAGAAGTAGGTTATTCATTGCTTCAATCTATATCTCCATGTTGACTGCCTCAGATACTAAAGTTTACAGTCTATCACAAAATTTCTCTCCATAAGAAATTTATGAGAACAGGACCTGTAAGAATGGTTGAGCTTAGAAAGAATAATAAACTTGTTACTTGAGTTCTTTTCATAAAGACAACCACGGAAAGTGCATGTGAGCACACTGATTCACACGCACGCAGTCGCGCAATGCTTTCACTGTTCAGAACACAAACCGACAGTAGTGTCCAGTGGCAAGTTAATTATTGCATGCTCTAGAATGCCTTTTTTCCAGTATTTATTTTTTCTTTTCCCTTCCTTTTTGTTATCATTCTCCATGGCTACCGGTAGCAAGATGATGCGACTGTAAGAATGCTCTCTTACATCTCTTTCTTTGAGCCAAGTTGTTCTCATTGTTTTGGAAGTACATTCTCACCTGTCATAAAAAGGATATGACTAACCATAGAAATTCAGCTTTACACAGCAAATTGAAGCAAAAGGCACTTGAAGAATGTAAGCATCATGCAGCAAAATATGCAGAATGTGCTACAGGAAGAACAAATTCTGTTGTTTGGCAATGTAGGAAACTGGCAAATGAGTTGAATGAATGTCTTCATCAATAGTGAGTGCTATGTGTTCCTTTTCTTTTGATACTTCCTATGGATTCCTTTTTTCTTCTCCTCTTCTATACGTCCTCATATTTGGAATGTCTTGTATTGATCATTGAACATAAGTTTGTTGCTGTGTGTGTTTGATGGTTGGTATTCCAGACAAGGAAACCTGCAAGAAATATATCTATGTTCTTTGTCATATGAAGAAACTGTCATCTGTTTTGAGTTTTGGTTTGGGCTTATGCATTTTTTTTGGAAACATGCATAATTTGTAAGCGTCAAGATGTGACCGACTGTTTCTTGTTTTATTCCTCTGGTAGCTGCTTGATTTTAGATACCTCTTTCATGTGTCGATTATTTGTATATTGATCGAAAAAGTTGTGAAGCGGGAATTTCTTTTGGTTGTTGTGCAACTGCAAATTCTCCTTTGACTTCTGAAAACAACCACAACATCTTTTAATCTGGTCACATACAAGGAATTTAGCTACCATATATACAGTTTTATCTATTGAGAACATTCTTCATGTGGCAAGAAGATTTTCTACTCCGTTTATCTGTCTTTGCAGCTATTAGGCAACGGTTCCACTGGAAGGCTGGTCATTAGAGAAACATGATGTCATAATGTACCAACTTGTTGGGGCCCCATATGACATTAAAGAAAGCCGGGATCATATAGATAGATATACGTGTTTTAGTGAATACGATAAGTACATGAGGATCATATTAACTCATAAATTCATTATAAGTTTGTGTGGTTTACTTCTGTAGAATGAGTTTTTGAGGAGCGTGATTATAATTTATTGCTATTTGAGATTGCATTCCTATAGAAGTTTGGAAAATCTTAGGAGAAACAGGAATCACTTGGCTCACAAGACTATTTAAAGAAATATGGAGAAACCAAAAGATGTCTGAAGAATGGAGAGCGAGTACACTTGTACCCATATATAAAAACAAGAGGGACATTCAGAATTGTGCGAATTATCGGGGTATCAAGTTAATGAGTTATACTATGAAATTGTCAGAAAGAATTATCGAACGTAGGTTAAGAAAAGTATCGAGTACAATAGAGAACCAATTTGGATTCATGCTAGGCATATCTATTGTTGAAGCGATTCACCTTTTGAGATGTCTTATGGAATATTTTAGAGCAAAAAAGAAAGACCTTCACATGATATTTATTGATCTAGAAAAAACTTACGATAGGGTACCGAGGGAGGTTCTTTGGAGAACCTTCGAAAAAAAGAGGTATCCCATTGACATACATAAACCTTATAAGAGACATGTATAATGGTGCAAAAACATGTGTGAAGACTCATGAAGGAATGACAGATTTCTTTGAAGTTAATATTGAGTTACATCAAGGATCAACATTAAGTCCATACTTATTTATACTGGTGATTGATGAGTTAACAAAACATATTCAAGATGAAGTACCTTGGTGTATGTTATTTGCATATGACATTATGTTAGTGGAGGAGTTTAAGGAAAAAGTTAATAGAAAATTGGAACTATGGAGAGAAACATTAGAAAGTAAAGGCTTCTGATTTAGTAGAACAAAGACAGAATATATGGAATGTAAGTTTGATCATTTGGTTACTTCAGAGGACATAGAAATGGAGGCCTAAGCCTGAGATATGGAGAGTCTGATACATCTTTCTGATTATGATTCGGAGTTGTATTGTTGCAGAATTAAATCTGGAAAGCAGTGTTGACTGACGCGTATCGTATCGCGTATTGCTGGGCGCCACGATACGGGCGTATCGTATCGTATCGTATCATACTTTAATATTAAAATAATACGAAAATTATTTTAAAAAATCAAAAAAAAATAGTAAAAATCCAAAAAAATCTGGAAAAATCTGGAAAAATCCGATAATTGCTTTAAATTCATATAAAGCAAAGTTTAGCACAGATTGAACATTCAACATTGAACAATTGGATCCAAAATTACATATTTTGAAGCAAAAAATGAAATACATTTACATTTTACATATTTTAATTTGTATCAGGATTATTAACTAAATAATCTTCATCTTCTACTTGATAAAGATTCAAAGTTTCTCATCACCTTCTGCTTTAAAATGAAAATCTTCATCTCCTTCGTGATGTTGTTGCACTTCAAATTAATTCATGCAATGTCTTCTTCGGTTAGGAGTGCATTTTCTTCGTTATCTTCCATAATCCACTCATCTAATATATCAAAATTAACAAACTGCTATCTTTGTACATGTAGTTGTCATATTTGCTAATTTTCATATGTGAGCAAAACAATGAGCTCAATTTCTTTGATTATTGACTCTATGACACCTCACTGATGTGATATTATTACTTGATGATATCCCTTTTTCTCTTACAATTAGCTTTTTAACTAATGCTTGAGCTTCATTTCTTACTTCACAGACTGAGTTAAGCCTCACACACGTTGATCATGTTCAACTCAATGGAAGTCACGTAAGGTGAACCCTAAAATAGTGAAGTTTTGAAATGCCTACTCAATGAACCGAGACAACCAAATGTTTTTAATTGTTTGCGATCTCATGAAATTAGTAACTGCTAGCAGAAATATACCTAAAAGTTGGCAACAAAAAGAAAAATGATTTTGTCACAATTTTTATTTATTTATAAATTGTTTTTATTCAATAAATAAAATTATAAACCCAAATTACAAGCATAGGGAAGTGAAGAGAGGCCAGAAACCTGCAAAAAAAAAATTGAAAAAAAAAAAATTTTTTAAATAATTTTTGGGCGTACGGATAACACTGCTGGGAAGTGCCTCTGCTCAGGCACCCAAAACTATTCTATCACAGAAATACAAAAACTCAAAGATGAGCCTGTATCGCAGTGCTGAGAGTTCCAAATTTAATGAATTTGATCTTGATGGAAATCTATGGATGTCAGCTTTCAAATGAATCAAACTTCATCGATTTTGGATACTCACAAACAGAGTTATGGGATAAATACCTACACTCTGTTGCAGGAAAACTGGTTGGACGGACAGTTTACAAAAACTTTTCCGATTTTGCACAATTTTAATTATGATGTTGGACGGCCCTAAAATTCTTGCAAATTTTATTAGGAGTGGGTATGTGTGTTTAGAATAAGTGTGCAAAGTTTCAGAATAATTGGAGCAGAGGTTCGGGAATTAAAAATCAAGCAATCCACGTATGTAGAGATGATGAAATCCAGTTTTCAGGTTTTTAGAATCATACGTGATGCAAACTCACACAAATTGAAAAGCAACAACACAACATCATGAATTGAAATTGCTAAAGGGAAATGAATTGAAATATACTTAACAGCTTAAGCATTGATGATAATTCGTAGAGTTCTTAACTCCATAGCTATTAGTGAGGAAAATCAAAGAGAAAACATATTTCACTCGAGGTACACCATGAAAGACAAAGTTTGCAACCTTATCATTGACAGAAACAATTGTACCAATGTTACTTCTATCGAATTGGTTGACAAACTTAGCTTGTCCACCAGTATGCATTCCCATCCCTACAAATTGCAGTGGCTAAACAACCAAGCCAAAGTATGGCTTGATCAAGAAGTCACTATTCTATTTTCCATAGGGAAATCGTACCAAGACAACGTCATGTAGATGTGGAAATTTTACTCTCAAGTCTATATAAAGACTTGAAATAAGCTTTCACATACTACGTCGTGCGCGAGCGTGCCAGCTAGTTTTACTTAACTAGTAAAGTTGTATTTTCTAACTTTAATGACAATTGTGGGGGAGTGAGATCTTTTCGACTTAGGCCTTCTTGAACCGGCGTTAAGGGTCAGCCTAGACGCTTTGATAATTGGTTTGAATCAGATATGTTTTCAAAATCCACTTTCAAATCCAAATTGCTTAATCAAATTCGTGAAACTAGGTCTTAAAAATATGTATTTCAAAGTTCTGAAAAATAGAAACTGCTTCTGTTTTCAGAACTTTTTCCTAAATTTTTCTTGATAGCTTTTGTGTCTCCAAAAATCACAAATATTTTACAGTGAGTAGGCACAAGTATAGAGATTTAGAAACTATTTTTTATTCTGATTTTTTGTGTTGTGATTGTGCAGAATTAAATCAAACATTTTCCTCTCCTCAGACGTTCGGGACTAATCTATGACAGAAATACAGAGTTTTAGAAAAATGACTGTATATCGGTGCACAGATCTTCGATCTTTATAAACTAGGTCTTATTGGAAAGCTATGGATGTCATCTTTCCAATAAGATTGGTTTCAATAAAATTGGATCACTGCAGACAAAGTTATGGGATGATAACCCAACCTTTATCGTAGGAAACACATACTATATAGATTCGGTTATGGATATGTCCGACTTTCCCTAATTTTATTTATGTTGCTGCACAACCTTAAAATTCTTGAAAATTTTCTTATATGTGGGTTTGTGTGTGATGATTCGGTGTACAAAATTTTAGATTATTTGGAGTAGAGAGCAGAAAACAAAAAATGAAACATCAGACAGATGCATGATGTGGAAAACTGATTTTCGTGTTTAGAACTTACATGAATGCATCTCGTCTTTAATTTAAAGACAAATCACAGCAATTTCAAAGTAAATTACGGAAGGAAATGAATTGAAATATATCTATAGCTTAAGCATAGAGGGGATTATAATGTATAGAGAGGTAGGGGAAACTTGAAATCAAACAAGTAATAGGCATGAATGTAACGAAATAAAATGGGCAGCATAACTAGCTATTACATCCATGGGGGGAGTTAATTGCTCCACTATTACAACCACTTTTAATTTAATGAGACAAAGGAGAAGATTAAAGCAAATGAAAGGCAAGAAATTGACCTTGTGATGGAGCCTTCCTTGGCACCGGATGTGGAAGACCTTGGAAGGAACGGCTCCTTCTTCCTCTCTTTTCTCTCCCTCTCTCTCTCTTTCTCTCCCTCTCTCTCTCTCTCTCTTTCTCTGCAGCTCTCCCTCTCTTTCTTCACCTCCTTCAACGCCTAAAACCCAGCCCCAAGACCCCCTTTTATAGATTTCAAGGGGGGCTTCTAGGGCCTTCCATGATTTGGGTCTTTGGGGCCATCCCAATCTAATCCAATCCAAATGGTTGGCCCATTCTTGCACATGGGATGCATGTGGGCTAGGAGGGTGGTCCTTTCTTAATCCATGTGGGTTTGGTGCAATCCATATGGACCGACTCCTTTATTAGAATTCGTTAGATGAGCTCGACTCACCCTAGCCTGCCCCTTGCTCGATCTTAATGGGTTGCCTTGAGATGAGTCTCGACTTGGATGTGGTCTTCATTTGTTCTTTCAACTTGAGACTCAAATCCTTGTCTTGAGTCAAGCTTCTTCTAGCATGTCTTAGGATCGACTTGAATTTTGAACTCAGAATGACCCCGCTTTGAGGCTTGATTTGGATGCTTCATTCAATCTTGCCTTTAGAAATTTTGTTTTGCTTGATTATCTTTTCAGTTAAGATTTATGGTTTCAAACATCTCTTTTTTTATTATTTAAAACCATTTCATTTGAAATATAGTTGAAAACATCGAGTTTTAACAAAATCTTTAAATATTTTTTTTGGAAAACAATTGAGTCTCATTCCCAATGTTTGTTTGCATGGGTGACATGCTTTTAATCCGTGAGTTATTCTTTACCGTTTCAACCACTTTAACCATTTGTTGGGTGTAAGGTGTCGGACCACTTTAACCCTTTCGATGAGTGTAGAGTCTCGAACCTCTTTAACCCTTCGGTGTAGGGTATCAGACCGTTTTAACCCTTTGGATGAGTGTAGGGAATGCTGGTTGGTTAAAATGGAGAGGAACATCAAGTATCCTTTGTGATAAGAAGATATTATTAAAGTTAAAAGGTAAATATTATATAGCACCAATTAGACCTGCCATGTTTTATGGTTCTGAGTGTTGGGCAGGTAATCATCATGTACAAAAGATGTATGTGACAGAAATGAAGATGTTGAGATGGATGAGTGGTCATAAAAGAAAAGACCGTATACATAATGAGGTTATTAGAAATAAATTATGTGTGGCACCAATAGAGGATAAAATGAGAGAATATGGTTTAAGGTGGTTTGGACATATAGAAAGAAGATCAAAAGAAGAACGTGTAAGAAGGTATGAAAAACTAGATTTTGAAAGTATTAAAAGAGGTAGAGGATGACCATAAAAGTGTTGAAAAGAAACAATAAAGAATGATCTAGCTTATTGTGAGTTAACTGCTAACATGGCACATGATAGGGTTATGTGGAAGCAAAGAATCCATGTAGCCGACCCCGTCTAGTATGGGAAAAGTATTAGTTGTTGTTGTTGTTGTTGTTAAATCTTCCTTTTCTGTTTTTCTGCTTTCCTTTAGTTAGGTTATGTTAGAAGGGATTTGGAGTTTATATTTGCATTGCCGGATATGCTTTTGGATTTGGATGTCGTGAGAGTACAGTTACATTGTTTGATGCTACATCTTAATTTCATTTGAATCTAATCTTGCTGAAAGTTTCTGATGAATTAGTGTCTTTAGTCGTGTGAATTGTCTTTTGCATTTGGTTTATCACGTATAAATCAAAGCTGAAGAATGACTGCCATTACATGGATTTTATTCATTTACTTCTTGTCATCTATTGTAAAGCATGTTTAGCTGCGCTACTTTTGTTTGGCATAATCTGAAAACGTAGACTATGTTATTTAATTTAGCATGCGACTATAACCTCTATTCTTTTCTTGGTTTTGTTTGACATGATTATAATAGAAGGCAGCGCCACCTTTGGAAGAGTTTTTACTAGTTATTGCTCAGATCCTATGTTAAATTGATAATTGCTCCTTCAATTGCAGTACTATTTGAATGTGTTTATGTTACCTCGTGTAAAACTTTCGTTCTACTTTGATGTCCCTTGCAGAACCAACGACTCTGTACTGGAAGAAATGAAGAGAAACTACATTTTGGAGCGCAGGAAGCCAAAAAGTGAAGAATTCACCAATTATTGTGCTGCATGAGAAAGACAGACCTGATTGTTCATGGGAGAGGAAAGAAATGGGCCAGCCATTTGAAAATAAATAGATTTTGCATTCACATTTGTATTTTCTACAGTGAAACTTTGAGATGCACTTACGGACTTGTTACCCATTAAAATTTTGCTATATCATATCCTTCCCAAAGTAACGAGTAATGCCTACATTTCGGAAATGGAAGGACATCCGAAGATGCGCCATGAGCAGGCTTTGTAAATGTGTTTACGCGTCTTTTTGTGTTTGTGCATAGTTACACATTTTAATCATAGTTTCGTGGGTGTAAAATGGATAAAAGAAGCAACATGTGACTTAACACACGTAAAAAGGTAATGCATTGTATAGTTGCCGCGGTACACATAAAGTAGAGCTATGAGCTGAAGTGGAAGTCAAAGGAAAGGTTTCACAAATAGGAAACTAGCCTCCATTCAAGGCTGTATGGTTAGCATATATTAGTTAAACTGCATAACTGAAGCATAGTAGAAGTAAAACAGGTTCCCGTAGATGGTGTTTATATCGGAATAAACTTGAGTGGAAGAAAAATAGAGTGACCTATCAAAATCTCGTCTGATCTCACGTGATCGTGATAGTTCGGATTTGTGAATGAGAATTCAAGTTACCTTCAACTAATTCTCATGTCTGATTTCACATAAGATTGATGGTTTGAATTCTCAATCCTCCAAAATCCATGCTTAGGTTTCCTACAACCAACTTTCGAGTGAAAAAGCACAATCTCATGAGTTGGGATCACGGAAAGATGTAATGTTGGTGTCCATGAGACGGAGGTGAATTCTTGAGCTTTTTCCTGGCACCAAAGAATCCTCACAGCGACTTGAGTTCAAGCTTGGACACGGGATATTTTGAGCCTTAGTTTTGTCGAGCTTAGTTGAAAATGGGTATTGATCAAATTTGACAAGAGGAGCAATACCGAATCCAATTTATCCGATATCGGCACGTGTTTTGTGCACGTGCGCCTCGAGTCCGACAAGGCCGACATGGACGTTGAGACCTTCTACGACGGAATCCTCGCTGCCATCGTCGTCGGAGAGGGCGAAACAGCCCCTGTAGGTGCCCCTATCGGCCTCCTTGCCGAGTCCGAGGCCGAAATCGCCGAGGCCAAGGCCCAGGCCGCCAAATCCGCTTCCTCCTCCGCCCCCGCCGTCGCCGCTCAATTCCACCGGAAACTTCCAAATCCTACTCCGGCGACTCCTCCTCCGCCGGCTAAGGCGGTTTCCGATGGTCCGAGGAAGACCGTGGCGACTCCTTACGCGATGAAGCTAGCGAAGCAGCACAAGGTGGACATTGGATCGGTGGTTGGGACCGGTCCTTATGGCCGGATTACTCCTGCTGACGTGGAGGCTGCCGCCGGAATTACGCCGGCGGCGAGTAATGTGGCTCCGCCGGCAGTGACTTCACCTCCACCAAAGGCCACTATTGTTCCGGGAGTTGCGTCTTCAGGTTCGGCTTCTTCTCCGGCTCCGATTCCCGGTTCTAGTGTTGTCCCTTTCACGACAATGCAATCCGCGGTTGCGAAGAACATGGTGGAGAGTCTCTCTGTGCCTACATTCCGTGTTGGGTACGAGCTGCGGGGATGGGAAGAGCTTCACGTATAATAGCAGCATAAACATTGCAGTGGCTGTGGCAATGGATGGTGGACTCATAACCCCTGTGCTCCAGAACGCCGATAAGGTATTCACTCTTTCTCCAACTCAAGAGAGTGATTTGTCTTCAGATTTTAGCTGTATTAATGACAGCTTAGTTAATGTTTAATGATTTAGTCCTCGGAAGCTTCTGTTACCAGTGCATTTCCAGAAGTAAGGAAACATAGTTGCAATGAATCCCCTGTTATCTATCACCGATGTTTGTTCGATTTTTTCTAGAAACTCGTTTCAATTACCAAGAGAATGTGGCTTGTGTTCAAAAGAAATTTGTTTTGTCGTATTATAATTTTGCATCAGAGACATGTGAAGAAATATCTCTGCATATATATAAGTAAGATTTTCACTGTAACAAAGTATGAATTTACATTGATAATTTACACATTTAATTTTATTATTACCAATTCTTCAGGAAACAATATATAATTTTATTATGAACCTGTTTCAAAAATCTCTGGAACCATGCCAGCATGTGTTTCGAATAGAAACATTCCCAAAATGCATGCACCAGTTTTTCATACCGATACCCATTTTGGGGAACCATGAGAAAGGAGTATTGGTAGTTGAAAGATACATTCATAGAGTGGGTTGACTGGGATGTATGGAAAGCGTAACTGTCTGTATAGTATAACAAAGAGTCCAGTAATGCAAAAAAGGGCACAAGATGGGTGTGACCAACATGTCAGGAGTGCATTCATTAACTCTTGCTCAAATTTCACTGTAGACTTTCATGAAACCACAAAGAAATTCTAGTGCTTAGACAGGAGGAAAGTCAAGGCATTCTTCTGTGGAATGAGGAACTTTGCCAGCTAAAGCCTCCAAGCAACAACAGACGGTCAAGCCAAGAATAACCTTCCGGACTCCTCCATCTGGTTGAGAATAGAGAAAGGGAAGGCTCACTTCAAGAAGTAGACATGGGCTATAAGTAAAAAGTGCCTGCGTCAAACCAAGTTTTCTCAGTCAGCTGAGACTGATGCCTAAGATAATTGGTTTATTCTCCCGTACAGGATGAAAAGGAAAACTCATTGAAAACTTTATTCACGTACTGCTGAAATTCAGAACTAGTATAAAGTTAAGGAACAGCTGGAGTGAACTGTAGGGACAAGAACAGGTTATTTCATCCAGAGGCACTGGATTAGCAGAAATGCCCGACTCGTTTCTGTGCTGAAAAATCTGAATTATGCACGTATATGATGCAAATCAACTCTTGCACTTGCCTTCTTTTGCACTTGATGCAGGTAGATCTTTATTTATTGTCTCAACAATGGAAAGAATTGGTAGATAAAGCTCGAGCGAAGCAACTTCAACCTCATGAATATAATTCAGGTGAGTTCTTATGGAACAGAAATATTTACTTTACCCACCAGCTTAACCAAGCAGTCCCCCACACTAAGTGGATCAGTAGAAATATGTACTTTATCTAACTTGGGAAAATTTGAAGTCGATGACTTGACTTGGCTATTTCTTGCTTAGGGACATTCACTTTGTCCAATTTGGGAATGTTCGGGGTTGATAGGTTTGATGCCATTCTTCCTCCTGGGCAGGTCAGTATTGGCATTATTCTTTTTAGTTGAATTCCTCTTTTTACTGTTGTCTTGATGAAAAATATTTCTCAATCCTGTAACAGGGGGCTATCATGGCTGTTGGCGCATCAAAGCCTACAGTTGTAGCAAGTGGTGACGGCTTCTTCAGTGTCAAGAGCAAAATGATGGTAAGTCTTAACTCACTTAAGACATGCAATATACAATGGAATTGAACATAAACCTCATGTTCGTTACTTTGTTAATCTTGCATTTGGTCCACAATGTGCTCACTGTGGCTCTTATATCTTGATTTTTTTGTAAAAGGATCACTGACCCCATACAGCTTTCAACATAGACCAAAGACTTGTAATACTGATACCAAGTCCTCATTAGGTTGAGATTTCACCAATAGGAATTTCTTCAGTTAGATTAGCTTAGCGACTTAATTGGACTTCGATGAAACTTTGAATTGAAACAATTCCCTAATGAACTTCTCTCTGTTACTAATGAACTATGTAATATATTTTGAAGCAAGGAAAGATCAATCTGAAGATTTTAGAATAACTGTTATATTATTGTGGTAAAGCATGAACTTTAGAAGTTGAAATGGAATTTGTAGACTTTGTGACAAGAGTACAGATGCTGCTGCAAGATACGGGTGCTGGTGCAACTGCAGGACATAGGGCAGCTTAAAAATCATGAGTGCAGGGGACACGACAATATATATATATGTGTGTGTGTGTGTGTGTGTGTGTGTGTATAATGTAGATCATTTTATGTAAAATAATTTGAAATGTCCCTTCATATGAACTATAAAAGCATCAAACCAAGATGAGTCTGCACTGTGAAGTAAATCTTCGCTGTTTTGTTTTCCCTTTCACTTGATATTGGGTTTGGAATGTATTATCACCTATTGATGGTCGAAAACTAATATTGCATTTGCTAGGGAGGCTGTTTGAGGTAATTTAGTGATTCTATTCTGCAGGTGAATGTGACAGCTGACCACAGGATCGTTTACGGTGCCGACTTAGCAGCCTTCCTTCAGTCATTTGCCAAGATCATAGAAAATCCTGATGTTCTTACTTTGTAGTGCAATTTTTTAGTGAAAGATTTCATCCACTTCTTCCACCAGAATACTAACTGCTGGTGTTCGTTTCCTGAATGCTGTCAAATTGTTGTCCTGTTGAATTTTGTAGTATTCATGTAGTAGACGTACTGCAATTTTTGTTGTTGAAAAAGGTTTGTGACTTCTGAATATGTCCCAACTATTTACCCTGCATTTTTGGCTTAAACATTTGAATTGATGATGTAAACTGTATTTACAGGTGTACCGTGTACGCATGTCATACCGTATGATGCTATATTTTCTTTCTTTAATGAAGACATTTTAATTTTAAAAACCGGAAGGGCTCAAAAAATTATAAAGAACCATTGAAAAAATTATATTGCATGGGATATGATGCAATGCAAGACATCGTTAGGTGCGATGACGCACGGATAAATGGGGTTACCAAAATGATGAGTTCTCGGTTCCTTCTTCTTTTCTCTTTTAGATATGCAAGCTGGGTTTAGGCAGACGCACACTCAGGTATTGAACACCTGACCTGTCAAAGAGCCAACACCCTAGCCAGTGGACCGTGCTCCAAAGGCCCTTTGGAGCAGCCATTGATTTTTAACATCGGAGAGACCTATTTATGCAATACAAAATGACGACCATGTAACTTGTATACTTGAATGGTGTAGGCCAAGAAATTCTAGTATATAAAGAGCCCTATCATCCAGCTAAAAAGGAAATCCTCTTCAAGTGAATACTACAATCGGTCCCAAATGTAAGGCTGGTAAAAAGAGGAACGAACTGAATAGTCTGCCCATCTCGTTAGCTTGAAGCAGTCCTTGTGTTGTGGTCGTTGCTCCTTTAACCTGACTGGGAAACGTGTTTCTCTTTTAAGTTAAAACTTAATTTTGATATACTTTTTAGTAGAAAATAGAACTGTTGATTAAGTTGAAGTTTTCTTTTTTATATGACTTACGATAAAATTGAAACTCTTGGCGACCTGCCGATTACTCGGCCTTGCATGGTTTCCCTAAAACATATCATGTTAAATTAACTAGCCAGAGCTGTGCGGAAGACTCTTACTCTTACTGCACTCATTTAGCTTTGACGTTCCGCTTGTGGTTGGCTGATCAGTTTAATGAACTCTACAAAGACAAGCTCACAACGAGGGAGGGCAATCTATACCTGCCCCACCCCACATTGAGGCCTTAGCTAAGTTATTATACAACCCGCCCCGTGTGAATGGTTCAAGACCAATTCAATCTTAATTATTTGTTAATTTATAGATAGAATGTGTTATATTAAATTACAGGGTATTCAATTTATTTTAAATAATTTAATATGTGATAATGGTCTATATGACTACATGATATTAAATAAATTTATTTGAGAAGATTATTGTGACCAGTGCAGTATTTAGCAGGCTGTTTGTGGGGTAGTATGCAGGTTTCTAAGACCTGCAGGGCAAGACAGGTCTTAATGTTTTCTTTAAAGTATAAGGCAGGTGCGCTGAGGTGCAACCTAACCCACCGCAGCCCACCTACCATCCCCACCCAGGACCAGCCGAGGCCACGAGTTGTGGGACTCGTTTAGCAGGCCTAATTGTGCAATGAGGAGCTTTCAAAGGGCTGAATTCGGTTCTTACATTTAAACCTACAATTCCACGTCCCTGTGTCAAATTGGAAACATAAAGCTACAGACAATTTGGGGCCCCCTCATATATCAAGAAACTTCACCTTTGCACCATACTAGCTTCTTTAGAAGTCGTGGTCATTCCCAGTGGGTCCGAAATGAGCTGAGACGCGTACTGCATGGGCACACGAAAGGCACACTTATGACGGTGTGGGGCCGAAGCCAGGTACACACACTCCCGAGAACGAACTCACGACCTGCACCTTGTGAGTCGAGCCCCCTGTCAGCTGACCCAACGCTCTGAGTTCGTAATGAGTAACGTATTCCAAAAAGGCAAATTCAGGTCGCTCACACAAAAAACACAACACACAAACACGCGCTCGCTAAGAAGAAGATTAAACCCTCAAACGCCTATTTCAATGCCCAGCTGTAGATTCCGTGGTCTCGGACGCGTTTCCAGAAACCTTAATGCACAAGCATACTCCATATTTCAAAGCCGCCATCATATAAAACCCCGCTTCACACATGCATCTCCCTTGAGTTGGATTCACTAGTGAACATTTTCGAAGATCGTCTGGTCCAATCCTAATTAATATACGCTGCTTTGATATATTTGTACTGCGTATATAAGGCATCTGCAAACCTTTACCAGCCGGTAGAAAGGGCATAAGCATGGGGAAGAAATTGGATGCGATGCTTGGAAGGAGCTTAAGACGGCGAAATTCAGGTCGCTCCTCAACCTCACAATCACTAGGCTTGGTTTTCTCAGGAACCAACGCCGTGTTTGTTGCTCCCTGACAAAAAAGGATGTCCTCGATCTCCTCAAGAGAGAACAAAAAGAAAGCGCTCTCCTAAGAATATCTATAGTTGTTTTCTCTTTTCTTTTCTTTTCCATTAGATCTTAAACTTTTTAAATTTTAAGTTCAATGTTTTTGAATGTCTTCTTTTTGTGGTCTCTTAGGTAGAACGTCATCAAGGATCAAAATATCTTGGACGTTTTCGTTTTGATAGAAGGGTTTTGTCATCTGCTGATGGAGAGGGCCACTCTCATAGAAAATGAAAAGTGACTGCTCTCTCTCTGATTTGTGGTTGGTTGAGTTGGATCCTTTGCTTGGTCATGAACGGATGATTATGCTGGTATCTGAAAATGGAATCCTTGCTTCAGGACATGCCCAGATGAGCTGAAAGAGGCAATATCAAGTTTCATTTTCGTTAGTTCGAGAGTTGGAGAGTTACCCGAGCTTCTAGAAGTTCGTTCTATTTTCACAAGATTTGGGAAAGAATTCACTTCAGCTGCTCTTGAACTGCGTGGTGGTTCTGGAGTGAATGTCAAGGTAAGTAGATGCATTCTTTAAATGATAATAACAATATATGATCACCTGTGACAGACTCTCTCCCCCTCTCTCAGGTGATTCAGAAGATGTCGACAAGACAGCCAAGTCTAGACATCAGACTTCAGGTGCTCAAGGAAATTGCCCTGGAAAACGGTATTCAACAGAATCTAGAAGATCAACTATCTGGCTCATCTCAAACTCGTAGTCTTTTTCAATTTTATAATCCTTACTATTGTCCATGCAGGAAGGTTTGGGATTGAATCGTAAACAGTCAAGGCCAACAAATTATGAGGATGAAAGAGATGTTCAGATCAAAAAAGAAGCTGGTGCTGATCCTGTTGAGCTAGTAGAACTCGAAGAGGATCGATTGCCTGCGGGATCCGCAAAAGCAAGAAAGTATACAGATGTGGCAGCTGCAGCTCAAGCTGCATTTGAGTCAGCTGCTTCTGCTGCAGTAAAGGTTTCGATGATCCTGATCATTCTAATTCTGGAGGTAAAAGCATGTCTAATGCGGATGAAAATGAAGGATCTGAACGAACAAGACTGGGGAGCCCATCGCGCTTAGAGATGGTCCAACCTGTCCAGGATTTAGGTTCAGAACCTGACGATGTTCATGAGGATCAAGAAAAAAGAGAAAATGCTGGGAAATTGAACTCTAATCCCAAAGGGAGTATGCCTTCCTCAAGGTCAAACTCTGACGAAGCTCCGCAAGAACAGAGTACTTCAAGCAAGAAACAAGACAGTACAACACCCCAACAATTCACAAGTGACCATGAAAGACCAATGTATGAACTCAAGGACGGAGTCTTGTGACTACGAAGAAAAGTCTCAATCAGAAAATGAGAATAAGCACTCCATATGGAAGCTAAGGCAGCAGAAAGACGGCATAGAGAAAGGGCCAGCTCAAGAAGAGCCCAAGAAATTGCCTGAAAGAGGATTCAATTTTATCTCCGTACGTACCAGACCAGGATCCAGGCAATAAAACTAATAGAAAAGAAAGATCAATAGGTTTCGACTTTTGTGATAGATCAGAACTGTGGTGGAAAGTTTTTAGTTCCCTTTTAGTCCCCCAAACACCTGTTAGTAATTTGTTGTCATTATTCTGATGAGTATTCCTTTGTACTTAGCACATGTATATTGAAGAGTTTGGCATATAAATATCTGAGAAGTGTTCTATCGTACTGGTAAATTAAGTATGTTTCCAGTTGAAATTTGTCGTGAAAAGAAAACAGGTAGGCACTAATTGAGATATATACAGCTGTTTCCTGGTCATTATTATATCTAAAGTAAAATATGCAAGGATGCAACTTATCCATGATATGATGGTTTTAATACAAGGCCTATTGTGTTAAGGGGGTCTCGTATAGATAATCCCCCATTAGGTGCACCCTGTAACGTGAAGGCACTTAAAAAGCATTGCTTGCAGACAAAGAGAGAACCTGCAAAGAGAGAAGAAAACTTATGCGGATTTCTTTTGCTTTTTATTTTGCACCAACAAACCGCACCACGACTGAAAATCTACTCCAACATCTTCATCATATTCGATTCCAAGCTCCTCCTGCCAAATAATCATGTTTCAGTATAAAAAGATTTAGCAATGAGTCCATGGAACATGTTAAAGAAACAGCCTATTCGTATAAACCTTGAATTCTTTGAGGTCCTTGGGCATGTTCTCGGTTAACATATTCCACAGATCCTTGAATATGCGCTTACGCTGTCTCCACAAGTTGATTTTCGCAACATAGGATGCTTCCACTTTATTTTTATCTTCGGGGTTTACCAGAGCAGTCCCTTGCCGTAATTTCGACAATTTAGGCTCCATTTGACTGACCTGATGAAAATTTTAAATTGTTAAAGTGCATTGCAATGTCTGCAACAGCCTAAAGTTTCAAGCTGACCTCCATCTTAAGTTTTGTTTCTTTGCTGCGTATTTCTTCCAGTGTCAAATTCGACTGCAAACTTCGGATCTCTGCAACGTTAGAAGTTAGATTGTAATGGAGCCATACGATTTGTCCTTGGGCAGAGTCTTGACATGACAATGTCATGATCGGCTAGTGAAAGAAAAAAAGATGAATGGGTGAGGAGAAGTGCAAAACATTCCATACCTACTTCAATCTGATTTCCTTCTTTCTTTTGTTCTTGCAATTCCTCTTGCAATTTGGCGTTCTCCTTCTTCATACGATCAAGCTCTTCATTATTTGGGATACTAAATTGATCCTGCCTGGCCAGGTATATCTTCTGTTTCCCATATTCTTTGAACGAAATTTGACCACTATCAGCAAGCGCGTCAAGTGCTTTTTGGACTGCAGTCTTCTTAAGACCATGCTTCTGCAACGCATCGGCAACGTTCTGGGCATTCAGTGGCCTATTTTGCTGCAAAATGGTAGAGTTGTTTCGTCTTTAACTCAATCTGTGGCTTATAGATCTGAGGACCAGGAATCACATTAACCGAGCAATGGTCAAGTCAGTTGATTAAGTGTGAATTTAACCATAATACTGAGATGATCAATGGTCTATTCAAATAGTGTGTATATATATTTATATTCGCACGCACGCGTTGATTGTAAATTAGCATTGTAAAGATATTATATGATTGAACTCATCAAAGAATGATAATTCATGTTTCCTAGACAGCCTTCTCGTTCTTTTCCTAGTGCAGCATGCGACGGAGAAGAAAGCTTTTCATGCAACTTCTTGAACATTCAGTGGTTTTCTCTGTTCTGATTCCTTTTTTTCCTTTCAAAAGTCTAATTTGTCAATAGGTTCGATAAGCGTAGAGAAACGGAGGCTAATAAGATGTTCGCCTAAGAGCAAAATGAGAAAGCAGAGTTCAAACCGTGAAGAAAATTAATACTAGTTTAAACAACATAAAAGACCAACTTCTTGAGCGCTCTAATAAATACATCAGGCATTTTTATCCCCTAATTCTGAACTCCTATGAAGCAAGAACGTCACTATGGTATTCATACTTGACAATTGCATGAACAACTGAGGATAATAAGAAGGATCACAGATCAAATAATTAGAATAAAGTTCACCTTATCGTCCAAGTTATGGCGATGCAATAAAACGAATGATGAAAGGAAAAGAGAACACGCATTCAGTAGAGTGACACGAATTGGATGAAATCAGTCAAAAATCAGCACGAACTATATAAATTTGAAGAAATAAACGAGTTATAGGGGTTGTAATTTCCTCACCTCATTTACGAAGCTCAGAACTATGCCTGCAATTCTCGGCAAAGCGTACAACGTAAATCAGAATCGAATAAAACATTACGAGAGAAACAAGCCATATATTTTCGAGAGAGAGAGAGAGAGAGAGAGATTACCTTCGGCATCGTCGGGTTTTGGCGCCATAGATCAGATTGATTGCTCAGGAAGTAACAGATACGATGAGCCGGCATCTTATATCCGCGAATTTCCACATTTTGAAAGTTTCCCTCCAGAAGTCCGATATACGTAATTGCCCTCACATTACTAGTGCGCTTACTAAAATGTCACGCCGACGTACCCAGAGCATTAGCTTAACGAAAGCGAGCCTTGGCGCTGAAGCTGCTGGTGAGGAGTTCGACTCCTAGGGGGTGCTTTGACCTCCTCATGTAACAAAAGAAAAATTGCCACGCAGATGACCAGATTCGAATTTCCAATGGCCAGGTTCGTTGGATGGCCACCCTCAAGTATCAACAATCGAGCTTGGCCCACTCACAGCTTGGTGCCGATCAATTCTGTTTTCTGTACATTCAACCCCGGAAGCTGTCATAGAGTATGTCGGTCTAGCCGAGAAGAAGAATAAGTCAAATCCCTTCAAATGTGAATCAGTAGATCATCGACTAGTTGTAGTCATTAGATACCCTAAAACATACCAATTCAATTGTAATTGTCTAGTTGCAACAGTAGGAGATTGGGTATCTTTCAAGAGTCCCCTTCTTGGCTGACCTCCTAGTGCAATGCTCTTAGATACCACCCGAGATCACCTCCTCCCTTTGATTGCGACAGGATACTTCGATTCAACTAGCAGCCCATCCATCGGGAGATCTGCCAGCTCCTTGCTCTCCAACTTCTAGTGAATCTAACGACCAATTGCGGTTATGTGGCCTGTCGTTTTTCATTTTTTGATTGGCAAGCCGGTACCAGGCAGAGAACATCCCAGACATGCACACTCCAGGTATCAAACTGTGGCATCCTTTGACACAAACCCCGGGCCAAAGAGCCATTGTTGTCACTGCTAGAATCAGTCACCATTGAGAAAATGACGCAAAAGAAACGTGAGTGGCTGTGGATTTGTTTGCATTCAAGACAAGTTTCGATCAAGCAGAAGCAGATTTCTTGGTCGACCAAGGTACATCAAAATTTCTTCCCAATTTGTGATTTTAATTACCATTACAAGCAACAGGTTCAATAATGTTTGGCAGGACACGGATGACACGACGGGTCTGACTCCTTGAAACTGTACAGAAAACCAACATGTAACGGTTCGCTGAAAGGGCCGAAGTTCTCCCCATCTATTGTTTGTAATCACTCGAAGTACCGTGCTAAGCCATTTTCCTCGGTAGCCCTTTGAGGTGTGGTGCACTTATGTGCACATTTTGAGCAAGCCCATGGGGACAGAGACTGGCTCCAACAAAAGATTACAAATGGCTACCGGTACGTGTTCCAACCTTGGCACAACAGTACAGTTCTTGCAGATATTCGTAGCATCTTTTCCAGCACGTCCTTGTTTCGTGGGTTTGCACCTAAAAGAAACATCTTGGAACCATTTTGAACTTGAAACCCAATCAGATAGAACCAAGAGCTTTAATACTAAAATATTTATAATGGCCAATCTTCCGGAAAAATCCCTCTAATGGTCCGTTGGAAATTCGAAATCTTCCTCTGTTGTTTAAATTTACCAAAGGGATGGACAGCCTTCCGGTACCAGCAACTTAAAGTCGAAGGGGCTGCAGTGGAAAGACGTGGACAGCAACCAGTAGTCGAAATTAAGGAAAGCAGCGAGAGTGCATCCATCTTAATTAATTGAGTAGGTACTGTGCCATTATATATATAGTTGTGTGTGAATAGTTAACCAAGCGATCAAGTGTACTTCAAGTACCTCAAGCACTAGGATCCAATCAGGTATGAACCACACGTAGAGCCCACAGTAAACAAGGCATCAAATTGAGAATCCCTAGTTAAATCGACGCTGGTAAGCAACTCAAACGGGGTTAATGATTCCTTCCCGCAAGCATCGCTTAAATTCTGCTCCCATCAGTTGCCCCTTTAGTTGAAACTTCATTTCTAAATTGACAGAAAATGAAATCCCTCGGCTCGCAAGTCCTCTTTTTTTTCCCCTAAATACAGGTTCTATTCTAAAATTGATACCCTATCCTTCTCTAGATGTTAATCTACCCAATTAGTTTGCTTGACATGGCTATACAGCATATGCACGGTAACTTACGTCCTTAGTAAACAATCATCCAAGAACGACCAAAACAAAAGTCACACAGTCGCTGTTCAGTAACAGCCAACAATAAATAGTGAAACGGCATACTCATATGATCAAGCATTCACATAAAATTTTGTAGCTACATCTTAGTCTTTACATTGGTTTCTAGATCACGTACATACTAAATTTCAAGGGCAAACCCTAAACCAAAAGCCAATATGCAGGATTTCATCAAGGAAGAAAACTTGTAGCCGTCCTTGCTACACCTCCTTGTAACAATTAGCAATTAAGTACAGTACCACATGTTACTAAACAATGAGCATGACTTTGCTGGAGCATATAAATCAATCAGCTGATCCCGAACCAAAACGAACTTTAAAGAATATCCAGAAAGAAGCAGGCATGAGTATATGGCCGGACATCCTTCAAGCTAGTGATTACCTTACGGCTTACGATGCAGTCACAAGCCAGTGGAGGTCCGTGGAACCAACGCAATGCCAGGAAATTTCCATCATAATGCGTGGTTGGAGGAAAAAAAGTACTGCAAATTTTGTAGCACTACGTTGCACATAGTACGTGCAGGCACCAAAAAAATAGACAGAAGGGCTATCCGCCAAATCAAGTCTGCCCATAAAGAGCAGGTGCATCAGGACAAAAAACTAAACCTTATAGTTAAAAGCATCTAAACCCCAATGTCAATAGTTGCAAGAGCAAGAGATGACATACTTGACGACGCAATGACTTGAAATCCCATAACGAAAAGTGCAACCATGGCATGAGTGCCCTATTCGTAACCTAGCATAACGACTACTTCACATTAAGATCATGACCAAGAGACAAGAATGTAACCATGTCATATCTCAAAGCGATTTTAAGCTGGCACAAAAAGCGAACCGATTTACTGTTTTCACATCATAATTGGGAAGAGGGAAAGTTCTTCATCGACCAACAGAAGTGAATTGCACTGTTGAAAGTCAACTATAAACAAAGAATAGGTTAACATAGAACACCAGCAACCACTACCAAGGGCATACATAAAGCCCAAGAAATGTAACCATAACAGGTGAAAGTGCATATACTCCTGGAACTTTCCTGCGTCCTCTCCCACAAACAGGATTGCTGCACATTGTCTAAAAGGACAGAATATCACGCAGCTAATTGCAGTACATACTAATAAAACAGATCAACGTAGCAAGTGTAGGCTGTATCCTACGATAGGAACCTATACGTGGTGTAGGTATCACGATACAAGATTCAGCCACGTAATGTATCATAAATCCCCACAATGTCACAAACGTATCATGCATATATCCATTGACAACTAGCTCTGTTTCATGATATACGATGTCCATTTCAGCGGAAAATTAATGGAAATGACTATCAATAAAGTAATGAATATAATGGTGAAGGTAAGTGTGAAAGGAAACATGACTTATGGCCGAAGAGATAGAAGATGGACATTAGTAAAATTCCCTGTCTATTGCCGAAAAGGTTTATGTTTGATAACTTAAGGATTTCAAATTTACTACCTACTGCATTTTGAACTCCTCCCATGTAAGGGATCACCCTTGCATGGCCGGTCCCAAGCCTTGATAAAGGAAGAGAGTTGTGTTAGGCTTTCGACAATCAGTGTAAAACTTTGTCGGATTTTAATACCATGAATTATACAAATTACGAGCACTGTGTTGGGGCGTCCCCTCTTAGCGACGCACTGCAAAGCTTGAATGCAGTAAAAAGTAAGCAAGAGATTCTACATTGTCGCATGAATGTAGTGAAAAAATTACAGAGAGGGTCTCTACATTTTCAGCATGGACAAATACATAGGTAAGGAAGCTAGTCCTAAAAAATAAGATTCGTTTTGGTTCTTGGAATATTGGAACATTTTTGGGTAAATTAATGGAGGTGGTAGATATGATTCGAAGAAAGATTCATATCCTATGTTTACAATAAACAAAGTGGGTTGGAGAAAAAGCAAAGGAGATTGAGAATATAAGTTTTAAATTATGGTACTGAGGAAACGAAAAGGCTCGAAACAGAGTTGGTATTATCATAAATAAAGATTTAAAGGATAGTGTACTAGGCATACAACGATATGGTGACCGAATCATGATATTAAAATTAGTACAAGAAGGAGAGGTTTTGAATATAGTTTGTGCTTACGCACCAAGTAGGACTAGAAGATAGTATAAAGACAACTTTTTAGGAGGAGTTCAATAAGGTTATTCAAAGAATTCCATAAAGGGAGATGATTTGTTTAGGAGGAGACTTAAATGGACATGTTGGTAAAGAGGCATTAGGATATCAAGGTATTCATAGAAACTATGGTTTTCGGATATAAATGAGAAAAGAAGGGAGATTTTAAATTTTGCTATGGTATTTGATCTCTTTATAGTCAATACAATCTTCAAAAAATGAGATTAACATTTAATTACTTATAAGAATGGTTTATCACAAACACAAATTGATTATTTTATTTATAGAAAAAAAGATAGATCGTGTTGTAAAGAGTGCAAGGTAATTCGAAGAGAAAGCTTAATCACCCAACATCGACTTACACGTAAAAAAGTGGACAAAGAACAAAATAATGTATCAAGCTATTTGAACTAAATGGTGGAGCCTCAAAAGCGAGAAGGTATATTTAAAAAGAAAGTTCTTAAAGGAGATGCTTGAAATTATGTAGATGTACCTTCTGATATATGGAACAATATGCCTCTACATATTAGAGAAGTGACAAAAGATGTGTTAGGTGTATCGAAGGGAGGCGTACCGGCATAAAAAGAAGTTCGGTGGTTGAGTGAACTCGTGTAAGATAAAATCAAGGCAAAGAGATCATGTTACAAATTACATTATGCTAAGAAGACTAGTGAAACTTTAGAGGCTTATAAGAAAGCAAAGAAAAAAACAAAAAATAGCAGTAAGTGAAACAAAAGCTAAAATTTAGAAAGATTTATATAAAAAACTCAACTCCAAAGAAGGTGAAAGAGATATTTTTAGGATAGCTAGGGCTAGAGATAAGAAAACTAAGAATCTTAATTTTGTTAGATACATCAAAGATGAGGATGAGAAGATTCTAGTGGTGAATGATGATATTAAAAAATAAATAGAAAATTTATTTCTATTAGCATTTTAATGAAAATACAGATATAGTATTACTATCAGCTTAGGAGACTTAGTCAAATCAAAAGGTATATAAACCGTAATTTCTATGACGTATTCTAAACAATGAAGAGAAGCTCTTAAACATATAAAGGTTGATAAATCTATAGGACCATACAATATTCCTATAAAAGTTTGAAAAATCCTAGGAGAGACAAGAATCACTTGGCTCACAAGCGTATTTAATGGGATATAGAGAAACCAAAAGATGTCCGAGGAAGGGAGAGTGAGTACACTTATACCCATATATAAGAACAAGGGAGACATTAAGAATTGTGTGAATTATCAGAGTATCAAGTTAATGAGTCATACTATGAAATTATGGGAAAGAATTATCGAATGTAGGTTAAGACAAGTATCGTGTACAACAAAGAACCAATTTGGATTCATGTCAGGCAGATTTACTGTTGAAGCGATTCACCTTTTGAGATGTCTTATGAAACATTTTAGAGCAAAAAAAAAGACCTTCACATGATATTTATTGATCTAGAAAAAACTTACGATAGGGTATCGAGGGAGGTTGTTTGGAGAACCTTGAAAAAAGAGAGGTATCCCATTGACATACATAAACCTTATAAGAGACATGTACAATAGTGCAAAAGCATGTGTGAGGACTCACGAAGGAATGACACTCCTTTGAAATTAATATTGGGTTACATGATGGATCAACTTTAAATCCATATTTATTTATATTGGTCATGGATGAGTTAACAAGACATATTCAAGATGAAGTACCTTGGTGTATGTTATTTGAAGATGACATTGTGTTAGTGGATGAGTCTAAGGAAAAAGTTAATAGGAAATTAATACTATGGAGAGAAATGTTAGAAAGTAAAGACTTCCAACTTAGTAGAACAAAGACTACATATATGGAATGTACATTTGATCATTTGGTTACTTCAAAGGACATAGAAATTAAAATCGGCACACACAGCATCCCCCAAAAGGAAAGTTTTAAATACATAGGGTCAATTTTTCAAAGTGATGGAAGAATTTACGGAGATGTTACGTATAGAATTAATGCAGGTTGATTAAAATGGAAAAGAGCATCAGATATTCTTTGTGACAAGAAGATATCATTAATGTTAAAAGGTAAATATTACACAACAACAATTAGACATGTCATGTTTTATGGTTCTAAATGTTGGGCAGTTAATCATCAAAATGTACAAAAGATGTTCGTGGCAGAAATGAAGATGTTGAGATAGATGAGTGGTCATACAAGAAAATACTGTATACGTAATGAGGTTATTAGAAATGAATTGGGAGTGGCACCAATAGAGGAAAAATGAGAGAATGTCGTTTTAGATGGTTTGGACATATAGAAAGAAGATCAAAAGAAGCGCCTGTAAAAAAGTATGAAAAACTAGATTTTGAAAGTATTAAAAGAGGTAGAGGATGACCACAAAAGTGTTGGAAAGAAACAATAAAGAATAATCTAACTTATGTTGAGTTAATTGCTAACATGGCACATGATAAGATGATAGGGCTATGTGGAAACAAAGAAATCCATGTAGTCAACCCCGTCTAGTATGGGAAAAGGCTTTGTTGTTGTTGTTGGTACGATTTCTTCTTATCATATCCTACCCTTGATTGACGTGTTGCCATTTGCTACTTACAACCACAGGTAGAGTTCAATATTGATGCTCCATAGAACAACCAAATTGAAAATGTAATACAATGAAAAATAATGATGTCCTTTTTCAATACTAACATGACATGGAATTTGGACAGGCAGCACTAGGGGGTTTAAATCAACTTCTAAAACATTATTCATTTACCAAACGATCAAGAGTACGCCTTAGAAAAAGAGAACAATCTCTCCCTTTTATATGAAGTAGCTTGAGTGGCTAAGTCTTGGCATTGTCATGCTGAGCAAAATATCTTCGGTGCCTAGATTTATCAGATAATAAAAGGTTTATATGACATTGAATTTCCACTGATCTCCCTTTGATGGTTAAACCTTCACCTTGAAACTGAATCATCATCATCATCTCAAGCACCTTCTGAGCTCACGATAAAGTACCAAATGCAGAAACAATATTAATTGCTTAACATAGAGTGTGCTATGAATTGAATATGTTTGACATTCAACATGGCCAGAGAGACTTCAATGGATTGCTCAAGAGGGTGTTGCTTCCCAAAGGTGCTGTGGAGAATAGAGAGGTTTATATTATAGAACAAAATGTGGATGGTATGCCATGATTATAAACTAGAAAATATATTATAATGATTATATTATATTGTTACAATCTACTAATTATATTATTACATGTCATAATATTATAATTACATTTTCTAATATCATAATAATATTATATTGTATAATAATATAATATTGTATATTCTTAAATAATTACATTATGTTATCTAATATAATATTATTACATTACTGATAATATAAATGATAGTATTATATTGCAATGAATATATTATACTATAATAACATAATGAAATTATTAAGAATGATACTGGATTTATATTTCTCTAATAACAATGTTACTAATAATTATAGTATATTATAATATATTAATATTGTATTACAACAAATGATATTATATTATCTATAACATTATCTAACCAGATTCGATTCCGTTTGAATCACAGTCAGATGCATGAACCAGGACTCAGGTATCCAACTTATGACCTTCAACTTGTGAGTTGGCCCCTTAGCCAGGTGAGCTATTGTTCATTGTGCATGATTTAATTCCTTCTATTATATCATACCTGAAATCTTTCAAAATTTTCATAATAGCAGTATATATAGTATATGCCCCTCAAAAAGGAAAGAATCCACTATCAATAATGACTTGATGAATTTTCATACCGTAAATTAATCACTTGGTTCATATATAAAGGGAGTCCAAGCTATTTTTAATCTAAAGAAACATTTTAGACTTGGGGATAGAACATGCTTTTATCCAAAACCAGTCAACCTGTAGACCCACAAATGCAGGATCAGTAACACCCAAAGCCAGCCAGTAGAGCCTCAGCTCCTTGTGCTGGGAAGTTTGTCCTACTCTATCCAACGAGACCAACAACAACAATGTCAAGCTCTTACCCACACTAGATGGCATCAGTTACATGGATTCTTTGATGTCGTAACCCACATTCTCTGTCAAATCAGTAGTTATCTCCAAAACAGCCAAATCATGTTTAACAATTTATTTCCAACACTTCTATGGCCTTCCTCTCCTTTTAAAATGTGCACCATCTAGTTCCGCATACAGTCTTACTTGAGCTCCCTTTGGTCGCTTCTCTACATGTTCTTTCCAACACTTCTATGGCCTTCCTCTCCTTTTAAAATGTGCACCATCTTGTTCCGCATACAGTTTTACTTGAGCTCCCTTTGGCCGCTTCTCTACGTGTCCAAACCATCTTAAGTATGTCTCCCATCTTTCTCCTAATGCTGCTATCCCAACTTTTTCTCGAACAACCTCATTAAGGATATAGTCTTTCCTTGTACACACAAACACACACACTAACTGGTTTACTATACATAAAAGGAAGAGTAAATCATGTAGGACTTTATCCATCTATCCAAATAAGAGATTTCTAGACGTGCAACACAATGTATCCAAAAAACAATGGGAGTGTACTTTGAGGCTTGGAAACCTAAGACAACTTCCTTGCAACATTATGGTTGGTGGGTCATTGGCAAGTTCTCACTGCTAAGTCCCTAGCTCGATGTTGATTTATCTCCTTTCAGTCGTCATGCTCAACAGAAAAGAAAGAAAGAAACGCACGTCCTTCAGGAAAAACATAGAGTAACCCAGCGACCAAAGCCAAATTTACTTTAATCCAAATCCAAATCTACTTTACCCAAATGTTGGAAAAAGAACAGCCAAAGGTTAAAGCTTATAGGATTTAAGCACAGTACATGGTTTAAGTCTCATTATATATATAACAACAACAACAACTAAGCCTTTTCCCATCCTAGATGGGGTCGGCTACATGGATTCTTTGTTTTCAGAGAGCCCTATCATAATTTGTAGAATCCTGTAAATATTTGTTGATGTATGAATGTTGAAGCGGCCGAGTCATAAATCATCAATGTGTCGATAAGATCGTCAAGATACCAACACATCCAAATATGGATGTTTCAAGTCAAGAATACAACAAGAGTCAATAAAGAAACAAATCCAAAGTCAAAGGTTGTGCAAGACAGCTTATTATTGATGTATATTTGGCTCTATTTATAGAGCAAGTAGAAGAGAATTTACAGCACAAATGGATAAGAGAGAAGAGAGAAGAGAGAAAAGGACTAGCCGTTGGAGGCAGCAAGAGAGCCGTTGGGAGTTGGAAGCTCTACATGGCAACGGGCCCTAGTGGCCCGTGATCCTATTACATTTAACAGAATCCATGGTAAATAAGTCCGATAAAGTTTTACATTGGTTGTCGGATGCCTAACGCAACCCTCCTCCTTTATCTGGGCTTCGGACCGGCCATACAAGGGTGATCCCTTACATGAGAAGGGTTTTTCATTTTTTTTTTATATATATATATATATATATATATATATATATATATATATATATATATATATATATATATCCTAAATCTAATTCAAATAGTTCCAAATGACATATATATAAATCCTAAATCTAATTCAAATAGTTCCAAATGACTCTTCTCTTAAGCCTTCTAAAATTATTTTCTATGGATATTAAAGTAATCTCTAATGTGGTTTTTGTTAAAAAAAGATCTGTTTCCATTTTTTTCTATCTTATTCTTGGTACCATATTTCATTCACAGGTCATCAATGGAAACCAGCATCCAGTTTGGGCGTCAAAAAGACTGATTCAAATCCTTTCGTCACCTCTAGCTGCACAAAGGCTGTTATAAAGGTGCATTTGACCAGAGTTGGTTTGAGGGAAAAAGAATTAAACTTACTATCAGCTTGAATTCTTATATTTGAATTTCACTTTAACTATGACATTTTATTAAACACCTCGAGCCTTCAGATACATAATTTAGGTTTAAGTATAGCAACTAGGCGTGAATAATTTCAAGGATCTCGAGACATGCAAAAGAGGAATATGTTGGTTTCTGCACGCGTCTCTATACAGGAAAACCTAGAGGTTAACCAGCCGTCAATCATTTGGCAAGCTTACATGTCAAACATCACCCTGGATGATTCACTGGCAATGCGTACACGTCAGCAGTTTGGACCACAAATTCATCTACAGGTAACAGGCGAATAAGAAATTAAAATCTAATCAAAGAACATACAATGATGAAACATCAAGTTATCTTAATAGAATAGATTCAGCAATGCCAAGAAAAAAGTGTTCCCGACATTTAGAATTTTTCAAGGAAATGAAGCATCATACAGAAGCATCACTAACAAGCATAGATAGAATCAAGCAAAAAAGTTTCTAATAGAAAATTGCTCACAACATAAACTTTATGTTCAAATCATGAGAGAGCAGATATTAGCTGTTAAAAGGCTCACGAAAATCACGTTTGGAATCAAAGTTCATCAATATCTTAGAAATGCAGCAAAAAGAAACAATCTGGATGAAAGTCATCTCACCAAGAAAAAGGATATTCAACATGCAACCGCAAGTTGGGATACTTACAGCTGCAAAGAGAACAGAACTCATTTCCCCTATAATAAAAAGGTCACATGTCAGAAAAGTCACCAACAAGTAAACAGAAATAACAGAGCTATGGCATAGGTTATCCTAAATGAATAATATACTTAAATCCATACAACATCATGGCAGAGTAAAAGAATAGAGCAGGCTATTCACCAAATCATTAGTAGTCATGAAAAAAAAGCTCTGCGCCAATCCATCTCCAGTCCAAAAGCCTCCACGACCACCAAACCAATGTCAGGTTGGGAAGAAGTACAAGAGAAAGCAGTGCATCATGAAAATAAATTATTTCTTGTTGAACACAAGTTCCTAGGCTGAATAGTAGACAGCAACACCCGCTCAGTGACTGTCAGGACAAGACCAAAGGGAAGTCTGAAGCTATGCTTCTAGCACAAGTGTAGATTTAGCAGAGCCCAAGGGCTCAGGAAATTGGGATGGAAAGACAAATCACTTTGGAATGATTCGTCACAATCTTCTGGCTAAAAGCAAGCATTAAACACTTGAGTACCAACCCAGCAAACAAACCAGGGTACCTTCTTCCTGCTGCCCCTCTAGCATCAAAAGCATTCAACAAAATTTGCTTCAGAGAACTGGCAGAAACCCTGAATGAAAGACAGAATTAGAACCTCGAGGACTAGAAGATAACTACTTAATGAAAGTTTTATCCAGAAAACTAAAAACTGAGAATCATCTTTCAAATGTGCCAGCAAATATTTACGTAAAACCATGTTATGAAGTACTTAAGTAGTTCATGTTTCTTTTTTGAGAACAGTGATGTATATCGGGAACAGTGCTAGAGACAACATACTGTGCTTTCCAAGAAGGTAATATAATTGAGCCACGTTTAGTTATTCCCGAATCCAAAGAATTATCATTCTTATATACCAAATGCATTCAAAACCTACTTTTAGTAATAAGAATCTGAGGCTCAAGAAGAAGTCAGAGACAGAAGAGAAAGTGTACACATTCATAACGCTGATTATCAAAAAACAATTACAAGAGATAAGAAAAACTCCTTTGGCGAGTTATCTTACAATAGAAACAGAAAACATTTGACCGAAAAGACTCGCCAAGTAGGAAACCTCCCCAGAGCGGTTGTCTCAGGTTCATCTTCACCAAGAAGTGCCATTGCTTCCTCTTGGTCCAGACAGCAAAGATACAGACAAGCAAATGCCCGTTCATCAGATCAACTGAATAAAAGATCAAAAAGCACGGCTAACTGAACAGCAGTTCTGGGTCAGAAAACCCAGCATCTTTGTTCACTTGCCCGTAATGAATGGATGACTCAGCGCCTGAGATACTGTCAGTCTTTTCTCTGGATCTAGCACAAAGATTCTATCAAGCAGATCCTTAAAGTTGGACAGCATCTTTGGATCTTCCCCAGGATAGCTTGAAATAAGGTTACTAATATCCTTCATCTTAATATTCACAAGGAGTCTCTTCACAGTCTGCAACATGAATGAAACCATGAGTGAAGAAGCTTGCTGCAGTATTAACATTGCCAGCGTGCCATGTATGTGCCATCATTTGCACAAGTATGTACTTGTGTGCACATACTTTTTATCTCACCCCGCAAAATAAGAACCCCTAACTAATGACAAGTATCTTTCTAAAAAACTCAGTGTAAAAGGCATACTAAAACTTTGGAACTAATATCATAGTATGGAGCATGCTTCCTTTTATAATTTTCACACCAACAGACTTTTGAGTCACTACAAACACTTGAATAGAGCAGATACGAAAATTTTGAAAATCATGGGTGCATGGACATGACAATGTATAAGCTAAGATTATATGTATTATAACATTATATATATATGTATATATATATATATGTATATGTATATATAATTTCTCAAAAAGCAAAGACAGTTACATTATTATTCAGCAATACAGAAATAACTGTTCCACGAAGCATCTCTGAGATGTAGCACAGAACTATATCTAAGTTGGAACTTATAGTTTAAAAAGCATCTAGAATAGTTAGTGCTGAAGTCAACCACCAGTATGGCACTCAGGTAGAAGTTTCCATGTGACGTAGCAGCAAAGAAGATACCATATTCCAGAAACTGATCATCTTAGGGCAGAATATATTAATCGGTATATGAGTTCATCTAAACAGGTATAATGCACTTGCAACAGGCACACTAAAAACAGCCTATTGTCAAGACTAATATCTTAAAATACCTTATCCGCAATGGATGATCATACGGCAAGCCAAGTACTGCATAGAAACATTCAAAAGCCCAACAGTTGGCAACCATATGATATTCAACAAGAAAAAGAGGTTAGGAATGATGAAATCATAAGAATGATGAATGGAACTTACTTATTTCAGGGGCACGATAAAAGCGACTCACAAGATATGGTGTAACTTCATTCTTACCAGCAAACATGGCATTACCAAAGTCACAAAGCTTCAGCACATTTTTAGCCTCGTTCACCTTGTCAAAAAAGGAAATTGTTAAAAAAAAAAGGTCAGAACTCAGAAGAAAATGGATACTTCTTCTTGAGAAGAAACAAACTAACCTTTGAAAAGAAAGAATCTAAACACAAAACAGTATTTTAGGCATACCAACATATTATCTGGCTTTATATCGCAATGGAGAACACCACAGTTCCGGAGATGCTTCAGTGCAATAAAAAGTTGTTTTGCATATGCTCTCACAGCGGTTAGCCTAAGGCCAATATTGCGACCAAACTTCAAAGATGGTTACGATATTTGAAACTTGATATAAACCTAACACAATGGCGCCTATCCTCAGGGTCAGCACCGACAAGCTTATTCAAAATGTTCACCTCCTCCATACCAGCCTTGTACCTAAAGCAATGAAATACCAGACAGAGGAACTAATCAGTCGAGAAAATCCATGTTAATAAAAGGTGCCAACAAAATAACGAGGCAAGGCTTACATGGTCTCATTGCTGCGTATAATTTTAACAGCTACTTCCTCAGGATCACCTTTTCCAGCCTTAAGATCCTTTGCACGAACCACAGTTGAAAAAACACCTTTTCCATGCCCAGCAGTAATTTCATATCGCCCATCAAGCACTTCACCTATTCGATAACCTAATAGAAATGTAAATGTACACTATGAGCAAAACTCAATAAGATAAGAACTGTGTGCCAAGGAAATCGGTTGCCAGTTATAGAATAGATTAGAGTACCGAAAATGAACCCCAGAATACAGAAGCAGTGGATGAAAAGAATGTGCAACTACTGGAAGACCCATTGCAACATCAGTACACCTCGAAATGAAGACCTATGAACTAGTGGAACACGCCCAGTCATGTGAGAGAAATATGCGGACACTAAGCTGGATAGACATCCACACCAAGCAGACATTTTATTTAGAAATGCGAACAGATATCAATAACCAGATATCCTGCTAATCATAACATGATAGAAAATACAATCCAATTCCACTTAGATTAACTTCATCCAAATCTGATGAATTACCAGACCAGTCATCATGAAACACATCCGATTTGATTCCTTAGCTAGATATAGGTTCTTCAACCCCTTTTAAACCAGAACCAGTCAGGATACATATAATCAGATTTAGTCTCAGACTAACATGGGTAAGGACTTGGGGACTATTACGGATTTGGAGAGTTTGTCGACTTTTGCAGTCTATCTTCTCATTGTATTTGATGCACTTCCTTGGTGCTTGGAAATGGATATATTCTCACTTCTTAAAAGAAAAAAATCAACCTTTGAGCAGCGCTGATATTTCCCAAGCAAAAAAACTTCAATGAGTGAAGGCAAGCCCTCATCAGCCATTAGTACATTCAAAACACCCGTCAAAGAAAGAGAGCACAATGCAGGTGCCTCAAAATCTCTCATGAACATAGTGATATCCATATCCACAATAAATGCATGATAAGGAAACCCCCAAATTTTCCTAGAAAACTTACTATAATAGCCCTCTGAATCATCCCAATTGTCATGAAGTCCACCTTTATCTACTTTCAAGCCATCACCTTTTCCCTGCACATCAATATTTCGTTAGAGAATAGAAGATGTCATCAGGACAACCAAATAAAATTAAAAAGAAAAAAGAAGGTTACTCAGGAGTTCCATCCCTCACGAGATCATTTGAGATACTGGTTAGGAAGTGGAACTACTAGCTGAATTCTACATTAAAGTTACTTTAAAGAATTACAACAGCATATATACCAGACCTGCTATGAACCAAAAATGCTCAAAATGTAGGGACCAATAGGTTTTCAATCCAGCCCAAACACATACATAATACATTGGAACTTTCGCTCTTTTTCCGGAAAACCTTTTGTTTTGAGGCCAACAGGAACCCAACAATCTAAAGGAGCTAAAAGCATGGACCACACAACCTAAATTAAACATCGTTTACAAGGGCAAGAAGAACAGAGCAAGGTGCCTCATCTTACTCCAACTGGCACACAATTAGGTTGATCCCTTTGGATGGCCTCAACTCGGTATAAGGGATTATAACATAGAAAGGCAGTGTGATGATATTCATTCAAATGTAAATCATAATCAATAACCTTAAGTTATCTAATCAGGCATGGAATCTTTCATAAAATGATGTTGTATACATAATACCGTATGATAACCTCTTAAACAAGCACTGCAAGATTTTGATTACCGCTCATGTAGTATTAACCTCTTTGAATCAACTGTACCCTTTAAATAAAATTTGAAAAGCATTTCAGTATGTAGGTAGGGAAACAATGAGACTCTGCATAAAGGATGTGAACAAAAGTACGCATCGCATTGACAGAAACAAACAGTTGTCAAAAACAAGCAAATAATAATTGATCCCTCAGTGCCAGATCTCCTTTATTCAACTATCCTGTCACTGCATACTTCAGCTCTATAGTTTGAGTGGAGAAACTTATATTTCCATCTCAAGTTTGGTTTCCTTGGATCTGTTTATTGGCAAGGATCTGATGCCCTCGGACATATATGTATACCCAGGTATACCCTACTTTGTATCTCTATCAAGCCGAAGAGTTATCATGCCTGATCTTAGTGCTATTTCCGTCACTATAACAACAACAACTAAGCCTTTTCCCATACTAGATGGGGTCGGCTATATAGATTCTTTGTTTCCATAAAGTCCTATCATGTGCCATGCTAGCAGTTAACTCAATATAAACTAGATCATTCTTTATAGTTTCTTTCCAACATTTGTGGTCATCATCTTCCTCTTTTAACATTTTCACAATCTAATTTTTCATATCTTCTTACGGAAGCGTTTCTTTGGTCGTCTTTCTATATGTCCAAACCATCTTTAACGATTTTCCTTCATTTTATCCTCTATTGGTGCTACTCTCAATTGGTTTCTAATAACCTCATTATGTATATAATCTTTCCTTGTATGACCACTCATCCATCTCAACATCTGCATTTCTGCTACAAACATCTTTTGCACATGTTGATGATTAACTGCCCAGCACTCAGAACCATAAAACATAGCGGGTCTAATTGCTGCTCTATAATATTTAGCTTTTAACTTTAATGATATCTTCTTATCACAACAAATACCGAATGCCCTTCTCCATTTAACCAATTGGTATTAATTTTATGCATAACATCCCCATCAATTTTTTAATCACTTTGAAAAATTGCTCCTAAGTATTTAAAACTTTAATTGTGAGGGATGCATTGTGTGTCAATCTTAATTTCTAAGTCCTCTGAGGTACCCAGATGATCAAACTTATATTCCATATGTTTTTGTTTTTGTTCTACTAAGTAAGAAGCCTTTACTTTCTAATGTTTTTCTCCATAGTTTCAATTTTCTATTAACTTTTTCCTTATACTTATCCACTAACACAATATCATCTACAAATAATATGCACCAAGGTACTTCATTTTCAATATATTTTGTTAACTCATCAAATACAAACAACAACAACAACTAAGCCTTTTCCCATACTAGAGGGGGTCGGCTACATGGATTCTTTGTTTCCACAGATCCCTATCGTGTGCCATGTTAGCAGATAACTCACAATAAGCTAGATCATTTTTTATTGTTTTTTTCCAACACTTTTGTGGTCGTCCTCTAGCTCTTTTAATACTTTCCAAATTTAGTTTTTCTAACCTTCTTACAGGTTCTTCTTTTGATCTTCTTTCTATATGTCCAAACCATCTTAAACGATATTCTCTCATTTTATCCTCTATTGGTGTCACTCCTAATTTGTTTCTAATAACCTCATTATGCATACGGTCTTTTCTTATATGACCACTCATCCATCTCAACATCTTCATTTCTGTCACAAACATCTTTTGTACATGTTGATTAAATGCCCAACACTCAGAACCATAAAACATGGCAGGCCTAATTGTTGCTCTATAATATTTACCTTTTAACTTTAATGGTATTTTCTTATCACCAAGAATACCTTATGCTCCTCTCCATTTTAACCAATCAGCATTAATTCTATGCGTAATATCTCCATCAATTCTTCCATCACTCTCAAAAAGTGACCCTAGGTATTTAAAACTTTCCTTTTGGGGGATGCAATGTGTGCCAATTTTAATTTCTATGTCCTCTAAGGCAACCAAACGATCAAACTTACATTCCATATATTGTCTTTGTTCTACTAAGTCAGAGGCCTTTGCTTTCTAATGTTTCTCTCCATAGTTCCAATTTTCTATTAACTTTTTCCTTAGACTCCTCCATTAATACAATGTCATCTACAAATAACATACACCAAGGTACTTCATCTTGAATATGTTTTGCTAACTCATCCATCACCATTATAAATAAGTATGGACTTAAAGTTGATCCATGATGTAACCCAATATTAACTTCAAAGAAGTCTGTCGTGTTGAAGAATATGAGTTTAGAGTAAGTTTTAGTAAATTTGATGTTTCTAGGTATTATTGTAATAGTCTGAAGTCGAAAGGGTATTTTAGTAATTTTCTGTACTAGGTGTTAATGTGTAATAGGGTACGGGCCACTAGGGCCGCGTATTAAGCAGGGGCCAGGCCCTGGCCACCACTGTTGGGAGCTCCAACGGCTAGTAGCCGTTAGAGCTGCCCCCAACGGCTAGTGCTGGCCGCTACAACTTCTTCCTCTTCTTTGTTTTTCCTACTTCAAACTCTATGTAAATGTCTATAAATACTAGTTCAAAACATGAATAAAGTATGCAGTCTTGTACTGCTTTTTGACTTGTTTTGTATATGCTTCCGCTCTTGTTTGGTATTCTTGAAGATAGGCATTGGGAATTGAATGCCATTTGATTCTTAGCGACTTGGTAATCTTGATTCGTGCAACATTAACCTTCAATCATTGACAAATACTTACATGGTATCAGAGCCTCGGATTGAAGAAATCAGGTGCATTGGGAAGCATGTCATCGGTGCGAAATTTAAAAAATTTTACCAAACTTGAAGTTAGTTCATATTTTGTGATTTTTGCAAAATAGAAGGTAAAAATGAGTCGTTTAGATATATCCTAGATCCAAAATGCTACCAAAGTTGGGCTAAGACCATGAAAAAGTATTTTTTGTCAAAGAACTTTTTAGATTACATCGATGGAACCATAAAGGAAACAATTTTGAACATTGATGATTTAGACGATGATGAAATCGTCAAAGCTCATGAAAAATACAAGTTAGATATAAAATTGTGAGAAAAAATGAACGCAAAAATCACATGGATTATTTGCCAAAATGTGCATGAAAAGCTTATAAATAGGATTAGTGCATTTGAAAACACTTTTGAAACTTGGGAATATTTGAAAAAACTTCATTCTCAAGATGACTTTGTTTTTCAAATTGATTTAATGGAAAATGCTTAAACAAGGGAACCTAAGCATTAGAGACTACCATAATGATTTTTCGAAATTATGGACTCAATTGAGAAGTTTTGACAAATTTGAAAATCTTCATAAATTAGATGAATTTCAAGGATTTCTATACAACCAATACTTCTTTTTGTTTATGCGTGGGTTGAGAGATGAATTTGAAAATATTAGATCAAACCTCATACATAAAAAACCTAGACCTAGAGGGGATTCCTTTTTGGCCGACCTTGTTATGGAAGAAACGAGATTCAAAAACATGAATGTGGCTAAGGAAGTCGTGCTTGCCGCATCAAAACCGAAAGCAAATTTGAAAACCTACAAGCCTCCGCATGCAAAGTATAATGAAAGAATGTCAAAGAAGCACATGGGACCGTGGCCCAACAAAGACACTATGTGTCACTATTGCAAGGAAAATGGACGCATCAAAACATCATGTCATTTACTTCGGAGAAGAATTGGAAATGCGAGAGCCGTAGAAGAAGGGGGTGTCTCGCCCAACAACATCAAAGCATACATAGAAGAAATTTTTAAGGAAAAAAAAAGCATCTCCAGAAATACTCTATCCACTTCTCAAGGTATGTCTTGGTTTTTAGATTCTGGTGCATCCTTTTATGTGATACATAGTGAAAATTTTTTGATTAATTCTTATGAAACCATTGGAAAACATGTGTTTACGGCCGATGGAACAAAACTCCAAATCAAAAAAATAGAAAACCTTGAAAAGCAAAACTTTTAAATTCAAAATGTAAGTTTTATACCTAAACTTAATTTAAATCTACTTTCGGTTGCTCAAATATGTGATAACAATTGTATAGTCACTTTCTCATCCAAACATTGTGTGGTGCATGATCACCTATCGAAGAAAGTGATTGATCAAGGCCATAGAGAAAGTGGACTATACAAAATGAACTATCTTGTTATGCAAATTTCGGTTTTTGTAACATAACCCAAGATGCTACGTTATGGCATAAAAGACTTGGACACTTGGACTCTCAAAAATTGTGTAACACTCCTTTGATAAAAAGCATTAGAGAGAAAAAATTTGAATGTAAAGATTGTCTTCTTAGAAAAATGCATATCTTCCTTTTGGAGAAAGAAACTATGTACCAAAGAAAGCTTTTGATTTAATACATTCGGATGTTTGGGGCCCCGCGCCCGTTGTTTCTAAAGGAGGATTGCAATACTATGTGATTTTTGTGGATGACTTTACTCGTTTTACATGGATATATCTATTAAAACACAAATCTGAAGTATTTGAACAATTTGTACTATTTTGTAATATGATCAAAAATCAATTTGGAGCAACCATTAAAATCTTTAGATCAGATTCGGGAGGAGTTCATGTCTAATGAATTTCACAAATTTATTGAAACTAATGGTATTATTAATCAAAAATCATGCACTAAAACACCTAAACAAAATGGTTTAGCGAAAAGAAAACATAGGCATATTATTGAAACTTGTAGAACTATGCCAATCGCTAGTAAGGTTCCTAAATTCTTATGGACCGAAGCTACTCTTACCGCCGTATACCTTATAAATAGAATGCCTTCATCTAACCTTGAGAATACTTCACCTTTAAAAAAATTATACAACATCTCTCCATATTATGAAAGACTTAGGGTTTTTGGATGTAGATGTTTCGTGTATACGGACAAGAATGACAAATTGTCACCTAGAGCTATTGAATGTGTCTTCCTTGGTTATGGCATTGACAAGAAAGGGTATCGGTGTTTTGATCCCATAGAAGACAAATTATATGTGTCCAAGGATGTAAAATTTTTTGAGAATGATATTTATTATGAGTCCAAATCCTTGGAAAATTCAGAACCCTTCATTCCTCAAGATGTTTTTGAGCTAGAAGAAGATAATGATTATGACTCATTAGATCATCAAGAAGATCATGTTGGAAACAATGACATTTCACACACCACTGTTGATACTCGGCCAATTGTTGAACCCTTCCCATCACATTATACAAGACGACGTAGAGAAACCAATGAAGTCCACATGGAACCTGATATTACAAGATTAGAACCCAGGGTTTCAAGACCTCCTCAGCGATTTGTGTCTTATGAATCTTTTGAAGCACAACGAAGAAATTTGATTGTCACCCTTCGTCAAGTTAAAGAACCTAGGTTCTATCATCAAGCTAAAGGTATTCCAGAATGGGAAAATGCTATGAAAGATGAACTCAACGCCCTAGACAAGGCTCAGACATGGATTGTTACACCCTTACCAAAAGATAAGAAAGTCATTGGATGTCAATGGGTATATAAAATCAAAACTCACAGCAACGGTCACATTGAGAGATACAAGGCTAGACTAGTTCCTAAAGGTTATGCCCAAGAATATGGAATTGACTATAATTAAACCTTTGCCCCAGTAGCTATAATGACCACAATTAGAATTTTCATCACCATTAGTGCAATCAAGCAATGGAATATATACCAACTTAATGTCAAGAATGCTTTTTTGAACGGTTGTTTGAATGAAGAAGTCTTCATGAGTCCTCCTCCTGGTATCACTCTTCCTCCTGGTCATGCTCTTAAGTTACGAAAGGCTTTGTATGGTCTGAAACAAGCTCCAAAAGCTTGGTTTGATCGATTTAAAAAATTCATGCATTTACATAATTTTGTGACTTGCTATACTGATACTGCATTGTTTGTTCGAAAAACGCAATCTGGTATTGTTATTTTGCTTTTGTACGTACATGACATGATCATCACAGGAAGTGATGAAGTGGGAATTGCTGAAGTTAAACTTAGTCTGCATCATGAATTTGATATGAAAGACTTGGGCTTGCTGAATTACTTTTTAGGTATTGAGATAACCAAAAATAGTTGTGGATACTTTATGTCTCAAACCAAGTTTGCTAACGATATTGTTGAAAGGTCCGGTATTACAGATACTAAGGTTGTTGACACACCAGAAATCCTAGGCACCAAACTATGATCCACTGATGGTGAGAAATTAGAGGATCACACTCTGTATCGACAGCTCATAGGTGCACTCACTTATCTCACCATTACTAGACCAGATATTTCTCATGCAGTACACACAGCAAGCCAATTTCAACAAGCACCCACTTTTGTTCATATGAGTGTTGTCTTGCGCATCATTCGATATATTAGAAACACAGCCCACAAGGGGGTCCTCTTAAATTCCTCCTTATCCTTTGATTTGTCTCTATATACGGATGCTGATTGGGGTAGAGATGTCAACAATACACTCTACAACTGTTTTTATGTATTTTTAGGTGAATCTCTTGTTTTCTGGAAGTACAAAAAGCATCAAAAAGTGCCCCTCTCATCCACAGAAGCCGAATATCGAGTCATGGCTACAGCTGCGATGGAGATTTCTTGGATCATATTGTGACAACAAAAGCGCCATGTACATTACCTCCAACAACACTTTTCATGAGAGGACAAAGACTGCCACTTTGTCCGTGAAGAGTGTCTAAATAAGAAGATCTCACTTTGTTATGTCACATCTGATATGCACCTCGCAGACTTCTTCACCAAATCTCTTTCAGCTTCTCGATTTCAGTTTTTACTACACAAACTTTTTGTGTATACCCTATAAGTTTGAGGGGGTGTTAATGTGTAATAGGGTACAGGCCACTAGGGCCCGCGTATGAAGTAGGGGCCAAGCCCTGGCCACCACCGTTGGGAACTCCAACGGCTAGTAGCCTATTACATATTAACACCCCCCCTCAAACTTACGGGATATACACTGAAAGTTTGTCAAGCAAAAACTTAAACCGAGAGGCGGAAAGAGCTTTGGAGAAAAAGTCTGCGAGATGCATCTCAGATATAACATAGCAAAGTGAGATGTTCTTATGTAGGCACTCTTCTCGAACAAAGTGGCAGTCCATCTCGATGTGCTTGGTCCTCTCATAAAAAGTGTTGTTGGAGGCAATGTACATAGCGCTTTTGTTGTCACAATACATGATGGCGGGGTGTTTGACATGGATGCCCATGTCTGCTAGAAGGGTTGTGATCCAAGAAATCTCCATCGCAACTGTAGCCATGGCTCGATACTCGGCTTTTGTGGAAGAGAGAGACGCCTTTTGTTGCTTTTTGCACTTTCAGGAAACAAGAGATTCACCAAAAAAGACACAAAAACCAGTCGTAGAGTGTCTATTGTTGACATCTCCACCCCAATTAGCATCTGTATAGATAGATAAATCAAAAGATGAAGAGGAAGTTAAGAGGACCCCCTTGTACGGGAGTGTTTCTAATATAGCGAATAATTCACGACAGCACTCATATGAACAGAGGTAAGTGCCTATTGAAATTGACTGGTTGTGTGTACTGCATGAGAAATGTCTGGTCTAGTAATGGTGAGATAAGTGAGTGCACCTATGAGCAGTCGATAAGGGGTGGGATCTTCTAATTTCTCACCATCAGTGGCACGCAGTTTGGTGCCTAGGACTTCGGGTGTGTCAACAACCTTAATATCAGTAATACCGAATCTTTCAACAATATCGACAGCAAACTTGGTTTGAGACATAAAGTATCCACAACTATTTTTGGTTATCTCAATACCTAAAAAGAAATTTAGCAAGCCCAAGTCTTTCATATCAAATTCGTGATGCATATTAGATTTAACTTCAGCAATTCCCACTTCATCACTTCCTGTGATGATCATGTCATCTACGTACAAAAGCAAGATAATAATACCAGATTGTGTTTTTCGTACAAACAATGCAGTATCAGTATAGCAAGTCACAAAGTTATGCAAATGCATGAATTTTTCAAATCGATCAAACCAAGCTTTTAGAGTTTGTTTAAGACCGTACAAGGCTTTTCGTAATTTAAGAACATGATCAGGAGGAAGAGTGATACCAAGAGGAGGACTCATGAAGACTTCTTCATTCAAACAACCGTTCAAAAAAGCATTCTTGACATTAAGTTGGTATATATTCCATTGCTTGATTGCACTAATAGTGATGAAAATTCTAATTGTGGTCATTATAGCTACTGGGGCAAAGGTTTAATCATAGTCAATTCCATATTCTTGGGCATAACCTTTAGCAACTAGTCTAGCCTTGTATCTCTCAATGTGACTGTTGCTATGAGTTTTGATTTTATATACCCATCGACATCCAATCACTTTCTTATCTTTTGGTAAGGGTGTAACTATCCATGTCTGAATCTTGTCTAGGGCGTTGAGTTCATCTTGCATAGCATTTTCCCATTCTGGAATACCTTTAGCTTGATGATAGAACCTAGGTTCCTTAACTTGACGAAGGGTGGCAATCAAATTTCTTCGTTGTGGTTCAAAAGATTCATATGACACAAATCGCTGAGGTGGTCTAGAAACCCTGGGTTCTAGGCTTGTAATATCAGGTTCCATGTGGGCTTCATGAGTTGTTCTACATCGTCTTGTATAATGTGAGGGGAAGGCTTCAACAATTGACCGAGTATCAACAATGGTGTGTGAAATATCATTGTTGTCAATATGATCTTCTTGAATGTCTTGATGATCTACTGAGTCACAATCATTATCTTCTTCTAGCAAAAAAACATCTGGAGGAATGAAGGGTTCCGAATTTTCCAAGGATTTGGACTCATAATAAATATCATTCTCAAAAAATTTCACATCCTTGGATACATACAATTTGTCTTCCATAGGATCAAAACACCTATACCCCTTTTTGTCAATTCCATGACCAAGGAAGACACATTCAATAGCTCTAGGTGACAATTTGTCATTCTTGTCTGTATACACAAAACATCTACATCCAAAAACCCTAAATATTTCATAATATGGAGGAATGTTGTACAATTTTTTGAAAGGTGAAGTATTATTAAGGTTGGATGATGGCATTCTATTTATAAGGTATATTGCGGTAAGCGTAGATTCGACCCATAAGAATTTAGGAACCTTACTAGCAATTGGCATAGTTCTACAAGTTTCAATAATATGCCTATGTTTTCGTTCCGCTAGACCATTTTTTGAGGTGTTTTAGTGCATGATTTTTGGTGTATAATACCATTAATTTCAATGAATTTATGAAATTCATTAGACATGAACTCCTCCCGAATCGGATATAAAGATTTTAATGGTTGCTCCAAATTGGTTTTTGATCATGTTACAAAATACTACAAATTTTTCAAATACTTCGGATTTGTGTTTTAAGAGATATATCCATGTAAATCGAGTAAAGTCATCCACAAAAATCACATAGTATTGCAATCCTCCTTTAGAAACAACGGACGCGGGGCCCCAAACATCCGAATGTATTAAATCAAAAGCTTTCTTTGGTACATAGTTTCTTTCTCCAAAGGGAAGATGATGCATTTTTCCAAGAAGACAATCTTTACATTCAAATTTTTTCTCTCTAATGCTTTTTATCAAAGGAGTGTTACACAATTTTTGAGAGTCAAGTGTCCAAGTCTTTTATGCCATAGCGTAGCATCTTGGGTTATGTTACAAAAACCCGAATTTGGCATAACAAGATAGTCTATTTTGTATAGTCCACTTTCTCTATGGCCTTGACCAATCACCTTTTTCGATAGGTGATCCACCACCACACAATGTTTAGATGAGAAAGTGACTATACAATTGTTATCACATATTTGAGCAACCGAGAATATATTTAAATTAAGTTTATGTATAAAACTTACATTTTGAATTTTAAAGTCTTGTTTTTCAAGATTTTCTATTTTTTTTATTTGGAGTTTTGTTCCATCGACGGTAAACACATGCTTTCCAATGGTTTCACGAGAATTAACCAAAGAATCTTCACTATGTGTCATATAAAAAGATGCACCGAAATCTAAAAACCAATACATACCTTGCGAAGTAGATAGAGTATTCCCGGAGATACTTGTTTTTTCTTTAAAAATTTCTTCTATGTACGCCTTTATGTTGTTGGCAAGACACCTCCTTCTGCCACGGCTCCCACGTTTCCACCCCTTTTTCGAAGTAGAGGACAAGTGGTTTTAATGTGCCCACTTTCCTTGCAATAATGGCAAATTGTATCCTTGTTAGGCCATGGTCCCATGGGCTTTTTTAATGTACTTTCATTGTTCTTGACATGTGGAAGCTTGTAAATCTTCAAATTTGCTCCGGGTCTTGATGCGGCAAGTACGACTTCTTTGGCCACATGCATGTTTTTCAATCTTGTTTCCTCCATAACAAGATCGACAAGAAAGGTATCCCCTCTAGGTCTAGGTTTCCTATGTATAAAGCTTGATCTAATGTTTTCAAATTCGTCTCTTAAACCACGCATAAACAAGAAGAAATATTGATTTTCCAAAAATTCTTGAAATTCGTCTAATTTGTGAAGTTTTCAAAATTTGTCAAAACTCCTTAATTGAGTCCAAAGTTCCGAAAATTCATTGTGATAGTCCCTAATGCTTAGGTTTCCTTGTTTAAGCATAATCATTCTTTCCATGAGATCAATTTGAAAGACAAAATCATCTTGAGAATGAAGCTTTTTCAAATATTTCCAAGTTTCAAACGCATTTTCAAAAGCATTAATCCGATTTCTAAGTTTTTCATCCACATTTTGACAAATGAGTGCATTCATTTTTTCCCACAATTTCAAATTGATTTTGAATTTCTCATGTGCTTTGATGATTTCATCATCATCTAAGTCATCAATGTCCAAAATTGGTTCCTTTATAGTTCCATCAATGCAATCCCAAAAGTCTTTTGATAAAAAATATTTTTTCATTGTTCTAGCCCAACTTTGATAACTTTTTGGGTCTAGAATACATCTAAGCGACTCATTTTTGCCTTCCATTTGTGCAAAAAATGAATATTTTGGACTAACCTCAAATTTGATGTCTTCAACTTTTGCACTTTCGGCATGCTTCCCGATGCACTCGTTTTCTTCAATTCGAGGCTCTGATATCATGTAAATATTTGTCGATGATCAAAGATTGATGCGGCACGAATCAATATCACCAAGTCGCCAAGAGTCAAAAGACATTCACTGACGAATGTCTATCTTCAAGAATGATTAACAAGAGCGGAAGCACATACAAAACAAGTCAAGAAACAGTGCAAGACTGCATTAATTTTATTCATGAAATTGTCTTATTTATAAACATTACAAGGCTTGAAGAAGTGAAGCAAGAGGGCAAGAGGAGGCCACATTAGTGGGCTAGTGCTGGTCCTGGCCAACTCTAGCCGTTGGGGGGCTCCCAACGGCTAGTAGCAGTTGGGGACCCCCAATGGCCAGGGCCGACATAGCCCTAGCCCTTCGGGCATGATGGCGCGGGCCCTAAGGGCCCACGTACCCTATTACATATTAACAGGAACCCTCTCTACACTACATTCGGGAGAAAATGTTATGGCCCTTCTTACTTATTACTGCATTCGGGCTCTGCAACACATCGCTAGACGAGGACGCCTCAAAGCAATGCTCATAATTTTTGTAATCCATGTTGTAAAAATCCGGCGAAGTTTTACGCTGGTTGTCGGAAGCCTAACACAACCCTCCTCCTTTATCGGGCTTGGGACAGGCGATGCAAGGGTGATCCCTTACATGGGCGGAGTTTATCATAATATAGCATATAGAGACAAAACAGTTAGTCATTTGAGCAATAGAATTAGCAAAATAAGAGAGTGGAATTTCTTCCGTGAATCATGACACTCCAATAAGTCCACTCATATAAGGGACCACCCTTCCATGACTGGTCCCAATCCTAGATGAGAGGAGGGCTGAGTTAGATAGCTGACAGCCAGCAAGCCAGCAGAAGACTTCATCGAAACTCAACTCTCAAACACTGTAACTTTCCAAGCATTAATGCACATGATCCCATCCGAACTCAAAGGTTACATATGCTTAGGAAACAATAGTACTAGGATGGCTGACCTCCTTGGAAGTCCTCGTGCTGCATCCTCTATGCAACCCCACATAGCGTAGGAAAAGGCTTAGGTTAGGTCAGGGGTGAGGCATCATGACATTCTAATATGGTTGAATTCCCAACAACTAAATGACCATCAAATAAATTATCTTGCTGCACATAACGTCATCATGCATATACTTAATAAAGTGGGTAATCAAAGTCAATAGTCAGCAGACGGTCGGACAACCCAGAGGCACAGCGAGACTAGACACTGTAAAACACTATAGTCAGGAAAAACATAAAGACAGAGAATCACATGAAGAACATTTATATTAAGACAAGTGTATAAATTTGCACAATAAATAATAAAAACCGATTACTTTTCCATAAACAAAGGGCAAGCTTGATGCTTGATGCTATCTTTCCTTATATGACCTGTGGCCATAGAATGGTTTTCATTTTCAGCTGGTGCAAAGCACGTTTTTGCTGTTCCTTTTCAAGTCTTATAAGGAAGGAAGCTAGGAAAGGGACGGTAAACAATGAAAGCATCAGTAGTTCAGTTGATTATATGGACTGGTCCACCAAGAAGTGTTCCTGGGAACCGAATGCCTAGGCAAGTTGGTATTGTTGGCTAGTCGTCTACTACTCCCAGCTTTAACTACACAAGTAACCCATGCATTGCAAAATGTGCACAGAGTAAAAGGAGAAAGTTTTGACTTCCCAGATTCTAGGCAAAAAGTTATCCTACAAGAGTGGGTCATCTAGAGAAGCATGTATTACCGGTTTCCGGATACCAGCAGGTGACTCTCCGAAAATGTCATCACAGAACATATCTTCTGATTTCTCACTCTGCATAGAGAAACCACATATAGAATCGTGTTACATGGAAGAAAAAGAAGCCTTGGTGGGACAGAATAGAAAGGTTAAGAACAAAAATAAAACATGAAGCCCAAGAACACCATGCAGTGCATGACGAAGTAATCTGCAACCAAGTTACAGTGCACTAAACCCAGAAACATATCTACCAATAACACAAAAAAGACAGATGAACAGCAGCTCCATGAAAATTCACTTATCCATGTTACCTCTTCAAGCACACTATCTATTTTGGATACCCGATGACAACCACAACATAGTTGTGAAATCATAAGAATAACCCAAACAGGATGTGGGGCCATGACATCTTGGTCCCAAAAGGAAAAGAAGCATAAACAAATGTAATAGGGCTTTGTATGTTTCAAGATTAGGCAAAAACAAACAGGATCCCTTTGCGGAACAACCACCCAGGCCCCCATCACTAAGGAATGTATCATATTTGTGTCACCATTTTCTACTGGCAATTTTCCAAAAAGGAATGATTAATCAGCAACTTGTTTGTGCCTGGAGGAAATGTACAAAGCAGAGCCATGGAGAGATAATAGTTTTATTTCTTGAGTGGATTTGTTGGGGGTGATTTTAGGGGGGCGGGTGATTCCCTATTGAGCCTTACAAAGAAGGCAGCTCAGAAAGGCACATTAAACAATGAAATCATCGCTAGTTCAGTCAACCAGGAGGGCTGGTCAACCAAGAAGTGTCCTTGAGAAACAGATACCCTAGGCAAGTTGGTATTGTTGACTAGTCCTCTACTAATCTCGGCTTTAACTACACAAATAACACATGCATGTGCAAAATGTGCACAGGGTAAAAGGAGAAGGTTTTGAATTCCCAGATTCTAGGCAAAAAGTTAACCTACTTACCGGTTTCTGGATACCAGCAGGTGACTCTCCAAAAATGTCATCATTGAACATAGCTTCTGATTTTTCACTCTTCATAGAAAAACGACAATCATGTCTCAGTCAAAGGAAAAAGAAGTGGTTAGCAATAAAAATAAAACATGGAGATCAAGAACACTATGCAATGCACAACGCAACCATCAGCAACCAAGTTACTCTGCACTAAAACCAGCAATATCCCCACCAAAAACTGACAACACACCATAGGCTTTATATACCTCACGACAACCACAACATAGTTATGAAACCATGCCAATAACCAAAACATAATGTGGGGCCATGACATTTTGGTCCCAAAAGAAAAAACAAAAGCAGACAAAATGTAATTGGAATTGTTCAAGCTTAGCAAAACGCAACAAAGATACCTTTGGGGAACCACCACCAAAACCCCCATCACCAGGGTGTCCATCCATATTTGAATCACCATTTTGTACTGGCAATTTCCCAAGCAAAAATGGTCGGTCAGCAACCTGAAGATCCGTTGTTTCATGTCTACCCTCATCAGCATCTGAAGATCCTTGAAGAATACGAGCTGCATCAGCTCCTGCATGATTCAAATTATCACCGTTCTCACTAATAATTGTCTCTGAAACTCAAACATCACATCATCAGGAATTAAATAATGTGAAATAGAAATGCAAAAGGCACAATAGGAATAGGGCAGAACTCCTTACCATCCTGTTGAGCCTTCGGTTGTCTGTATTTTTCAAGAATCGCTTGCCTCCTTTTTCTGCTTTCTTCTTTGATCCTGTCAATATCTTCTTCTTCTTGCTCTGCTAGCTGTAAAGCTATTCTCTCTTGAAAGTCTTCCTCCTTGTCCTCATCCCTGCATAAAGAACAAGCAGCAATAAGATACAACCACAAAACAAAAACATGAATCACAGTTCAAAAGATGCAAATATACCTGATTTCAGCCTCTTTCCCTTGATCAAGCTTCACACCACTAGCATCCTTCGTCAGCTCCTTTGTTTTTGAACCATGCCTTCCATGTTGTTCATCAGAATATTTTGAACGCCTGGAATCACTGTACTTGTCTCGCCTACCATGGTGGTCTTCCAGGCTTTCCCGTCTATATCTTTTTGACAAGGCATCCCCATCTCTTTCCCTCTCCCTAACCGTGTGTGTGTTCGTCTCCCTCTCTCGCTCCCTATCCCTAACTCTATCTAGGTCCCTTTTCCCATCCCTGTTGTGAGTAATGTACCTATTATTTTCCCTGTCTTTGTCCCTTTCATGATCCTCGAATTTGGACCTTCCCCCAGATTCATGCCCATTATTTCCCCTCTCTTTGTCCCGCTCTCTATCGTGAGATTCATGTCTACTCCTCTCCCTATCTTTTTCTCTGTCTCTGTCTCTGTCTCTGCCTCTGTCACAGGAATCACGTCTGTTCCTTTCCTTATCTCTACCCCTTTCTCTCACACTGTCCCTGCCTTGGGAGCTACGTTGGTTCCTTTCTTTATCCTTGTCCTTTTCCCGCACCCTTTCCAATGGGTCAGTAGTTTTCTCCTCTCTTTCACCATGCCTACTAGGAACACTATTTCTATATCTGTCTCTTGTACTACCTCTAATGGGATCATGTTCCTTATCCATATCCATATTCCTCTCATAGAGTTCAAGCTTTTGGTAGTCAGCAGATTTCTTGCTGTCCACAACATTCTTTTTCTCTTCCCTAGTACGTGAATGTCTTGCCTGGTCTTTACCCTTAGAAACCTTTATCTTAGAATCATAAGAAGCAGTCACACGCATAAAATCTTTGTCATGCATGTTATCCATGGTTACTGATGCCCTTACCCCTTGGTGATCATGCGACGTTGCTTTATCCCTGACATGTACAAGAATATCACTGGATGGTGATTGAACCCTTTTCCCATAACTATCAACAGAGGCTTCAGGTGACAAGGACCTCTTCTTGTTCCCCACATCATCTTCTTTGACTTCCTTAGATTTTGAACAAAATTTTATATTGTGGCCTTCTGAGCTAGATGTTGAAGGTGCCTCTTTATCGACAATATGCAGATCTCCATTTATGTAAGTTCCATCATCATGGTCAAATCTTTTCTTTGGCTCAAAGACAGATCTTTTTCTTTCTTGACTTTTGCTTCGCTTAGTTTTATCTAATTTGTCGATACAACCATGCTGGGAAGCATTCCCTGCACCAGATGGTGACGTATCTGCTGAAACCATTGAACGTACTTCAACATTTGAATCTCTTTCAACGTATGACCTCTTCACAGCAGGTAAGTTCTTATCTTTGTTAATATGCAACTCCTGTCAGTGCAGGAAGGGCACCAAAATTAACCAGAAGTACAAATAGAAAAATATGAAATTCCAGAACGAATAATATACTTGTATTAGCAGGAATTAGTGCTTCATTCACATGCACACAAACACGTGGAATGGTTACAGAACTGTAAAGAATTATGCACATGCACACTAAATGACAACCAGTGCTTCATTGACATGTTTATTTATATAGATACAAGAAAGTGGTCATGATCCAGATGACTAGATCTAAAAACAAAAACTTGGAGACCCTAAACGAAAAGAGATCATGCTCCACATGACTATATCCTATAACTTGCGCATTACAGGTTGAAATTTGTAAGAAACATTTGAAGACAGCATGATCAACTTTCAATAAACGACATTGCTATTTGAGGTGTTTTTCTGACCGCTTCAATGAGTGAAGAAAGTCATTCCTGTAGATAATTAGTGTTAACACGCCATTCTTGTACCTCAGTAAAAATGTGTGAACCTTTTTCAGCGACAACCGGAAAACTCGATACTGCCATTTGTCATGGAACTCTGCTTCGTTTCTCTATGACGAACGCAACTAAATTTGAAATATTGTACACAAAATGAAAATTACAGTCCCTACCTTGCTTTCGAACAACCAACATGCACGAAGAACAACTTGATGCGAAACAAAGTCAGCTTCCACGATGCGAGTTTATAAAATTTCGATTGTGAAGCAGGAGAAAATAGAGGAAACACGAAGAATAAGTAGTTGGGAAAGAAGGATTTTCATTCTCGTCGAATCCCCAATCTCTGTATACCATGATTACCTTTTCAGTTTCCCAATGTCCAGGAAACAAAGTTCAATTCGTACCGATTGATGGATCGTACAAAGCTTACTTGATTCGGTGGTACAATGTTCCATGAATTGTAACAGAAGTTACAGAACAATACGTTTCCAGCCAAAATAAGCAAATCTCGAGAATTGCAGAATTAACTGCCAACGCTAGCCATCTCAGCGAATTGTCCAGTGGCTATTAGAAAAGAAAACCAAAGTCTTGCTAATTAGATGTTGTATGTTGTATGAGGAAAAAGGGATGCCCAGAAAACTTACTTCAAGATCATTCCTCAAACTGGAGGCATCCTCCATGGCTCCTTCTGGCTTGATCTCCCCAGACTCGACGTCAGAATGCACCACCATATCCTGAAAGCTCACAACTCGACCATCCTCGTCTTCAAGTATCTCCCCCTCTTCCATCTCGTCGTTGGCGTAATCAACCAGTTTGCGGCGATTTGCATCGTCGTATTCCCCTTCATCGTGTCTGTGCTTGCTGCAGTGACGGTGATGACGATGCCGGCCGCTCCGGCTGTGGTGCTTCCGCCGTTTCGAATCGCTCTCACTCTCACCGTCATCGCCCAATCGCCGATGCTTTCTGTGGGAAGGCGACTCCTCTTTGGCCATGGAGGTATTCAAATAACTAATCGCGCGGTGAAACAGAACAAAGATTAGAAAGAAAGCCTTCTGATTAGGTTTTCTATAGTAGAGGAAACCCTAGAAATCGCGAATTCTAGGGTTTCCTCCTCTTTTCCTCCGTCGTCTGGAAACAGACTATAGAACAGAAGCTCGTTTAAGGTTAAGGACTCTCCTCGTCCTCCCCTTCTTCCTTCTGCTTCCTTCGTTCTGTGGCCTTGCTTGCCCGCTCGAACAATCGAGGGAAAGAGGGGGAAGAGATCGGCTAAAACCGCGCCCCCGCCTCTCGCACGTACGATATCAATACGTGCTTGATAATACACGCGGCCAACTTCACCAGTGGGTAGTTTTTCCTTTAAGATGGTAAGCGGGTTATGCCGGTTAACAACAAAAAATTGTACTTATATACAATCGTTGGAAAGAATTCGCATCGGTCTTCTCAATAAAATGGATGTTTGCCTCGCACCGAGCCCGTCTTGATTGTAAGAAAAAATAAAGGATGGTTGTCGTGTAGAACATGATAAACAGTGTAACACGAATACGTTTCAAAAGTTCGTGGTCTCAAACGAAAGGCTCGTGTTTGAGTTCAAACTGGAAATTCATTTATGAGCTTATTTAACTCGTGTTCTGTTCAAAAGATTATTATATGCATTGCCTGAAGAAATGTGTATGTTTCGTTAGTAAATGAAGTTTAAGGTCCAAGCAACATGGAGAAGCTTTATATACTAGTTTATAAGTAAAAGCTCGCAATGAGAAGTACATAGTTCACTAACATCTCCCTTCTCTTGGTAAGCTAAAGTGAACGACCCTGGCACAAACCAAATCAAACGTGATAATCACCGCCCCATTTCAGTCCGATAGTTTCAGGTCACATTGATCGTGCTAATATATTTTTTGTTTACAAAAAGAGGTTGAAGTCTAACACATGCACCCTCCTCTGGTCTTTGAGCTCATGGAACCTTGTACTATGTTCATGGATTGATTATTATGACAACGTAGGTTTGGAAACCCTACATTAATACCCAAAAGCTAAATCCCTTCTTTCGGGTGGTTTGGTATAAGTATATGAGCACGACCCGAAAGACCTATTCATATATGACAATGAGATCCCCTGTCCATAGTACGAGAAGGAGGCATGGTTTTGGTTTTGATTCTTAACATAAGGAAAAAACAAATGTAGCTGGTCCACTTGCAACCATTTGTTTAATGAGTAAAAGCAGTGACAAAGATGAGCTGCATCTGGAGGCTAACCGTTGCTCCCCCTCTTGCTCTTCATGGCTCACATGACAGGCTGCATTGCTCGCCTTGTCTAAGTAGTGGGTAGCAACTATCGGAACCATTATTATTATGGGATTTGATGAGTTACATTTTTTAAGATAAAATAAAAATGATTGTTAAAAGGAAAAGCCCATATAGTACAACTAGGAAGATGGAAAAAGTCATGTATAAATAAAAAGAATAATATAGAAAAGTAATGCGCGATACAATCTTTTGAGAAAACCATCTACGGGTAACCTAAAACTTATATCTCTCCTCTACTCTCTTATCTCTCATCTTATTTACAGTAATACAAGAGGAGATTTAGAACAAATAAAGATTACAAAAGCAAAGAAAAATACAGCGGAAGACAAAGAGACAAGAATTGATACAGATATGATAGTTGGCTTCCGCAACACAAAACCGCAACCCAATATCATTCACAACTCAACTGATCGATTGTTCAACATCTGGTATCAAAGCAGGTTGAAACTTTTCAGTAACTCCAAAAGGTATATCGGTTCTATAAAGAAAAAAAGAAAAATGAGAGGGCATCTTTGTTGAAGCCAAAAAAATTATTCGGTATAAGTATTTTTTGTTTTAAATAAAAATAATAATAATATAACAAAAAAGAGAAAGGGAAAAATAATGTAGAGACAACTGAAAGCCACTCTTCGAATGTGGCCTTAGGCAGGTTGCATTTCTTTTTGCAACAAAAAGACGGCCTGAATGTCGTAAAGATTAGAAAAAGAGAAATAAGAAAAAAAATATGGTCAAGCCAATGTAAAAGAATCATTGACGGTCTCCTCTTTGTTTCCTCTCTCTATTTATCTCCATTTTTACTGAAACCAAAGAGGAACAAAGGCAAAAACCCTAGACAGCTAGAGGCAAAGCCCAAGACAGCTAGAGGCAAAACCCAAGACAGCTAGAGGCGACGACCGGGTCAGGCCAATGGCGATAGCCCATCGAAAATACATATTTTGATATTTACGACAGCCAGAGGCGACAGCCTTGGACCCTCTCTCTCTTCAGTCTCTTTCTCACTCCTATACCAAGGGGCAAAATTACTAAAATGTCTACATATTTTGATATGAAAATACTATTGCACTCTTATGCATGTCAAAAGTCTTTTTAGCCCTCTGACAATCCATGAAACTACACAAAAATAATGAGCATTTTTACTTATTTGCTCCTGGTCATTTCATGTATGTCCTATTTTTACAGAATATCTATTATGCCACCTAAGAAAGTATAAGTATATACTTCCCTATTTTTACAGTATTTTCAAAAAGGTACCTAAAGGTTAAATAAACTATAGTACAAAGCCTAAAAATATTTACAGTTCAGTACTTAGAACTTGTGGATATTGCATTTAGGTGGTTGACTATTTTATGGTGGTTCTTTATGAAATGTCTTATGTAAATCCATATGATGCATGTTTTATGTTTTCTATCTTAAAATATATACACTCTCTACTTGTTATCCCTGTCAAAAATTAAAAAATGACTTCGAGAATTTGTGTGTATGAATTGACAAATACTTCAAAGTTAAATGACCTAAATTTTGAAACATAGAAAAGAAGAATTTCATTGGCCTTATTAACTAAGTACTTACAAAATCAATATTATCCCCTACTCGAGTTGCAACAAACGAAGAAAAAGAAAAATTTAAGACATTTTTAAATGATTATACTATAGGACCATAATGTTGACCTACATGTAAGATTACTTCATGAGGGTCTTTGAGGAATTTGATATTGCAAAAGAGTTATTTGATTTCATGACTACTAAATATGATACTACAGTTAAGCTACATGTCTAACTATTCATTGAGAAATACAACTTTGATAAAATGAAAGAATATAATAACATAGTTGAACATGTTAAACAAATATTGGTAAGGTCTAGAGATTTAGCTCTAGCAAAGTCAACCATTCATGAATTAATGTAAATATCCACAATTCTAAATAGTCTTTCCCTTCCTTGAAGATGGTAACCACAACATTTAGACTTAGACCCAAATTTACCTTTTATGAACTCCCACTAAAATTAGTAATCGAAAAAGAACATAAGAACAAAAAGAAAAAGAAAAGGTTGTTAGTTGCTTAAGATGATATAGGATCTAGCTCTAAAAACAATCAGGGCAAAAGAAAACCAAATAAAAAATTTGGTAAGAACAAAAATAAGAGCGATCAAAATTTTAAGAAATCGCAAGAATTCGTTTATCGGGTAAAGTGCTTCAATTGTGGCAAGATAAGGTACTACAAAAGGGATTATCGCAACAAGAAGACAAATATTGAAAATAGTAAATGATGAGACCCAACAAAGAAGTAGGACATAATCTACGTCATTTCTAAGTGCCTCTATTTGGATTGCATGGTAACTAGTTGATAGATCAACTCTCGAGCAACACGACATATATTAAAGAACAAAGATGAAACAATGGACTTCAAGGAATAGAAGTATGGCGAGCATCGGGTATATATTGGGAATAATACTTTTTCTAATGTTCTTAAGGTTGAGCATTTTACGATTTTTGTATAAGGTATATAGATTATACTTAATGATGTATTAATTATACCCACTATGAGGCTCTATCTTGTATCTGTCCCTTTCTTAGCAAATAAAAGATTTGAGGTCAGGTTTGCTCCTAACAAAGTTATTATAGAAAAGCATGACAGGATAACTTTTTCTGATTTGTTTGATGTAGACCATGGACTGTTTAAATTCAACATAAATGAAAATAAAGGTTTCTCTTCTCCTTATATTAATGGTGTCTTTGTGATTGATGTGAATGTATAACAATAAAGATTGAGTTATATAAGTTTAAAGAAATTGAGAAAATTAACCAACTCTAACTTATTGCCCAACTTTCATGAAAACACTTTTAATATGTGTGAAACATATATACAAGAAAAAATTACTAAAAAATCATTTCACAAAGAAGTTATTAGGGCAACAACCCTATTAGAGATTATTTACACTATTCATGTGAACCTTTTACAGTAAGATTCATATCGAGGAAAGGTTTATTTTATAATATTTATTGATGATTACTCGATATATACATATATATCTCTTAGCACATAAATCTGAGGCACTTATATCATCGAAATAATATAAGCAGAAATGTGAGAACTAATTGAGGCATACAATCAAAGTCTTTAGAGTAGATAGAGGTGGAAAATATATCTCTACATAATTTTTAGAATTTCGCAAAAACTTTAGTATTGCAAAGCAAAATATAATGTCAAAGACACCTCAAAAGAATGGTGTAGTAGGGAGATATAATAGGACTCAATTGAAAATGACAATATCTATATTAATAGATGTTTCTCTGTCAAGGATATTTTGGGGAGAAGCAATAAGTACAACTGTATATATACTCAATAAAGTTTAATATATAGTTATATTATCTACACTATATGAGATGCAGTTTGAAAGAAACCAAACCTAGGTCATCTTAGGAGATGTTGATTTATGACTCATGTGAAGATCCTTGATCAAACTAGAGATAAACTATATAGTAGGTCCTTAAGATGTATATTCATTGGATATCGTAAAAGATCTAAAGGATATTGATTTTATAATAAAGATCATAGACTGATAGAAGGTAGGGACATTGAATTCTTAGAAGAGTCTAAGAATGACATCCTTGAGAATTGTGATAAGTATGTTGATGATCTAGTAGATCTAGATCAATCACCATTTGAATCTATATATAAGCTTTATCAACAAACCAAAATTTTAAGTTGACATAAAAGACTTAGGGTCACACTATTTTACTTGAAGGATTATAAAACTACCTTATGGAAAAAATATGTAATTTCTGTTGATTTAGATGAGCTTACTCGTAACTTGTCATATCAACAAACTATTAATTAATCTAAATATATAGACTAGAAAAAAGTCATGGATGAAGAAATTAAATTCATTGAAAAAAAACAAAGTGTAGGAGTTGACTAATTTGCAAAGATGAAGGAAAGTCATAAGTTGTAAATGGGTTAAAAATATATATATAAGATCGATGAAACAATCAAGAAGTTGATAGATTATGTTGAGACATATTCTCTTATTGTGAAATTTACATCCATAAGAATAATCTTAGCGATATCAACATATTATGATTTGGATTTACATCAGTTAGATATAAAAATTGTTTTCTAAATAGAGATTTAAATAAAATCATATATATACATCAACTTGAAGGATATATAGTTGAGGGCTAAGAAGATAAGGTATATAGGTTGAAAAAATCCGTATACGACCATAAATAATCACCTCATCAATGATATTTGACTTTTTAAAATATTATTATTGAACTTTGGTTTGTTGCTAATGAACTAGATCACTGTGTATATGTATGAAACAATGGGAATAACTTTGTCATCTTATTATTATATGTAGATGATATATTGTTCACTTAGAATGACAACGAGATGATTGTCAAAACCAAATTATGGTTAAACTCAAGGTTTGAAATGAAGGACATGGGGGAAACATCCTATATCCTGTGTATAAAGATTTCTCAATATGGAGAATCTAAACTTCTATGCCTAAGTTAGGAGATATGTATTGATTATATTCTTGAGAAGTCTGAAATGGATGAACGTAAGTGTGCATCTAAACATTTTGTGAAATGGGTCAAATTATGTAAGGTTGATTGTTTCGGTGAAGGAGACGATAAACCTAATGTTCCTCATGCACAACTGTGGGTAGCTTGATATATGATATATTGTGTATAAGACCTGATATCAATTTTGTTGTTGGTGTTATGAGTAGATATCAAAGTATTCTTGTTAGACAACATTATGTAACTGTTAAAAGGATTCTAAAATATCTTAAAGGAATAAAAGACTTTAAACTTTGTTTTTAAGTAGATGAACCAAAAGTGATATGATACTCAAATGCTGGGAGCAAAGATGACAACAAATCAACCTTAGGACAAATATTTTTATTTAGAGGTGGTGCAGTTTATTGAGCATGTAAAAAACAAGGTTGTGTAGTGTTGCATACACAAGAGGTTGAGTATGTTGCTTGCAATATGACTGCTGCTAGTGCCATTTGGATAAGCCGTTTCATACGTGATTTGAAGCTGAATATAACCAACGAGCCAATTGTTATTTATTGTACAACAATGCAATAATTACATTTATTAAGAGTGGAGTTGATAGCTCAAGAAGCAAGCATATAATGGTTAAATATCACTATTTTCATTATATATTCAAAAGAAATAAATAACTATATGTTATATGCTAACTACTGATATATTGATTGATCCCTTAACCAAAGGCATCTCAGAAGAATTGTTCACTAAACATGTAACCTACATATGGTTGAGATATGCCTAGCGTATAAGTGTAGAAAATACACTCTATTCCAGAAAACCACATTAACATTATTTGCGGAAAAACCACATAACAGATAAAACTTATAATTTACTTTTAATAAGAAAAAATGATACAACTTGGTAAACCCGAAAGTAGTGAAAATAAAAATAAGTGTACCAAAAGTTGACTCTATTAGCAAGTGAGAGATGTAAGTAGTGGATGACCACTATCGTGTCGGCCCCATTACTAACACCAGCCATCAAATGCGAAAAGAAGGACCTTTTTCTCATATTTCTTGAGTTTCATTTTTTAAAATACAAACGTTATAAAAAAAATTGTTTTTGAAAAGGTCACGTGCATTTTTTGATAAAATAAAAATAACTGTTAAAAAGAAAGCGAAGAAGAAAAAACTCGTAACACGAAAAAAACGATGTATAAATACAAAAAAAATCATATATAAAAAGAATACGCGATAGAATTTTTGACAGGGTAACGTTCAACCCATCTCTCCTCTACTACGTTCTCTCTCGTCTTATTTACATCGATACAAAAGTAGACTAACAGCCACAAAAACCGAGCGAAGGAGAAAAGAAGTAACTGCGGAGCCGGAAGGTGAGCTCTCCAGCGTGGACAACGTGTTTGTCTTGCTGGACTTGCCAGGGGAGAAGACGAGTTTCTGGGAAGGAGAGAGGTGGGACGGGCTTGGATTCTTCGTTCAGTTCATGTGGGCGTTCGGAATCGTGCTTGCGGTAAATCATTTCCCACCCTTTTCCCTGTACGTGCCTTTTGTCTCGGGGAATCAAGTTACAGGGAGTTTGTTTTCAACCGGACGGCGATTCGGTCAATTGGTTGCCGTAAGCCCTGGGAGAGCAAACTCTCCTACTAGAGACGTTACTCTTTTACCGTCTTAACTGCTTTTCCTTGAATTCAATCATGCGTTTCCATGTGGAATTATTATTAGTATCGACACTTTTAGAATTTCTTGAACTGGGAATGGGCTTGCATTTTAGACAGCATGTGCCAAAATAATTAACTGCTAATTAGTTTGTAACTCGTTGTTTGTTGGATAATTGGTATTTATGCTGTCAAGAGGAAGAATGCTTGGTATTCGTATATGAGTTTATAAGCTGTCAAGATGAAGGATCTTACTATTCTTGTATGAGTTTATTCCGACGAATATTCGTGGTTTTTCTTGGAATCAAGGATCGACTTTGTATTGGTAGTGTTTGGGTAGACTAGAATTATCTGATTCTTGGTGTTAAAAGTTGAAAGTCCACGACCAGTTGAGGATGAAGAAAATACGTAGTTAATGAAGAGAATGAAGAAAGAAGTAGGGTGACTTATCCTTTACCAAGAAGCAGAGTCCTCCTTCAATTACAGGCTCTAATTCAATAGGTAGGTCTTCTTTTGCCCAAGAATGAGCCTAGAATGGTTGTGTTAGTACCTTGTTGGCTCAAAGTTCATTAGAGTTCATTAAAACTGAACTTTGAAGTCATGGTGTATGTTTGATGATAGGACTATATGAGGCACCCAACACGGAGAAAGAAAATACAGCATTCAGTTTTAAGCTATCATGTAGTATTAATGATGAAGAGATACCTTTCCTTGGTTTCTCAACGGCTTCCTCATGCATTTCTATGGGCTGAGTTGATTTCTTAATAAGGTTTATTTGGGAACCCTGCTACCAGTGGAAAATGATTCCCTGAATTCTTCACTCAGACAAATCCACTACTGCAAGTGTGCAGAAATCTTTAATCAAGCGATGGGAAGGTGGTTGCAAATGTTGCAAGTACTTGGCTTCTTCATGTCTCTTTGGCATGACATCCATGCTTGTATCTTCATTCAGGGTAGCATTGTTGACATCAAGGAATGGTCCGGTAATAAAATTTGCATGATGAGTCACCACCAGGGCAACTGCTGAAAGGTGTTCATGGTTTGTTTTTTGCATTGTCTTTGCCAGATTATGACACTGCAGAGTTCAGCTATTGTGTTCTGTGAGAATAATATTTAATGCACCCACGTGTTCCTTGCAACTGATCTTCTAAAGATACTTGGTGTGCATTCTATGTGCTGCAATTTGTCATAGGCTTCAACTTACTCTTCAACCTACAGGTGAGGTACTGGTCACAGCTTCCTGATTAGGAGTTTCGTTTAGGAAGAACAAAATTAGAAGCTTGGGTGGCATGTGAGTAGCGTTAATTGGATTGTTTGTGACAATCTTCGTTGGGCTATTTAATCAAATTCATTGCTGAACATGTATGGCTAAACTCCTTTTCCTTTTCTTGTAGCTTTTAAATTTTTGGTTTCTACACAGCAAAGTCATATTTAGTAGTTTCTGTCAGATCTTATCTAAAGGGAGCAGTCTTTGAAAACTCATCATTTGTTGAGAAATATTTGATTTTAATGTCATCCTTTCTCTTCTCTCGGTATTAATAATCAGTTGTTGGCACATACAAACTTGTTGAACACAAAATGAAGGCTTGAAGAATATTTCAACTGGTCTATGAGTTGAGTTAACTGTTACCGCCGCCACGCCTTTACTGACCTATAAATAAGATAATATGCATATATTGTGCGTCTGATTATTTTCTCTTTCTCTTTGCATGGTTTAGCGTTCTTATAGTTTTCCTTCATAATTGTTTCCTTCAGTTCTAGATTATTGTTAGGCTATATTTGTGTTTCAATTTAATTGTATTTCCTGTTTAGCTCGAGAAGGAGCCTTCAGGTGTGTCTAACCGCTTGCTTTCTCACTCTCATTGTTACCCTCCCTTTTCGTGTGATTCGTGTTAAACATCACTCTTTCTTGGGGGTATATGACGGTTCGATCGTCTAGAGAAGATCCCCCGTACACTACCCTTTCCAAAATATTGGGTTTCGAAGATACAATACGGATCCTTCCTTTCTACTGTAATATTGAGTTCGTGCAATCACAAAGGATCAGTTCTCTTTGCTTTTGGCATATGCGAGCAAAATCCGTTTCATTTAAATTTGTCAATATATTTGAAAGAGATTCCTGTGGTGTGGTTCAAATTTCTCAACATTTTTCTCTATGTTGACTTATCTATCATATCCCTTGATTTAACAAAGGTATTAGCCAATCCTTTCTATAGATATTGCAACATGATTCCTGCTTGACAAATCTGGAATCTTCCTTTTCCTAAATAGGATTGTTCTAGCTATTCAGGTCCCTAGTTTTGTGTATGAAAGACTGTTTTTTCTTTGCCATGTCAATAATTTCTGGATGAGGTCAGAAATTTGAATTTATATTTGTTTTGCGAGTTTATGTTGCTGGGACATTTATTACATCTTGATGTTGTTTCCGCTTTCTAGTGGTATTAGTCAAACAATGTCATCGTTTTTGTCATCCAATCATGCAGTATTGCGATGTGATGGTTGCTTCTCTCTCTCTCTCTTATACACGTACACACACCAAAAAAGAAACTTATAGATGCCTTTTCCTACACTTGTTCGGGCACTGTGACTAGGTGAAACAGGGTGACTTCCTAGGTACGTCCTTGTACTGATCTTGGTCAGTTATGCCTAACTTGGAGTTTTGTCTGCATCACTGATATGAATATCATGTCCCATAGAAAGATCTAAGTTTATATCGGTAATCAGTGATTCATCCTCCGTTCGTTGGTGTCTGAGATTGTTAGGGTTAGTGCAGGAACCTACGCTTGACAGGGTTATATTTGCTTGTATTTGCTAAGATACTACACAATTGCAGAGGATGATCTTCTTAACCTTGCAGCTAATCGCATGTGGCGTTGCTGTTGCCACATACAATGAAGGAGCCACTGATTTCAAAGACACGCCGGTATACAAGGAGTCCATAAAATCCAGGGAGTTGCTTGAAGAGCCTGATGCGTCAGGATCTGATATTTTTGAAACCAACCCAACAGAAGAGGCTCCATCTCTTGAATAGATAAGTTCATATCAGGGCCATCATTGGAGTCTCCTTGATTTTGAGCTTATTCATTTTGTTGCATCTTCATGGACTGTTTCAAGAATCCTATTTCCGGTCTACAGTTATCTTGCCCTGTCCTCTCGTGGTCTGTTTTGGGTTATACCTCTGAGATGCAAATTGATGACATGCATAATTTGGATGCACGTATATTTACAGTCATAAGATGTGGCAATCATGAAGGGTTCAGTTTTAAAAGTATCTTATTGAGTAAAGGCCAAGCTTATGAATGTTGCTAGGTACTCGTTGCGCAAAACCCCCTCAAATTTAGTTACATGGAACCAACTACTTTATGCATGGACATTCTCTGCCACACTTCTGAATACCAAGACAAGCTCCTTTATGCTTGTAAACTAAGATCTCATATGGTATGTACCAAGAGTTTGCTATATGGTTTGCTCACTGCATGAACAAAGTCAGTTGATGCTCAAGCATGTATTAGACATGGAGTTGTGTTGGGCATTTTTCATTGTGAAGCTCCACTCATTTTGAAATAGAAAAACACCACTTCAAGGAAGGGTTTGGCAGTTGACATAGTTCAAAATAGAAGCAGTCCCCATGGCTAAGCAAAACCTAGGTTTGCCTTTGTAGATTGAGACCGAGGATGTCGAGGGGCCGGATTCAGGTTGGATCCCCATTGTATTACTGAGTCAAACCCATTACGATTCCGATTGCCTTTTCGCTATTCGGATCCAAAATACTCTAGCACTCCTAACTTCGTAGCTGATTGAGTGTTTCTTGCATGCGCATGGTGGAATCAAGCTTTGATGATCATCAAATTTTGGATTCTGGTTCTCCTGATCCTGTTTTGCTTGTCAAAAGTGGTTAACCGATTCCCAGTTATGGTTTGAAGTCAACCGATTGGTACACCGTGTCTTAGTCCTAGGCAACTCTGTGGTTGGCTCTTGCTGTTTGACTTATATATGAACTAGCTCTATGAATCTAGTTTAGGGTTGGTTCAACTTACCAATCTCACAAGATGGTTACACCGTTCCGTGGAACTCCTTTGCATATCTTTGCTACATGTCCTTATTTCCCCTTGTATGAGCATTCTCCCCTAGCACGCGACCTGAGGTCCCCGAGAATTCTTCCATTGGCAGGGTGAGTAAAACGAAGTCCTCACACAAAACAACCAAGTCAAGAGAGCTAGGAATCTGTGACAGATGGTGTGGCATACTTAGGTAAAATTGTTTAGGGTGAGGCATTCGCATGGGCTGCGAATTACACCTCAGCTTTGCACCAGTGAGCTTCTCTGTGCTTGGTGAAAGTTCAAATGATAGCCATTGCAATAACCGTGGCCTACACCTTTTGCTTTAAATTTCTGAGATTCTGGTGAGGCAGTTACCTCACCTTGCCTTAATTTTGACCGTCATTTGTCGGGCAAATTTCAAGTTCCTGGAATCACTTGGCTGCTGCAACCACGTTTTCTTTCTGGCCAAGCAAATTTGGTATTTCGTTTACCAAATTGGCTTCAGCCAGTTTGCTCTTCAATGACCGATCTCTTTGTATCCTTCCGGCGGCCTCTCTTTAACCTTATTTTCTATTGTGATTCATATTCTCTCGAAATGTGGATCTAAAACGTTCAAAGAGGCTATAAATTGGACTTTGCATGTGACACACAATTCTGATTCTTGAAAAATGTTCAAATGCAAATCGTCAAAGCCGCTAAAATTTCGGCACTCCGAGCGATAGGTCACCTTGCAGGGTTCTTCAGCTCAGGGGTTGGGGGCAATGGCAGATCTAGGAATTGGTGTCAGGTGGAGCGAACAACACGTAACTTTACGGTGGGGTGAACTATGTGTTTTAACGATTATAGTTTTTCCAATTCACACTTCCGGAGTGCCGAAATTTGAGCGGCTTTGACGATTTAGGTGAGGTGGCTGCCCCACCTCACCTCTATGTAGATCCGCTACTGGTTAGAGGGTGCATGGATGTGTCTGTGTGCATGTCAGGCTTCGGCCTCCCGTTGTAATCAGGGCAAAAGAAACAGGCTAAAATTCGTGTTGTGCATGCAAACTGTGCGTTTTGCTTGATTTCAGGTTCATGCAAGACATGGATTCCATCTCTCCTGTGAATTGGAATCCAAGGGCAAAGCGAACTTCCTGAGTTTGTAAAGACAAAGCATCATTTCTTAAACCAGGTCTTCTAGATCGGAATTTGAATTCGGTGTCAGAGAGTTCAATCCAGATCCATCGTTTATGTGGTAACGGTAAATGCATCCAGATAAAAAATTGAGTTTGGGACAGCCGGACAGGGGTTTCACATGCAAAAGGTTTAAACTCGATTTGGCTTTATCCGGACCGCTGCTGATCTCTACAAAATAATATTAACATGCTCAAATCCAATGGTACGAGTCCAAAGCTAAACAAATGTTTGGCGATAGTTTTAAGTAAATCTGGATTTACATTAAATCGGACAGGGGCTTCACATGCAAAAAAGGTTTAAACTTCTTTTGTTTAATACATTTTCTTATAAAATTATTCGATTATTTAATTACAATATAGGTTGGCATGGTGTTCTAGTGCATACACGCTCATATACGCCTAGCCGAACCGAACACTCAGTGTTCTTGGGCAGCTAAACTTAACAAGCCAGCTCGTGTTCGGCCCATCAGTCTCCGAATTGAACATAAACGGGTTCATTAACAGATGAACCGAGCCGGATCATGAAACATCATTTACCTGCCCCAGTCACATAAGGGTTTTAGTCCGACGAAGCAAATTGGTGCACTTAACCAGAACACCCCAATTCAGACCCATGAAATGATGGGTCTCCCTTTGGACAAAAATTAGGTTTGACTGCGGGATCCATGCTCCAGAATAGTGGATTCGGTGGGAAGAGTTTGATCCAATTGGGACAATTTGGGTCCAGGTCGTAGGATGTAGTTGACTAGAGGAAGGTCGTATTTGTCCTTGGGTAAGGTAATGCGTACATTTTAGGAATTGGACTCGTGTGCGCCCACTTTTTCTTTCATTGTTTCCTGGTCATCATTTTGGGCTACTTAAATTAAAACGATAGAGCGGTCCAGAAGCTAGCCGGGGCCCACCATCACGTGATAACCTTTATTGACTCGAGATAGAGTAGAGGGCCCACGTGACGCGCGGGGGTGACCTGTCCACCCGGTCGTGGTTACCGCCTCACCGGCTATTGCTGATGACGAAAGAGCGGCCTTTCAGTTTCTAATGGACAGCTGGTGCATTTCCACCACTCGAACAACATCTTCCGTCCATCTCCCGATGGACGGATTAGATTTCAGAACACGTTAAGAAATGCGATTTGTGCCTCACATGAAGTGCTCTCGGACAAAGATTGGCAGACGAAGCTGAAATGGTTTGGATCTGGGTTGTGGATGTAGATCCGTTGTATCCACTTGAATCGGTAACCTTCTGATTGAAAGGACCGACTGGTAATGTTGAAGCATAGAGTTTTGACCTTTCGGTCTAACCCGAGGTCAGGAGTTCGATAGCCGATGGTGCATTGAGGTGTCTATGTAAGTTGTAGGGTCTGTCAGTCGGGCTAACGCTTTGGCAGCTTAAGCTTGGCTCGGTTATACCTGTTAAAACTGGCTCGACCCCAAACCTCCTCCACGACGAAGTCAGAAAGGTGGATTCAAATCAATGCACGAATTCCGACCCGATTCAAAGAGCCATAGCGACATCCACGGCCTGATTATGCTACCAGCCAGCCTAATTAGTAACAATCGATCCTCTGATGATACATGGGTTGGTTATACCTGGACACTGACATATTATTTATATGGGTTCAATACTCGACCCGAGTAGGTCCGACCATGACCGCTTCTGCTTCAAATCCACTTGAGCACGATGTGGGTCTGATTATGTTCGACATCAGTTCAGAACTCCAAGTCTCCAACCGATTCACGTCCCTCTAGGAATAATGGATCAAATAGAATCAATGAAGTTTGCACGAGATCCAAGTGGCTGCTACCCATGCTTCTATGAGCATGTCTTCTCTGTCCTCAAAATCCCACATAATCGAATTTGATTAATGGCATACATAAATAAAGTGTGAAACTGTTAAGCACTCCAAGGAATCAGATACAGATGCTTTTCATTTTTTGGCACAACAGGGAGTCCAAAGCTAGATGCATGCCCCGAGTATCAAGCTCATGACCTTCTCTACCTGTGAGTCGAGCCTTAAGCTTAAGGCACCCTTTTCTACAAAGGCTCGACTCGAGCCAAGTATACATGTTTAAACCCTCACTGTAAGCCAAGTTTGACATACAAACCACTCTATTAATCAAGTCTATGAGAGATTATTCCTTTCGAAAAATCAGTTTATGTGAAAAACTACATCTAGTCCTCCGATTCAGTAGCGACCAATGTCCATATCAAATCGGGTCTTTCCCGCTGCATGTCGCTGGAAACGGATCCGTGTACGGAATTGAAAGGACCCGACCCGATGTTAACGGCAAACCTCCAGATCTAGGGGAGTCGAGGGACCTTCTGGCAACGAACGCCTCATTACAGCGAATGGGTCCCACTAATGAGCTGTCGACGTGGGTGCTCAGTTAGGGCTGACGTCATCCATGGCGTTTTCAACTCGTCCAATTCCGCGTAGACGGCCAGCTGGCCTAACCCGCCCGTTCCTTAATAGAAAATCCGTTTTTTTTTTAATTTAAAAAAACTGATCCCCTCCCTCGATTCCGCCTCGCACTCATCGTCGGAGTTAATGGCTCATCTTTTAGGACATGATGACCCAAATCGCCAACTAGGGTGAGACCCGGACCCAATGAATCCAACCAACCATATATACCACGGTTCATGGCTCCAACTAGACAAATTTGAGACGACTGAATATGGAGTTTTGGATCCGAAGTTGACGTGAGTCCAAACAACCCCAACGAATCGATTTAGTTAATCATATCCAGGTTCAGCTGCAACTCGATGATGGGTTTTTACTTGAAAATATTGTGCATATTTGTATTCGGAACAAATATTGGCATAAGTTTGTCCGAATCCGATACATTTGATCTCTCAAACATGCATCGGTTCACTAGAAAGTATTTTAACACAATCCCTAAAGCCTTAACAATTAAAAAAGTGTACTTGAACCAAAATGAATTATTGTGCACGAACCCCTTCGACAATTTCGTTCTGATTTTATAATTTTATAATTTTTTTTCATGGTTCTACTGAAATTTTTTCTTTTTATTTTAAAATGACAGTTTGAGCCTCATTAAGTTGGCTGCCGTTCAACGAATATATGACAACAACATTAACTAAGTCTTTTCTTATATTAGATAGAGTCGGTTACATGGATTATTTGTTTTCATAGAGTTTGATCATGTATCATGCCCGCCCAACCAATATATTAAATAATTTTAGAGAACCACTGTGACACACTTAATTTGAAACTTTGAGTAGCATGGCATGGGTTGGGGCAGCATGATTCGGACAATACGATGAGTGGTCCGTTCTGGATCAAAACTGGGTCTGACCCGTGATACACCAGTATGTGAGCGTGGGGCTGGTCTGGACCTGCACTTATGTAACCTAACTTATCAACTAATGGATCTCGCGGGTCTGGGCTCGATAAATAATGATTCGATCCTTCTAACCTCTCGAGAGTAGGTGAGAACAGTCTCATTATGCACCAAAGCATTGACTGTTTAAGTGGTTTGGCAGTTGTCCCCCTTAGTCAAGGTATCGAGTTCAAGTTTTGCAAATGGAGAAAACCAAGAGGTTCATATAACAGGCTGACCCCACTTGAATTAGATTAGTTAGTTCCTTTGAATGTATTGGATTCATCGTTCCAAGACTTTGGTTCTAGAACTACCGACTCACACCAGACCCATACCCAGACCCATGTGAGCTTGTAACCAATCATGTTATGTGTTTGATTCTTGAGTGATACTGATGCTTATATTTTTATGGAAAACAAGGCAATAATACATAAGAGGATGAACTGTTTGGGTTTCCGTGTCAAGCCTTACGAACTTCATGAATGTAAATCTCTAGGTTGATGATGCTAATATTTTTAACTGAAATTGGAACAACAAGCACAAAAAATTTCACTAAAGCGAGGGATCAAACACACCCTGATGATGGGCCTCCGCATAATTGTGGTTTAGAACCACTTCGCCGTTCACGGTCAGTAAAATCCTAATCGTGAATTTTCACTAAAAAAAACTTAAACGGGAGTTGGTGAAGTTCATGTTAGACTGCTGAGAGCAAATCGGAAGCGTTGAATTTGGGGCCAAATCTTTGACCAAGAGGCGTAAGGTTGTTATATGTCTTTTATTGGAAAGTTTAGGGAGGGAAAGGTAAAGCTCATCATTGGAGAGTCTTCAGCGGATGGGGACGGGTTTATTAAAACAAGAAGAGGGTTCTGATTGGGCAAATATAATAAACGTGAAGCAGCGTTCATTTAAAAAATAAAAGTTCAAATCAGCCCTTGCACAATAAAAAAATGTCCCGAAAGTCCTTGATCTTGCTTGTCGTTTTCGCTTTCCGTCACAGCTGGCTTCCCTTCCGCTCCGTTGAATTCAAAAGCGGAAGTGGAAACTTTAAAAACTGAAATCACGCAACACATCGTGGAGGCCATACCGAAACCAACACGCTTGCCGATTTTACTGAAACACCCTTAGGATTTTCAAACTTTTACATCCATGCAATGAAACTTCTGAGGGTGGCAAAAGGTGGTGATCTACCGTTCTCCTGGCCAGAGGGTTGACCCGATATGGCCTTCAAGTGGAAGGTCATGTGCTCAAAACAAGGGACACACACATCTGTTAGAGTCTCCCTAACACCACCTTGACAATTAAAGGAAAACTTCTTCGGTTAACAGAGGTGGTGATCCGAGTACAACGAGCAATGGCTCACTTGGCTGGGGGTCGGCTCACTAGTTGAAGAAGATCACTCTCACAAGCTCCGAAGGTCACGAGTTCGACACCCTGGATATGCATGTGCCTTCAGCCTCTCCATCCCTGGCCAAGAAGAATGAATGTATATATTGATAAACTGCTGCATATTAGTAGATTTTATGCCATAGGAAGCATCAATATGGTGAATCACCACGAACTTATTCCAGACTTTTTCTTATCGGCAAAGTATTTCACACTAAAATTCGTTCCTGTTTAGGTCTTTCAGCTTCTTAGTATGGTATCCGGGGTTTGATCGAGTAGACCGCTACAGGATACACACTGCGTGTCGAACTCGTGACCTGCTATAAAGGAGTCAATGACCCTGACATAATCATTAAATAGTTGGTAATAACATATACAAGTTGCTCAATTCATCAAATTCACGAGAATGTACAACAATCTCTAGGCAGACTAGTCTGCTCTCTCTCTCTCTCTCTCTCTCTCTCTCTCTCTCTATATATATATATATATATATATATATATAGATAGATAGATAGATAGAGAGAGAGAGAGAGAGAAACCAGATCTGTCCACTTCAATCGGGCTTGTTCATTTTTTTTCGGTAATACAAGTATAATTTAAAATTTTTAAAAATTTTCAATAAAAATGATTAATAATGTTATCACCGTATGTTTTTGACATACTAATTTATTTTTTTCGATTATATAAGTTTAGTTTAAAAGTTTTTAAAAAATAAAAAATAATATTATTCTACTCGTATCTATAAAAACAATGATTTAAGAAGAGTAAATCATCAGCATAATCAATAGAATCCTTTCTCTCTCCATATATTCTTTTTGGAGAATGTGGACCAGAGGATTCGACATTATTGGGTTACCAAGCTGAAATGACATTAAATATGAAGATGATCACCAAAGATATTATGTATTTAACCTTATATATAAGAAGAGAGAGAATAATCTATGCACAAATTCATCAATGTTGTGAATAAGAGAACGGTCACGTTTTGTGTTTCTATCTTGTTTACTTATAGCATTTTGATCTATTTGAGCTCCTAGTATTGAACGTGAGAAACGCAATCCCGCGACGCACTGCAAGATCCATCTTTGTCCTAAGGCTAACATAGGAAAACGCATTTACATGACAGAAATTCAAAAGAGGGCATAGTTTGGCACTCCAGTGAAATGAATTCTCATGTCTGTGAAAAACTTTAGAAAACTGTGAGACGAGCAACGGGACACATAAAGAACCAAGACCATGATATTTTTACACTGGGACTTTTATGAAAAAGGTTCATTTAATAAAATAAATATACAAGGCTTATCCCACACTGGGTATTGAAATGGATTCAGAGTGTGGATCGTTTAGATAGGGTTTTGAGCCAATTGATTGGATTGTGATCCAACTATAGTTTAGTCCTTTTTTCTTAACCCAATGCCGAACCGGATCCTGAATCCAAAATGTTTAGGCGAGAAGAGCAGAATAAGACAATAAGAAAAATAGGATCATCATCAACAAGGGTAGTGAACAAGCCGGATGAGCCCACCAAAAGCCGTTCGTGACCGGTTCATTCACTAGAAGGCTCCCTCATGTCTGGCTCGTCACCTTTTGAGCCGAGACAGGTTTAAACCAACTAGCTGAGATAAACCCGATATGAGCTTTTGGTTAAAGTTGAAAATGCAACTCTCCACATAGAATTTTCAGTAAAAATAAATTCTTCAATAAAAGATACCCAAAATGTTAACTTTTAAATTGATTTTTTTTTATAATTAATTACCTTATACCCATTGTCCAATTCAATGGCCCCTACCATGGCTACTGGGTATTTTACACCCCTACAAGATGAATACCCACCATGGCATAGAACACTCGACTTTTCAATTCGAAGGTGCTTTTCCATTGACTGCTAACCCGGAGATTCATGGTTGCTTGTGCTAAAAAACAGAGTTTTTTTATCGTGACATGTGTTATTCAAAGCTGTAGGATGATTTCCACACAACCAACACGTCAAAAACATAAAAATATCAGCTTTACTATCGTCTACTTTACATTTACATTGTGTCATTGTTTTCGTGTTAATATATATTAGAGGAGGCGAAACCTAACACACATACCACACATGCATCCTGAGCCGAAACTTTACTATCGTCTACCTTACATTTACATATGTGTCATTGTTTTCATGTTAATATATATTTTTTTGTTACAAGAAATGGCGAAACCTAACACACATACTACACATGCATCCTTTGCGAGTCGAACTCCCTACCAATAACAATTGGGCTAGAGCGTCCTACCATTGAGCTAACCCTCTGGGTGCTGTTTTCGTACTACTTCAAAGAAGAAACTGGGTTTCCCGAAACTGCCTGGAGAGGGAGATTTAGTGGAGGCGTTCACAAACGAGCAAGGCCCTTAAGAGGATGGCATAATGGGAGGGTCTCGGTGGTATCAGGCATTTCCGAAAAGAGAGTGAACAATTTCGACATAGCGCGTTATAGACGCCGTTGGTAACGCCGTTTCCGTCCGTAAGGGTGAGAGAAATAGAGGAGAGGGTTCAGGTTTGCCCGTTCAAAAGACCGGCGTCTCTGGCGAAACCGAAAAGAAAAGGCCGCAGCCTCTCTCTCTCTCTCTCTCTCTCTTCCGCCATTGGGAGTTCGCTCTTGTCCTCAAATTAGCTATCTTCTCCTCTCCGTTAGGGTTTTTTTCACCTCCTCATTCTTGCTTTTCGTGCCAGGGTTAGGCTTTTCTCTCCTTCGTCGTCGCTCTCTCTGGTTTGGAATCAGAGAGAGGGTTCTCCACGCCCTTCGTCTTGTATCCATTTCGTCCTTCTTCTTTCTTTTCTGACACCGGAGGACGCCAGAAAGTTGCTCCTTTCGTCGCTTTTCTGTGGAGTCGCTGCCGCTTTTGCCCCGTTTGTGAACGAATCCTTCAGCAAACACCTTGCAGCCGGTTTTCCTTTGCCGGAAAGCGGTTGCCTGAGAAAATTTCGGAGACAGAGGAGGCTTCTGCGAAACCCTGCGTCCCAACCAAATAAGAAGAATCTGTCTCCTTTTAGCTGGGTTTGTGGACGAAAGTGAGGATTTCTCTTTGCGGCGATCATTCCCTCGCTTGATCAAGCGGCGGCTGGAGCGAAGAGTTGGGGCGAAGTTTTTATCCTACTCTGCTCCTGTTTTTCTCCTTGTTCGAGCTGTGGTTCGTCGGGGTAGGGCTTGAAGGTCGGAGATTTCCCCTGTGAAGCTCTTCCTGCAGCCGGATTCTGCGGTTTGCAGGGGGTCTCTTGTGAGCCTTTTTTCGTTTGAGTAAAAACATCGTTGCTTCTCTTCCTTTTGTGTATATCCGTTGCGGGTTTGCTGTTTTGTGGCGGAATCTTGTTGCCGTGGCCCTAGTTTTGGCGGAATAGGGCTCGTGAGTGGCTGATTTTTTCGCTGGAACCGTCACCCTCTGTGACTTTCCGTCACGTCTTTTGGCTTGTCCGTGAGTTGGCTGGCGAGGAGTTGATGTGATGGCGAAGGTGTTCGTTAATTGGGAGGAAGTATTCGTCTCGAACGATAAAGGGAGTCGCGTGGTCCATTACTATCTGAAGGATGGGCACAGAAACTCGTATCTGGCCGTCGTCGGGAGGGAGAAGAGCCTGAGGCACATGGTCTATACCGTGCCGGGCCAATTCCTCCGCCTTGTTGACTTCCACGGGTTCCATCCTTCGTCATCGCTCAAATGGAGGTCGAGGAGAGAGGTCGTCGACTGGATCTCTTCTCTGATTACAGGTGCGGAAAGATTCGAATTCAGTTTTTCTTTTGGAAAATCGTTTCTTGCTTGGGTTTTCCATCGCCTTTGCTAGGGTGTGGTTTTTCTGATGCAACCTTCGTTGTGTGTTCGGTTCTTGTTGTGGGGCTTCGAGGTGTATTATCATGCGTCACGGCTGAGCAAACTTGATTTTGAGTTCGTTTTGGTTTCTCTTTGGTTGTGAACGACGGATTAGGGGATGCTACTTGTGTCCGAGTTTCCATGCAAAACTTTTGGTATGTGTTTTGGCCTCGACGATTTTCATTGCACAAGTTTGAAGGAAAATGGAAGCAGGAGATGCCTTTTCTTATGATTTTGATCGGGAACGTATTTCATGTTGGACATATTCTTGTTGAAATTTGTTTTTTTAAGTTTGCTAAATGGTTTTGACAGCAATGAAACCTCTCCTTCGCTGATAATCCCGTGGAGATCTGTCACGGAAGCTCAGTGAAGAAAGTCCTGCAGCTCATGTGAACCCGATTGACGTAAATACAACTCATGGAAATCGGATGGATTCATATGAACAATGGGCAAAGAGAGCATTTCCCAAGAGAAAGGTTTCTTCTTGTCCCCAAAACGGCGTCCTCCATTGTGAATCCATCAAGATTTTTGTTGTTTTGCCTTGTGAATTGCCAAATTGGAACTTTACCTGTTTCATTTCCCTTTTCGGGGGTACAAGGTCCTGAAAGTTTCTTATCTAGGCTGGTGGTTTTATCGACCCCTTGATGTATGCAATTTTTTTTATTCTGCTATGCAATTTATATAGGAAATTTGTACGGTCTCAAAGGGGTTCTGTTTCTGGCGGGTTGATGTAAAATAGGTTGAATATGCAAATTGTCGGTTGGATTTTAGAGTTTCTTATGTTCACTTATATATATTATACTTTCTAAAATCTTATTACTATATTTTGCTTGTTACTTTGCAAGCTTAGCATGGTTGTGCTGTTATGTTTCCTCATATCTTTTAATAATTTAATTTAATGTACATCTTGTAGAACGCGGTTGTTCACGACCATGAGTCTGGTTCTGCTGGTTATCTCTGACTCTAATCCGGTGCTTTATGGTTTATCTCTTTTTTGTTGATAAAAAGTCTTCATGCTCTCACACCTGCTTCTTTATCATTATTTGCGCTCTCCCGATTGGGTTATCAGATAATGAAATGCATTGAAAGCTAAGCACCCAAATTTCTTTTGCTGAATCTAGTAGCAATAAGACGTGGTTTTCTTTTGAAGCTATGAGAAAATTGTATGGCTTCGTCAATGCGACATGCCCATGGTATGGGTATGCAACCAGATGTTGCGTTGCTTAATTTTCTGTAATGATGAATGAAGCCTTTGTGCACGTTTATTAAATTTATCCTTCCATAAAGGTATATCTTCACATTCTCATATATGTTTATTATGGTTCGTAAATGATGTCTTGTTGGAAACTTGTCTTTATGCTAGAGTTATTATGCTGCGTTCTGTGTGCAGTGATTTGGTATGTTTCTTTTTCCTTCTGATTATTTTGCTATTGTGTTATTATTGATTACATTTAGATTGATTTGTTCTTGGACAAGAATTGATGTTCGTCTTAATGCTATTGTTTTTGCTTTCCCAGATCCTGCCTCCTATGAATCCTCTCCTGCTGTTCGCTTATCTGTTGATGATGATGATCATTTGGAAGATCCTGCTGTTTGGAAGGTGAGACGGAAACTGGAAGGTCCTTGATTTATTCTGTTTTTGTCAGTGACAAACAATTAAACTATATTTTCTTGTTTTTAACACTTTCAGGTCCCCTCTTCAAGAAAATCCAGGTTCCAATCAACGGAGTTTTCATGGCTAGGTTTCTCGTGGAAATGTAGGAAAAGGCGGAGGCACTATAGAGCTTTCAGTCGTAATGGAGTTAAGATTTCGGTAAGTTCTCGGTGTCAATTACCAGGCTGTCGTCATTATCGTTTAGATTGTCTTATATCTTGGTGTATTCTACCTTGGAATAACTTAAGTTCTGCTTATTTTCCCCCCTTGAATTAGGTCCATGATTTCGTTTACATTATGTCAGAAGAGAACCGGAGGCTTGTAGCCTACTTGGAAGATGTGTACGAGGATTCTAAAGCTAACAAGATGGTTGCAGTCCGATGGTTTAACAATGCAGAAGAGGTTGGTATTGCTTCGCCTTCCTCGTTTAGCGACAGAGAGATTTTCTTTTCTCTTTGTCTGCAAGATCTGAGCGTTGAATGCATTGATGGACTGGCGACAGTACTTAGCCCTCTGCATTTTGAGAAGTACTTGAATGAGGTCAGATACACTAGATGTGAAGCTTTTCTGTGCCACAGGCTTGCCGATGGTGCCGAGATCAAACCTTTTGATATGACTCAACTCCAGGGTTATTGGAGTCAGAAGATCCTTAGGCAGATGTATACCTCTTCTCCTGGTAGAAGCTTTTTGAATCCTTTATCCCCCAGCTATTTCAATCAGAGCAAGGAGGATCCTACTAACGCTAACCAAAACAAAATGAAAACCAAGGATGTGGTCTCCCATAGATGGAAAGGTGAAGGTCCTAATCTGCATCACAAGGTGAACGGCAGGTACTCAGCGCTGGATATAGAAAACCTGGGTCGGCCTGCCTTCACCAGCAGAAATGACACGTCTGTTCTTTTTGGCGGCTCTGCCGTCTGTTCTTCGAAAAAAATAATAACCAAACTGAAGCCTCAACCACAGTTCTCTGCTGGTTGTGAAATCGAAGTGCTTTCACAGGATAGTGGCATTAGAGGATGCTGGTTTCGAGCTGTTATCCTCAAGAGGCACGGAGATAAGGTGAAAGTTCAGTATCATGATCTCCTGGACGCAGATGATGCCGGGAAATTGGAGGTGAGTTGTTAAGCAACAGTCTCGCGGTCACATTCTTCCTTTTGTGGATGTCTACTCCTTCATCTGATTTACGTATCTTCTGTTGTCCTGGTTTAGGAATGGATTCTACTGTCACGGGTGGCATCGGTTGATGATCTTGGTGTCCGGTTTCGTGGGAGGGCAACAGTGAGACCGTGCCCCCCAACCAAATGCAGGCTGACCAAGGGATTTGAGGTTGGGACGCTTGTTGATGCACGGTGGCACGATGGTTGGTGGGAAGGAATTGTGATATTCAGGGAGTCGGAAGACAAAATACACGTTCATTTTCCTGGTAATGACTTGTTATCATGTTTTTATTGTTTTCGTTATTAATCTTTTTTTTGATGTTTTACATAAATTTTAACTCTTAATTTACATGATTACTGCAGGTGAACGAAAAACACTAGTTTTTGTAGCAACTAGCCTTAGGCACTCGCAGGAATGGTTCGGCAACAAATGGAGTTTTATCAAGGAAAGACCGGAAGTTGCACGATCAATACAGTCCAAGCAGCAGGAACGCGACCGCAAGGAGCAGCAGCAGCTTGAAGCCACCGCCACTCATCATCAACATGGTTTGGATCAGGCTAGGCGATTGAGTGAACCATGCAAGGTGACCCCTTCATCATCTGATGACACCGCTGCCGCTGCTGTTTGCAAGAACTTGAAACGAAGAGTCGGCCTGTCCACTGAGACTGATATCAGGTGCAGTCCAAGCTCAGCTCTGCCAGTGGTCGACCGGAAAGGGGAAAGGGAAGAACCCTTGCCCCCTAACTTGGAGAAAGACAATCGGCTCGCAGAGTTGAAGTGGAATCCGTCAAAGAAGCGGCGACGGGGAGGTGCCAGGAGGCACAGTGAAGGCAGTAGCAGCAGCAGTAGGGAGGATGAAGACGGTGATGTCTCTGCAGGGAGGAGCTTCATGATTCCCAGCGACATGAAAATGGATGTAGAGAACTGCAAATATGAGGGTTCGACGCCTCTCATAATAATGGCCAACTTGCCTCCTTTTGCAAGCTTGGTAATGTCTAGGTGACCACCATCATGACCATGATCATCATGCATGGATGGTATGTAATGTATCATGCTGTACGTATTTGTCATGGCTACGAGCAGGAGGGTTTTGTTTGAATCTGGTGAAGCCAGGCCCTCTTTTTTGAATGAATCAAGAGGTTTCACATCGAAGCTGCTGGCTGTTTGCTTTGTTGTGTTGTTTAACTTTAATTTTTTTGGTATTTCTTTTAAGCTTTGCCCCTTTTTTTGGGAAAAGGGCGATGCATGTGCCATCACTTCTGGATGTCAGCCATGGAACAGGACAAGGGGTCCACCTCCCTGTATCACATTTATTGGATTTGGACCCATTATCCGAAGGGTCCAGATGCTGATTTTTGCTTCTTTTTCATTTGATTTAATGGCGGAGTTGAGCCCCACATGGTTAGTCTCTTGTGACTTGTTTGGCGAGCGAGTCGTGTACTGGAGTTAAAAATGTAGAATTTCATTTATTTGAGTGGAAAGATAGCAAGCAATTTTTAGGCTTCTGTGATATAAATATAATTTGAGCATTTCTGTTTTGGCCGATGGGTGGCGGCTTCGGCTGGTGAACCAACTTGATCAACTTTCTGTGCTCTACCGAGTTAGATTGGGTCTATAAAGGTGGTGTTCTTTTACATACGAGTCTACAGATATTGTTTAAAAAAGCTAATTTGGTCCCTTTGCAGCTTATGGTTTGATTAAATTGATTACATTATATTTCCCAGTTGAGCCAGCCTATGTAGGCTGAGAAGAGTCAGACCTATTCACAGCTTGTTTCGCTGAACTACATGAAAACGAGCAAAGGTAACTCGGTCTGGTGGATCTAACTCGAACAACAATCTCTGAATTGAAAAATTGCAGAGCCAATATGTCAACATTAGAAGCCAAGTCGTAATGAATCTAAACAATAACCAACTGAGCATGCTTGTATAGACCGAGTTATCTTCGAAACCTCGATAATCCAGGAACTTAAATTATGAACCCAAGGCAAGGTATTTCACCTTACCCATTTAGTAAAACAATAAAACGTTTTAGACAATGCTTTGCTCAAACTATGCAGCTCTGGTCTGCCTGATATGCAACCCAAATTGGACTCATTTAACACTAGATGGTTCGACAATTAGAGGTCACGCAGGTCTGCATTAGGCCAACACGGAAACATTGCTATCGATCAGCAGGGACAATTCACATGGCAACCCAAGGGTGTCCAACTAAAAGCGGCAAAGATAAGTTTCTTTGTCAGTAGTTCACAAATACCACTACATAATGATCTTTATAGCACCGGGGACACCAATTAACCAGATTGCTACAGTCAGATCCAAAGATCAAACCAAACCCGGAGCGAATTGCGCTATTGACATATGAAATACAAGACAATTAGGTATTCAGTTTGGATTGAGTGTTGATATTTGTGACCCTAGCCCAGACCTAGTTAGGCCTCAAGATGTGATTTTAGTAGCAAAGAGAGGAGAGAATAGAATAGCTGTTCCACACTTATGGATGGGGAACATCCACATCGTTACGGCATAAAAAACTCATCTAGTTGTTGTTTTTGATTACCTAAAAGCATATGTGCCCGTCTCTTTCAGTCCTAAGTTGGGCCCATCTTCTCCAAAAGCATCCAAGGAGCTGCGGTTGAAAGTGGTGCTCAGGATAAAAAAGAAGTCTCTCAATCATGGTCTGCGTGCAAGAGAGTAGCTAGGAGCGTAAAACCCTTCAAATTTGATTTTTACACCGTCAAAACCCGTTGAAGCACCCACTTTTCGTTTCTCTCTCTCTCTCTCTCTCTCTCCGAGTGTGTGTTTGTGCTTGCATAGGGCATGTGTCTGAGTGTTTGCCTGTCATAGTTTTTCTTTGGTTACAAGAAGAGGCCGAAGGCTAACACCCACACATGCACCCTTTGGGAGCCGAACTCCCCACCAGCAGCAAGCAGCAATGGCGCTGGAGCGCCCTGCTCTAACACTCTGGCTGGCATAGTTTTGAAGATGGTCGTGCTGTTTTTTTAGTCCAAAACTAAAATAAGGCTACTCCAGATCCAAGAGTTCACACATCAATAAACCATTCGACTCCTTTCTTTAAGTATGCATCTGGTATTTGACCAAAGCAGAATTGGGGTGTCCTGATGGAAGGCAAAAGGTTTTCCCAAGTTTTTAACAAAGATCAAATGGTCAATGCGTAAGGAGTGGATAACACTTCTCCTGTATCAAGAAGGGATAAATGGTCGTCTCTATTATTTTTAGTCAGAGGGGAGATACCATTCTTATAATTCTCGTCCTATATTAGATTACAGAGACATCACCTTTTTCTCTTAATCGTTGTGCTCATAGTACGAGATCGTCACTCACAGATAAGTTATAAATCATGAGATGATCTGCAGAAGATGTTGCTGCGTTTAAAGGAGACAATGAAGCTTAGCTGCAGAATTTCGTGCAGTTAAAGGTGGAAGAGCATCATCATGATCGAAAAATTGCAGTCTCCCCGATTCCACGAACTCCACAAAGACCGCGACTAGTCCAGTTCGAGCCGGGTTGGCCATTATGGGGTAAAGCTCTCAGCATTGGTACTCCATTTACAGAGCTCGAACTCAAGATCGCAACTAAGGAGAAAAAACGCCGAACAACTTGAATCAACGAAGCACTGGTAAATGGAAATTGCAGTGTGTAAACTAATATCTGCAAGAATTGGTCAGCTTTTGGTGGTCAACTTTTAATAGCCAAAACTTTTGTTCTACAAATAAATAAAACCTAAATGAAAACGTCATAACGAAAACCCAGCCTTTTTCGCTCTCTAAGTGGGTTGTGGACATGAATTCATAGCAAAATCACAACTAAGAATCCATCTTATGTTTGATATAAGAGCTTCAGTGAAGTAGCCACTCTCGCAAAGCATTTCTCTTTGTTGATATTTTTACTCCTGCAAAATTGTGGCTCGCAGGACAGATTCAACTCTCTCTCTCTCTCGACTAGTACAATAAGTATTGCTGTACAGCACAAGGAGCAATAGCTCACCCGGCTAAGGGGTAGGCTCACAAGTTGAAGTACAATATCCGAGGTTTGCATCTTGCTTCCAATTTTAATAGAAAATTAAACAAGATTTTTTTTTTTACTTAATTTCAAATTAATTTTTCTTCTCAAGATTATAGGTGGAAAGATACTCGTTTACTTTAAAGAGGAGTTCGCCTTCAGCTCGTCTACCTGGTCTTGTTTACCAGCCCGACCTAGGTCGTATGTCTCATTAAGATTAATTTGGAGGGTATCGGACCACAAAGCAGCTGATTGAATCTGAATAACTCCACCGCTAATTGAATAAAGTTGAATTGAATATGAAACTGACATCACAGGAAAAAGGTCCAAATGAAAAATTGTGAAATCTTATATGCAGAAAGTACAAGAGCGCGGTATCAAACTCAGTCTAACTGTCAAAAGCAAGGTATTTCAGATAATTCCACGACTCGGGTCCTATCCAGAACTTCAGCATCAGAATGAAGACAAGCACAAATAGATCGGACTTGAACAAGATTCGACCACAAAATGACATGAAGTTGATCTGAATCTGGTGATATGATTGTACCCATATCTGAGAGCAAGATTTGGATAATCAATCCAATTGAACCGATGCAGCTCTGCCCACCGAGAGAGAGAGAGAGAGAGAGATGACTTGATTCTGTAGACATCTCATCCTTTGTAATTCCTCAATTCTGGGCAAACGACGTGAATCAGATTCTTCATGAGGCATGTAAATAAACAAACCCAATGGATTTTCACCCTTCTCAAGAAACCCCAAATCCCAAACTCGTGTTTCAATCCGGAAATGTCGTTCCCCCCAATCCATTCTCATTCGCAGCAAGCGAGGAGGTCGAAGCAATTCCTAGCCATGGCTGCCCCTCCTTTATATAACTAAAATCGCCATCCATCCATCTGCACCAACATGAGAAATCTCGATTAGAGCATTCAGGATTGCCAATCATATGTCGGAAAAGGTAAGCTTCGACCACCTTTCTCCAGCTACACCTAAAAACAGACCTTGGAATTCACCCATTTTCCCGAAAAGGTTGGATTCGTTGGGAAATCGTATTACAGAGTTTGGTTTAATTTCCCCAAATGATCTGCTTGCTTATCCGTCGTGCGTGTGTATATCAGGAAGAAAAATGAATGATTTGAATATTTTGTTTTTTTATGTAGGCATACTGCATGTTGATGAGGATCAACATCGATTGCAGTGGCTGCTTCAAGAAGGTCAGAAGAGCCCTGCTGAAAATGCAAGGTTGGTTTTCTTCTTCTGCTCAATAGATTCTTCTTGATTTATTTATTAACTTGAGAAAACCCTACGAAGGTGTTTAATTGAAATCTCACAAAAACTCTGCAAGAACTTCAGGGGTACAATTCAGCTCAGCTGATGAGTTCAATTATTTACTAGTAACAGTTAGTAGTCAAATGAATAATGGTTTTGCACAGTGAGCAATAGCTCACCTGGCTAAGGGTCATCTCACAAGTTGAAGGTCATGAGTTCGATTCCGGGCGTGCATGTGGCTTCGGCCTTACCATTAAAAGGGCAGTAGTTCTCGTCTATTTCTTCTAATGGTTTTGTGTACATTACAGTGATTCACAGCCATGTCATAGACAGAAAACAAAGCAGAGTGAAGGTTTGTGGAGTTTTTAAGCCCGCTGAGGTTGCCATTGGCCTCAGGAAACACATCAACCGTCGGATCGAGATTCTGGAAATTCAGGAGGTTGAACTTGCTATGACGTATGCATCCAAGTGAAGTTTCCTCTTCTTATTCTACATGAAATTCTTTCTCATGTTGCCCAATCAATGCCTGGATGCAAGGGGTTATGTGCATCTTGAGCATTTCTGATCTCCTGTTCATCAAATAGAGATTCCTTTGATGAATCCAAAATGGTGTAGTTGTGTTACTAATCTAAGTGGGTGCTTGCAAAATTTATGTTTCCATATAAATGTAGATGAATGTAAACTACGTTCATAGATATGTCCTAAAATTTTTCTTTCCATCATAAATGTATAAGATGAATGTGCAGATTGTGCATACATAGTTAAAACTGAATGTGGGTAATATTCTTTTCAAACTTTATATCAATGTTTTTCTGTAGGTTGACAGAAAAATCTTTCAAGTTTATGCTCCACGTTTATTGGATCTTGCCGAAAACTATGTTTTGGGAGTCCTTGACAAAAGTAATATAAAATAAAACCCAAAAAAGAAAAATTTGGTTTTAAGAATGTTTCTTAGTTACATGACGGACCCGACCAAATAGGGGGTGGTATCCGCATCCGAAAGTCGGGCCTGAATCTAGACCTATTTGGATCTGAAGCAGTCTGACCTGCTGGCTTCCCTACTTATATCCAAACCCAACCCAAAACCAAAAGTGGCTCACAGGAGTCCCGAGTACTTCGACAAAGAACACCAAGAAATTTTGGTTCCCATATTCCCTAAGCTCAAGGAAGTGTCTTCTTTTTGCCCGTGAAGAAGGAAAGAAACTAAAAGATACTTTTAAGCAACAAGCTTCACGAAATACTTGGCGAATTCCCACATGATGCCCAGCATATATCGCTATGCTTTTCACCAACTTTCACATCTTGATTTATACTTGTAAGCTTCACATCCATTTCATGCCAAAAAGGACTTCTAATAGTGACTGATGGCTGCACCTCTAAAGCCAGCACTGTACATTGCAACTCTGATGGTCTTCATCTTTATCATGGCTTCCTTTCAATCCTTGATCGCGATGGTTGTGCTCTCAGTGAAAGTTTTCTTCTTCTTTGTTCCTCTTCTTCTCTCGACAATAGCCTTCGTGGTTTTAGTCCGAAGGGTCGAGGTGCCTCGGCATATACAAGATCAATGGGTCGAGCAGGCTGGAGAGATGGGCTTGATCTTGCTTGGGCTGCACAAGAATGATCCGTATGACCTGTGCCAACATGTGAAAGACAATGATCATGGGTGATGAAAATGTGTCTCTTTACTCATGGAAAAGAAATTCTTGTGCTTTTGTTTGAGATTAAATATGATTATGACCATGTTTAGTAAGTACAATAAGAACTGGAGCTACATTCACTTGTCCCCAGTTCTTACTAAGCAAGGTTCTTTCTAGGAACTCCAAAATCCTTCTACCAGGCTTCGCAAGGAATGTAGCTCCAGTGTTCTTACTAAGCAAGACTCTTTCTCAATTGATACCTCTCTCTCTCTCTCTCTCTCTCTATATATATATATATATATATATATATATATATCACTGACAAGTTCGAGAGACCAAGTTTTGAGGGGTCGGGAGCCCGGTGTACATAAAACTTTGAGATGTGAACTAAAGAATTAAACGGCGAAAAGAAAACCTAGCACTGTGGGTTGTGTTTAAGATCACTTATTTGCTATATTTGTGTGGTAAACTTGTTTTTTAATTGACACACCTTTTTAAGCATTTTTTTCTTCACGAATAGTGAGACATATGTTGATTTTTTAATTTAAAATAAGATTCCACAATTTTACATAGCCCTAATGTTGCTAGGAAAGTTTCTTTTATAATTATCTAATGCCTTTACTTTGCAAAAGGGACTATAAAAGGGATGTTGCATGTGAGTTGGGTTTGATAAAACTGGCTTATTCTTTTGACAGCATCCCTCTTTTACATCACAGTGAAAAACATTGTTCATGGTCTTACTCGTAAAGTAGGCGCATCTTGTCAGATCATCTAAATCCATGTGTCTTTCTTTCTTCTCTTCTAAAAGTTTGCATGATTGTGCGTGTTCTTTCGCAATGCATTGTGTATCTTGTGCAACATACTGCAATTCTCTCGAAGCTTAGAAGTTTGAGTGTGTGTGTGTGTGTGTGTGAGAGAGAGAGAGAGAGAGAGAGAGAGAGAGAGAGAGAGAGAGAGAGAGAGAGAGAGAGAGAGAGAGAGAGATTATACATGTAATTGTAATGTTGTGAACCTGAATTAAAAGAAAAGGGTTGCAACCCCTTATTTGGATCTAGGTTTTAGGAGGTGATCCGAGTGAACTTCAACCATTTAGACTTAAAGCTTACAGCAAGTACATTACTTAAATAAAGGGTTGCGGACTCTATTCTGTGAAGTTTCCTGGCATGTCCATGAACCAGACAAGTCATCAGACTGCTCCCTTCTGTAGGTTAGCTCTTGGGACCTGCTGCAAAAGCCATACGGTGGATTCGGATACCACATCGGGTGACTCACACAAAGTTGTATTTGCAGACAGATCGCCTTGACAATTAAAATGCGGAGTTTCTACCTGTTTGTGGCTTGTCTCATTCGACCGCTTCTTGTTCATGGCCTGTCTTGATTGTTCATTTAAGATAGGCACATGAAGCTCGTAGGAGATGATTCGAGCAGAGACTCACTTGTAAAAAGAGGGTAATATCTACGGAGCATCCTTACTTGAAAAATGAAGTTCTTGTTTATAAATGCAATTTTTTCCTTTTGGGTTACAAGAGGAGGCCAAAGCCTAACACACACACATGCACCCTGTGAGAGTCGAACTCCACACCAGATATCAATGCAATTTATTTGGGCACAGTAAGAAACAACTGCAATCAACCTTCAATGCATATGTTATTGCTACACAGCCTTCATATTTGACCAGTTTCATCCATGAGAAATACTAAAAGTCTCTGGCCGTTGTGCATCCCCAAATAGTGAAACTTTTTTTAATGGCAAGAAGCCAGTAAATTGCAAAACAGGTACAGAACAAAAATGGAGAGAGAGAAATACGCTTAGATTCGATGCATGTATGATTGCTATTGGTGCCTGTTGCCTCATGTCGATCAACCATTCATTTTTTGGGAATCAACGGTGGATATGACGACGATCTTCATGGTGGGACCTAAAGGAATCGATGCTTGACGCCGTATCTTCGCCATCCATTGATTTGGTTGACGGTGAAGATTGTGATGAGATGCAGACGGTCTTCGTGGTCGGGACCCACAAGACAAAACCGAACCATGGATCCGTGTTTGGATCATTGACAGAGATTTTATTGGATACCATACCACCCACAGGCCACGTGAGTGCATGTCATCATCATACAGAACCAGGTGAAAAAAAAGAGTTCATGCCTTTCCTTAGGTTCCACGGTGCTAGATAGCATACAAAAAAGACGACCTTTTCAATGTCATTGGTTTCGTGTAAATCAAAATTTACGAGCTTGCGTTAGGGGTGTCAACTGGTCGTGTTGACCCGAAGATATTGAATGCATCCTTCCAGGTACCAGAAGCAAAGTGTAAAGCGAGCCTTATCTCGCCTAAACTGGTTCAGTGGTCGACTCACAAGTTGAAGGTCATGAATTTAATATCCGGGAAATGCGTTAGGCTTCTGCCTTCCCATTGTATAAAAAACAAGCCAGTCTTATCTCACACCACTAAGTGGGGTAGACTACGTGGTTCCTTAGCATGATCTAAGGAAGAGCATGATCACATTATGCCATTCCCTTGTAAACACTTCTGAAACCTTATGCTTCTTTTAAATTGAACCCATCAGTTTATTGTGTAAAAGAATGCACCCTAAGTATCTTGTTCTCTCTCACTAAAATGAGCCAATAAATGTACACATTCATGCTTAATAATTTGACTATATATAGAGAGAGATTAGTTCATGCACACATTCATTCATGCTTAAAAATATTTAATAATTTCAATCATCTAATCGATAAGACCAACCAACCATTAAGATTTTAAGTTAAAAAGTCAAAAGTATCAAGTACAACAAATGCACCTTTTTAATTTTTAATTTTAAATTTCAACAAGTGGTTTCCAAAATCCGTAAAATCTTAGAGCTTTTTTAAGCATCTAACATATATATGCACACTGAGATAAATCATGTGTTCATCTTGAACATATAGTAATATATATACATTGAGATAAATCATGTTTTCATAAGTTGGAAGAACCCATTATAAACTGATGCGGGCCTAAGTAGCACAAAATCCCAAGCCAGGGCAGATGAATGGCCACGCTAGAAGTGTAAAATTATTGTGGTCGCACACGCATGGGGACACATACAAAGAAAAGAATAAACCAGTACGTACAAACTCTAATATCAGGACACAAACAGTGACTATGCTAACTATTGCCAGCAAAAGTTGGCGCTTGTGTGATTGAAACCCTTCGGTTGTCTCTCTGGCCGTGAGAGATCCATATTATTACGTTCACCCAGCGGCACCAACTTGCATCAAATAATTGTTTATGGTAAAAAGTTCAGAGACAAAACAAAAAATGCATATTTTTTTCAGTAAAATTTCTATTTACCTTGATCTATACTCATTATTCTTCATTCTCTTACGATGCCAGCATTTTCATTCATTGTTCTGGTTACCATGGTAAAGAGTCATTACTATCTTAACTAGCCATCGATGCAAAAGGACATTTGACTTGCAGGTCACGAGTTCAATGCCCGGGTCTGTGCGTATATGGTAGGGTTCTGTCTAGCCCCAGCATGCCCATCAAGCCCAAAGCAAACTAGATTTAAAAAAGTTTAAATATAACTTAAAGTTTGACTTCCAGCAGTATATACAAGTTGAATTTGGGATTAATCTATATAAAACTATACAAATCGAGCTAAAATATAAAACAAATCAGATTCAAATCCACAACACAATATGTTATCAAACTGACAGATAAAGTAGAATCACACTAAAGTTTCCAATAGAGATTTATTTATATAAACTTTGTATGCTGTCAACCTTTTGACCAAAAAAGAACCTTTTTCCCTGATTTTCCGGAAAGGTCCGTTTAAATGGAACTTTGTTAACTTAACTAGGTGATCGATAGTTCACAAAAGTGTCCATCAACTCTATCCATCCAACTAAAATTCCGGTTAGTAGATACCTGAAATCATGATCAAATACTAATCTGATTTCAGATCCATGCTATGTTTTTTTAGCATTTTATATATATATATATATATATATATATATATATATAGAGAGAGAGAGAGAGAGAGAGAGAGAGAGAGAGAGAGAGAGAGAGAGAGAGAGAGAGAGAGAGAGAGAGAGAGAGAGAGAGAGAGAGAGAGAGAGAGAGAGAGAGAGAGAGAGAGAGAGAGAGAGAGAGAGAGAGAGAGAGAGAGAGAGAGAGAGAGATGATCCTGATGATCCATGTTATGGTATCGGACATGATCCATTTACCGTTCTCCTAGGTCAAGACCATAAGTTGCATCAGTCTAGGAATGCAAACCAAGAAACGGAAGATATGGTACCCTTTACTTAAATGTTATGTTTAGGTGATACACAGTTGGCCTTGTACCCGCTCTAAATTTTTGATTCGAAGAGATAGACCGACCCTTCAGATTGAGTGAAAGAGACAAACCAATCTGAAGGGAAAGAGACGATTTGCTTCGTCGGTGGATGAGCGATAATGATATAGGAGTAATTGACAGCAAGGATGCAACTCTCTCTCTCTCTCTCTAATATATATATATATAAATATGGCCTGTTGGTCGCAGGGAGACTGCAAGCCTACTCTGGCAATATTTACAATGCATGTGATTTCTTTCCTTTGTTAACGTCTGTGATTCATTGGTTTCTTTTCGGCAATGACAGACTACGACCTTACGTGGAAATGTGAGAATTGGGGAAGCTAAAACCGTAGGAAGTCCCAGTACAGGAACACCTGCCAGGATTCTTCACTAAAAAGCTACAAGATACGCTTTAGATGACGTGGTAAAAAAGATTACACCAAGATGGTGAGAGATGCTTTTAGCCTAGTTGATGATCTTCTCATAGAGTTTTGTATGGTAGGAAATGGGTTTTTTGTTTCATCCCCTTTACTTGCTTATGTACATCGTCACAGCCATATTCTTCTTGTTCCCTTGTTTCTCTGCAGTGAACATCAAGGTTCAAAGCTTCAAATGCGAGAACCCAGAAAAGGATTTGGGGTTCTTTCCAGTTGAAGAGGGTAAGGAAGCCATTAGAAGCCTTATTCAGAAGGTTTCAGGAGAGGAAAATGGTGGTAGGAAACTGTGGCCTGTTTTACACCAAGTTGGGGTTCTTGTGGGGTTTAAGAGTCATCACAAAGATATGCCAAGCAATGATTATATTGGTTCTTCACCAGCACCAGCACCAGCACCAGCACCAGCACCAGCACCGGTACTAGGCATAAAAGCGTTCCCACATCATGCTCTTCCATTTTTCGCCCATGAAGAGCCTCGCCATCATCAACCGTTGCATCCCACTTTCGTATTTCCGAATGATGTGAACATCCCTAGCATAAAGGGAGAGAATAAGGAGTCTAAGATCAATAATAGCAGTACTGTCATAGAAGTTGTTGTCTTGACAGCAGGAGTCTTTGCGTTTATCGTCATGGTGTTCTTCGGATTAATGGCGTTCAGAGAGAGGGGCAAGAAAAAGAAAAAGGAGAGAGCAGTGAGGACCATACTGTTTCCTGGCTTTTGCGGGGGAGGCACTCAAGAGGCAGAGGTGCCAAACTCCTCAAGCTTTGCTAACAAGGAAGGATTTGATGAAGGCCCTGAGCATTTCTACTTGAATATACTAGGACCATCTGCCAAGGCTACATCTGAGCTGAAGCATCACTCTGGTAGCCTTAATGTGCCTACCAAGACCAAGGCACAAAGCTCGCCGGGCCGCGGCCGGATTAACAGATCCGATCATCGGATTCTTTTCTCTTTGGACCGGAAAGAGATGCATTTCCGATCAAAGTCGGCTGGAGAGGAAACATTTCGTGCCATTTCCGGTTCTCAACACTCCGGTGGACGGGTTTCTGATGTCTCAGATGCCATTTCAGGACCAAGATCTCTTGCTTCGTCTCCTTGGGTTTTACCGAAGCAGTACACACTTAGAGGGGCTGCGTTCCTATCACCACGTAGAACAGCATCATTTTCATCTACTCCAAATGATCGGTCAGCTTCCCCAATATCTTCTGATTTACAAAATGAGGCAGCAACATTGCAATCTTCCGACGCCGTTTTGGATCCGGTTCATTTTGCGAAGGCGGCCCCACCCCCTCCACCGCCACCGTTGCCGGTCCGACTGCCACCTCGGCCGGTGCTGCCGAAGGGACTACCTCAACCACCATCGAAATGTACTGCATTCCAACCCAAGAAACGTGCTTCTGAGTGCAAGGAAGGGAATGACCTGCCGAAACTGAAGCCTCTGCACTGGGACAAAGTTCGAGCAGCATCAGATCGTTCCATGGTGTGGGATAAGCTTCGCGCAGGCTCATTTGAGTATGAAACTCACTCCCACTTCTAACTAGTCTTCACTAAATTTGTCAAGTGTTCTTTGATCACTTGCTGGCTAGCTTGTTTTTGAAGTTTCATTTTTTGGTCTGATCTAACAACTTCACTAGTTAAACTGCTTATGAATATTTTTTATTGATTCATTATCTTCATATGCTGAACTGAAAATTCACCATTAAGCTCAGATTCGACGAAGAAATGATCGAGTCTCTTTTCGGTTACAATCTGCAAAACCAGGGGAGAAACGACGAAGTCAGGCTCAAAGGATCCCCTCCCAAAATTCATGTTTTTGATCAGAAAAGGCTGCAGAATATAACCATACTTTCCAAAGCACTCAATGCCTCCCCTGAACAAGTCTGTGATGCACTGATGCAAGGTAGCGATTGCAAACTAGAACTGGAGCACACACACATGCCCGCACACACACACACATACGTGTGCGTGTGTACACGCGTTACTCGACTTCTTATAGGTATCTGGTCCTGTCCTAAAACAGGGGGTGGATTGGCAATAGAGCAATTAGAAGCATTAGCAAGGATGGTGCCTACCAGGTCCGAAGAAGAGAAGCTTCTCAAATATGATGGAGACATAACTGAACTTGGATTAGGAGAGAGGTATGTCAAGGAGATGTTGAACTTGCCACTGGCCTTTCTGAGAGTTGAAGCAATGCTCTACAAAGAAACCTTTGATGATGAAGTGCTTTATCTCAAAAAGTCATTTGTTACACTAGAGGTATGTGGTGAACCCTATGGCTGCTTCATTGTTTCATAGAAATTACAAGCAATGTGTTGCTGACTATGTGTGTGTAGGATGCCTGCAAGGAATTGAAGTCGAGTCGCCTCTTCCTAAAATTGCTGGAAGCTGTGTTAAAGACCGGGAACAGAATGAATGACGGTACGAGCCGCGGAGGTGCAAAAGCTTTCAAGCTCGATGCATTGCTTAAACTTGCAGATGTAAAAAGCTCGGATGGGAAGACCACGTTACTGCATTTTGTAGTTCAGGAGATGATCCGGTTCGAAGGTGCACAGGCTTACGAGGAAACAGAAGCGAGCGAGGACGAATCCAGACATGAGTTATCCCTGGAAAGAGAGGAACGCTACCGACGAACAGGCCTTAACATAGTATCACGCCTTAGTACAGAATTGAGCGATGTGAAGAGAACAGCTTCTATGGACTTGGATGCTCTGGAAAATTCTGTTTCAAAGCTCTCAGAAGGAAGCATGAAGCTGAAGGAGCTCCTCCAGGAGGGCGATCTGTTGATGGACAGCAAAAGCCGGAAATTTGTTAAATCGATGAAATCTTTCCTTTATCATGCCGAGGACGAGATTCAGAAATTAAAGCAAGATGAGGAACGGGTTCTACATATGGTTGGGCGGATCACTGAATATTTCCATGGGAACAGAAGCAAGGATGAAGCAAACCCACTTCGAATTTTTGTGATAGTGAGTAGTTTTCTTGGTATGTTGGATCAGGTGTGTAAAGAGATCAGAAAGTCGAAGCCGAGCGGCTCGCCCCAAGTTTCCATGCCATCAAACTTTTCGGCATCTGTTGATCGCGAGCATTAAAGTTTCCCCTTGTGGTAAAAACCTCATTGCAGGGAGAATTTTGGGTTTAAATCAGCTGCTTCTGTAAATGTCTATATATGTAAAGAACAGTTCTAATTCCACTTTGTGGGTCTGAAAGGATTTATTCTCAATCATTTGCATGTACGCTCTCGCATACATGTTACTGGTAGGGGCCACCGTGAACAAAAGAGAGAGGGATTGAATGGAGTCAAAAGAACAGATCAGGCATTACATATATAGGAATCACTTAATCTAAACTGTCCAATGTCAAACCTGTCGTGAAAAAACAATTTCGAAACCAAAACCAAGTCTTCCTACGCTGAGTGGGTTGATTACATGAATTCGATGACGATCCATTTTTTTTATTGATATATGACCCGTTATTGTTCCATGAAAATAAAAAATAAAAGATGAAATAAAAATGAATTTTATAATAATAATAATGTAAGCTGTATACCTCATTTTACTGGGATTGTAGTTCAATTGGTCAAGGCGGAAACCCGCATGACCTATGATCCTATGAATCGATCGATTCATCTTCAACTTTTGCAAAAAAAAAGGGGACAAAAACAGGATTTGATTCCCAGTCGAAGGGCCCTTATTTCACATTTCTCGTCCGGTAAGGGAAGCCCAAATTAATAATTGGGGACAAGGTGGCTGTTGAGCGGAATCTTCTGTCAAATACTATTTCTTTGCATCCAAATACTGTCTTCTCACATGTTCAAGCCTGAATCAACTATGAACTATCATTCAATCTGTCCGGTCCTTTGCTTGCAATTTCTACTCGACAATGATCTTATCTCTGAACCTCCAGCAATTGAACTAAAACAAGGCCACCTTCGTTTGAAATTCAAGAAATCTGAAGCTAAACAAACAGAGAACTGAGCTGGGACAATTATCACAGTACTCTCTGATCCTCTTTACTTGCACTTGGTGTCATCTTCAGACAAAATCAGATCGAGATCACGAACTCACTGGCTGGATGCTTCCTTGATAATTAATGAGATTTTTCTTTTTGGGGATTGGCAAGATGGAAAAAGGCAGACCCTTATATTAGATTACAATATTCAGGTGGTTTAATCCCCTGACAGAAATTACTTTGGGAAAACACGAAGATGGCATTTCAGGTTGTGCACGTGTCGGGTTTCCATGGAAGTTCTATTGCCAGCCCTACACATAAAACAAGCTAAGGTCAGTAAACCCTGCAATTTGGATTAATGGTTGTGGATCCGACGAATGCCCGACCCGGCCACCACCAACTCAGTCTCCCTCCTGGGCCTGGCTTGTCATTTCCGACGTGGATTTTCGGTTTCGATGCAGTCTTCAACCCCCTTTACTCGGTTGGCCTGCCCCCCTCTTTCAGTTCACTTCTGCGTTATCAGATCTGCAGCAGTAAACGGGTACAACCGTCCCCGGTGACCAAACCCCAATCTCCGACGGTTGAAGGAGTTGAGGAAGAAGAGACCCGGACGAAGTGGATCTCGTGAAGGAGGAAGGAGAGTCGGAGGGTGGCCGCAACTTCTTCTCCTGTGTCGCTGTCTCCGTGTTCTCTCGCTCAGCCATGGCGTCGCCGGCCGTCCGATTCCCTGTCCTCGTCTTTCTGGTTCGTGCCGTGGGCATTGTTGTGGCTGCTTTGGTCCTCGTCTGGATCATGCGTTTCCGTGGAGGAATGTCTCTCATATCCGAGGACAAGTCTCTCATCTTCAACGTAAACACCCTACCTCCCTCTCAGATTTTGGGTTCGTTCGTCGTTCTCTGATCATGCTAAGTGTTTTGCGCTAGAAAATTAGTAGATCGGAATCTGACTTGTTCTCTTCTCTTCTCTTGGAATTTCATTAAAAAAATCTTGTTCTTTTTAGTGACCTTGCGGTGCTTGTTTCTTCCTAAGGCGTTTATCATTCTCTGTCTTCTTGGATTTTGGAGCTTCTTTGTGGTTTTGACTCTATGCAGTTTTGAGACTAGAGAATGAGGAGACAGGAAACTCGGAACGGTTTTTCCTTTTGTGGTCTCGGAATTTAGTTTTGATTCCTTTCAGATCCTTCTTGTTTCTTCATTATATGCTTTGAAATCCCACAATTTTGGATATAGAGAGTGTTTATTGTTCTCGATGCTGTGAAGTGCATATCAAGTGGGAATGAGTAGATGAGATCGGAATCAGATTCTTATTTTATTTTCGTCAACTTGCACCAGTTGGTGTCTCCATCTCGCTGGTTCCTAATGCTTTACATGTGCTTGTCAACAGAATAGTACTGCAGGCAACCGTAGGCTCGCCTGACTGACAGGTGAGCTAGTTTCCATCATGAACCCCGCTGGGTTCATTTGAACGATCCTAGCTCGGTGGAACACAAAAACCAGGACGAGTTCTTTTAGCTTGGTCAAGCATGTTCAAGAAGCATGAACTTAGGTTCCACTGAGATTCAATATTTACCAAGAAAAGGGTCATTTAAGCTCATGTCTAATCTCGCTCTATCTAAAATTCTTAACGAGCCGGGCCAAAACATTACTAGGTTTCTGTGCACCTTGTGATAAGATATGCAACCAAATCATAAAAAGTTGATTAAGTGCATTTTCTGTCCAAGTGATATGATACTTGGGTTTAATCAGCAGAACCTGATAAAATTTATGAAGATTGATCTGATAGATAGGAAACCTTTCATTAGGTTTAGAATATCATTGCTATTAGGAGACTTTTCAATATTATGTAGTGAAGCTGTGAAACAAGCATTATGTTGAAGTTAGGATATCATAGACCTTAGAGTCTTAAAAATATTGGAGCACACAAAACCACCATATTTATGGGGCACCAAAGATTTGATCCCACTGGTACATGTCCCCTATGTCACACCGTTGCGGGTGCAAACATGGGTGCGGGGATACAGCTAATGTATATAATATTATATATAATATTCAAACTAGAGCAAGTGAGACATTAATTAACGTAAGTATATGACAATAGTAATTACACAACTTTATATTAACACAAAATAAGTAAACAACTAATTTTATCATAATTGTAAACATAACTCAAGATGAAAAGGAAATCATGTTTGATAAATAAAATGAACCTTTACCTCAGAAATCATGGCTCTTTACTATCAAATGAAGGGACTACAAGATCAGTGAGTTCCATATTAGGGATATGCAAATCTTTACTGTCATCTAAATCATATTACTCTGGATTTGTATCCCAATATTTTGATGGTCCTTCACTGCAATATATTCAAATAAATAATATTAAAAGATAAAACTGAATCACTATGATTAATAAAAAAGAAAACAATTTTGAAAAGCAATAAAATACTTAGTTACCTGGACTCGGCATTAGATCATGAAACCAATCTCAGATTTGAATGGACATAAACCAAGTGTTCAACATGACTACTTGGAGATTATTCCTTTTGATATTGTGAATTTGAGAATATGTACTCCAATTCCCTTCAAAACAAGATGAAGTTAGAGGTTGAGATAATAATTTTGATACACAAGCTTTTAAAGAAGAGGCATCTCAAATCCATAACATGCCCACCAATCTACCTTGCTTCTAGTGAATCAAGTCTACCATAAGAAAACTTTTAATATTCATAATTTACTTGCCTAATTAAGTATGACTCACGATAAATCCTTGACAAACACATTTTACAATTAGCTCCATTATTAGTGATTATTTGTTGAACATTATTTGGTCCAACAATCTTAATAACTTGTACGAACAAATCTTTCAAGTAGCGTGCAATTTTAATTTCCCTAGATGCATCAACATACATAAAAAATATAGGACTAATTGAATAAACAATAAAATTAATGAGTGACACCTTTGAATATCACTCCATCCATCTTAAACAATAGAAACTAGTTTCCCATGAAAACTTCTTATGATCTAAAAGCCTTTCAATATTGGCCTTTTCTTCTTTAAGAATCATGATTTACAATTTTTCAGAACTTGGAGGAACATAACCATGTAAATTACAGTTAGCCAATGAACAAGATCTTTCCAATATGGATTTCTTGCTATATTAAAAGGAAGTAAACTTGAAAAGAAAAATTTTCCAACCTTTCTGTCCTCCCTTCCGACTACATTAAATGATTTTTAAATTGCTTCTTTAAAACTTTTAAACTCACTTTGCATTAACTTTCTTTTCTTTTCTGCATCTTCTTTGTATCCACCAAACAATGGAATGTTTGTTCCTTTTTCACTCATTTCGTTCTTCTTTTCATACTCATTTTGCTTTTTCATTAATTATCTTCGTAAATCCTCATCTACGTTCGGACATGCTCTTATACCATGTTTTGATAATTTCAAAAGATAGCCTTCATTCTAGTATATAACCTTGTAAAACTTATGTTGCAAAATTTACACATAAAATATGTATTACCTCCATCACCTTATATGATTCTCCCCTTTACATGTACATCCATGACGGTGCATCATCACACGGTGTTGAAATTGAAGGTTTTGTTATTGATCCTGAACTTAAGGAACACATCTATGAGAAGGTCCAAAACTTTCAGCCCCAATTGATATTCCTTTTCCTTTCCTAGTGTCTGCCATTCTTAGGATTAACTCAATTCACAATTTCATAATCTGATTTAAAAAAACATTAATAATCAGAAATATATCGTGTTCAATTGTTAATAGGAGATGGAGTCAGTGATAACATTGATATATTTGCAAAGATAATATCCAGCTTTAGAGTCCCTCTGTAGTTCAAAAGGCCGTACTAAAATTTTGTGGACTCTTCCATTTTATATGGTTGCATAAAACAAGAATTGATTCAATTAATGTCGATGTGCTAAGTTGCTGGAACTTAAAAGACTAAAATGATGTATGCAAGATTGTTATTTAGTTTATTTTGGAAGAGAGGTGGATTTCCTATTCCATGGTTTCCACTTTCGATGTCTAAATTAACTTCAAAAGCTAACCGCATAAGGTCTTATTAGGTATGGTATGGCATGATAAAAAAGGTAATGGTAGAGGAGGCTAAACGTAGAAGAGGTAGGAAATAAGAGTAGTAGAAAAGAAAGATGTAGAAAAGAATAAGCAAACGGGAAAAAGCAGAAAACTCATACTTGAACTGGTGATTGACTGGCGTGGGAGGCCACCGAAGACTCTTCAAAGAGGAAGAGCGTGTGAGGCAGGTGACTGGCTTGGGAGGCTGAACAACGTGGGAGGCCACCAAAGAGATGGTGTGGGAGGCTCTAGAAGGAGGTCGCCGACTGACGAAGAGTTGGGACGCGAAGAGGAACAACCGCTGGACTTGGACGCAAAGAGGCACATGATTCTTTTATACACTCCAACACGTTGACCGCACCCATAATCAGCTTTGACACGTTGATCGTGTCAGCATTTCACGACATCGTGTGTGTGACATAGCGCGTCCCTGTCATAGAGTAACTTCTTGTGCCTGCTTTCGTATGAGAATATTTTAATAAGGCAAACCAATAGAGGAATATTTGTTGTGATTAGACTTGTTTAAGAGTTTAGATGCACGGATAGTACAAACAGGTGACTTGAGTTCAAATGTTTGAGAAAGGAGAGAAAATGAATTATTAGGAAGGGAGTAATAAGTGGCAAAATTTATTTATAAAGGTGGTGGAGGAAAATAATCCTCAATACCAGCCTCAGTTTTCCTTTTGTTAGTAAAAGATCGTCGCTTTCTTAAAAAGGTGCGTGGTTGTTTAATAGAGTCAGAAGTGTGGGCTTTTCTAGGTGGGTGGAACATATAGTGTGGACAAACTAGCAATGTGGCAACGGTAAGCAAGTCCTCTCCTCTTCTTTTCTTTTAAAGCTTATTTTCCTAGGATACCATGTTCAGCATTTTGGACATGCTCTGATCGGTTTCACGTGTAAAGCTTAAGTGGAAACTGCCAAATGAAGTTTCAATCCTAAGATGTGAGAAGGTAGAGTATATGCTCTACGGTGTGGCCTTGGAGGGCCTACAGGTTTGGAAGAAAACCATAAAACGTGATCTTTGTCCTCTGGATTTAAAATTGGTGTAACCTAAGACGGATTGATGGTGATTAAGAATCCATGTAGCTGTCCCTAGCCTGTTGGGGTAGGCTCAGTTTGCACCGGATCCATTTTAATAACTTGCCTAAATGAATTTTCTTTTTGGCTTAGAAAAGGTAAACCATTTCATGTTTCTACACGAATCCTTTTACTGAAGTGAAGCAACTCCATTGGGCTTATATTTTTCTGTGATGGGTATTGTGTTTATTTCTGCTGTTATGGACTCCATTCCATGTTTGAATGTGCAAATACCTTCCATTCATATGAGATGTTCGAAAGTATTATTTTTGTTTGCAGCCTTAAGTCATGTGAATATAAGGACGGTCATTAACTCTCCTACTTACGTGGTGGTTACTTCTGTTTCTAATGTAGGTTCATCCTGTACTAATGGTTATTGGCTTCATACTTGTTAGTGGTGAAGGTATGGTAATTTCAAATACTGCAAATATTTGTTTTATTTGGTGAATGTTTTGCTCGTATCCACCCGATTGTTATGTCATAAACATTTAGTATGGAAAATTTTCTGAGGATCTCTGTCTCTCTCACGTACACACTCATACACACGCACCCAAACATGCACACACTTTGACATAACATGTCATGATTCCATTATCTTGCTAACTTTGAATGTTATGATTCCATGGTCTGAGCTGCTTTAAATATACCTTCCTCAATAGTATTTGTATACAAAGGGCATTTTATTGCTGGATGGCTTGTGCAAGGGTTTAAAGAGAAAAGGCCTGATGGGCATAAGCCTAGGTATGCTTTTGCAGAACACATTTATCCTTTGGGAAAAGGCCTCAGCTACTTGTCTTGTTTTTCCCTCTGGCTTGGTGGATCCTTGAGCGTCTGGCCAGGTGATGAACCAAATCTACCTCCGACAACCTCTTAAAATCAAAAGCAAAACCAAATGCTAAGATAGACAGTTCCCAATGGACCCCTGAAAGGAACTATCATCCTCCTTTCCAACTTCCATGATCGTACTCCCCTAATTCATGCGACAACTAAGGACTCCTAAGTGGAAAAATTATATGGTTGTCTGTAGGTTGAAAGATGTCGAATACACTTTGAAATAATTGTTAGTTGCATCAAGCTGATGTCTTCCATTTTGGTGATTGAACTTATGGATGGAGATTTGCACTACTTGCATTGTTTGTCTTTACCAAAACCAAAACTGATCCTCCTCCTGTTCTAAGTTGAGTGAGCTACATGGGTTCTTAGTCCCCATCATTATTGATCTTTTGCCGTATTCATGTTGAACTCCAATGAGAAAATTGTTCATGTTTCCTTCCAACGCTTTTGAAGCTTTCCTACGCATCTATTGAAGTGCTCACCATCTAGTGTGTCCCCACTTTCTCATTAAAGTTGCATGTACCATCATCCAAACGAAAGCTTGTCTCTCTCATATGGAAGTTAGTCTTAAAAATATGTGGCCTCTAAGGGTAGGATCCTCTCGAAACCATGTTCCAGTCTCTTACAAGTTTAATTAACAAATAGATAATGAGGTGTCATATTTATTTATAACTAGTGGTTTGAAATTTGATAAAAGCAGCACTTAAAGATAATTTTTTTTGGAAAATTTCGTTTTTTTAGTGAAAATTGAAGAGAGTTAGAGTAATAACTGTAAGATAACATTATAGAGGATATGAGAAGAAAGTTTCAAGTATAAGATATATGGTTGATCGTGGATCCACTGTCGAGATGCTCGGCTTTCCCCTCTATTTGTCTCAAGTCACTTGACCGGTGGTCATTTGAGATAAGTGTGCTAAAAACTAAAGAAAGACCGTGCAATGAAGCTATCTTTTTCATGACATAGACAATAGGGGGGTAGGTTGTGACCTCCTGCAGGAATCCCATACACTACATTGCTGCCCGAATGTAGTGAATAAATTAGAGAGAAGGTTTCCGCATTTTCAATATGGACGGATGCGGGGGTAAGGAAGCTAGTCCTAGATAATAAGATTCATATTGGTTCTTGGAATATCGGAACATTATCCGGTAAGCTAATGGAGGTGGTAGATACTATGATTCGAAGAAAGATTCATATTCTATGTTTACAAGAGACAAAGTGGGTTGGAGAAAAAGCAAAGGAGATTGAGGATATAGGTTTTAAATTATAGTACTCAGGTAAAGAAAATGCTCGAAACAGAGTTGGTATTATCATAAATAAAGATTTAAAGGATAGTGCAATAGACATACAACGATATGGTGACCGAATCATGACGTTAAAATTAGTGTTAAGTGTAGAGGTTTTGAATATAGTTTGTGCTTACGCACCCCAAGTAGAACTACAAGATAGTATAAAGATAGCTTTTTTAGAAGAGTTAGATAAGGTGATTCAAAGGATTCCACAAAGGGAGATTATTTGTTTAAGAGGAGACTTAAATGGACATGTCGGTAAAGAGGCATTAGGATATCAAGGTATTCATGGAAACTTTGGTTTTAGAGATATAAATGAGGAAGGTAGGGAGATTTTAAATTTTGCTATAGCATTTGATCTCTTTATAGTCAATAAAATCTTCAAAAAACGAGATGAACATTAATTACTTATAGGAGTGACTTATCACAAACACAAATTGATTACTTTATATGTAGAAAAAAGATAGAGCGTGTTGTAAAGATTGTAAGATAATTCTAGGAGAAAGCTTAACCACCCAACATCGACTTTTAGTTATGATTTACAAATAAAAAAATGGACAAAGAAGAAAAGAGTGCATCGAGCTATTCATACTAAATGGTGGAACCTCAAAAGCGAGAAAGAAGATATATTTAAACAGAAAGTCTTTCAAGGAGATGCTTGGAATTATGTTGGTACACCTTGTGATATGTGGAACAATATGGCTATACATATTAGGAAAGTGGCAAAAGATGCATTAGGTGAATCTAAGGGAGGTGTACCGGCACAAAAAGAAGCTTGATGGTGGAATGAAGTAGTGCAAAATAAAATCAAGGCTAAGAGGGCATGTTACAAATTATATTATGCTAAGCAAACTAGTGAAACTTTAGAGGCTTATAATAAAGCAAAGAAGGAAGCCAAAAAGGCCGTAAGTGAAGCAAAAGCTAAAATTTGGAAGGATTTATATAAAAAAACTCTACTCAAAAGAGGGTGAAAGAGTTTTTTTAGGAAAGCTAAGGTAAGAGATAAGAAAACTAAAGATCTTAATTCTGTTAGATCATCAAAGATGATAATGAAAAATTCTAGTGGCAAATGATGATATAAGAAATAGATGGAAAAACTATTTTTATAAGTTTTTTAATGAAAACAAAGATGTTAATATTAGCTTAGGAGAGGTAGCCAAATAAAAAAAGTATATAAACCATAATTTCTACCGAGGTATTCAAAAGAATAAAGTCAAAGAGGCTCCTAAACATATGAAGGGTGGTAAATCGGTAGGACCAAACAATATTCCTTTAGAAGTTTGGAAAATTGAAGTTAATGAGCCATACTATAAAATTATAGAAAGAATTATCGAACGTAGGTTAAGACAAGTATCGAGTACAACAAAAAACCAATTTGCCAGGCATATCTACTGTTGAAGCGATTCACCTTTTGAGACGTCTTATGAAACATTTTAGAGCAGAAAAGAAAGACCTTCATATGATATTTATTGATCTAGAAAAAGCTTACGATAGGGTATCGAGAGAGGTTCTTTGGAGAACTTTAGAAAAAAGAAGTATCCCATTGACATACATAAACCTTATAAGAGACATGTAGGATGGTGCAAAAACATGTGTGAGAACTCATGAAGGAATGACAAACTTCTTTGAAGTTAATATTGGGCTACATCAAGGATCAACTTTAAGTCCATACTTATTTATAATGGTGATTGATGAGTTAACAAAACATATTCAAGATGAAGTACCTTGGTGTATGTTATTTATAGATGACATTGTATTAGTGGAGGGGGCTAAGGAAAAGGTTAATAGAAAATTGGAATTATGGACAGAAAACGTTAGAAAGTAAAGGCTTCCGACTTAGAAGAACAAAGATATAATATATGGAATATACATTTGATCATTTGGTTACTTCAAAGGACATAGAAATTAAAATCTACACACACTGCATCCCCAAAAGAAAAGTTTTAAATACATATCAGAGTGATAGAAGAATTGATGGAGATGTTATGCATAAAATTAATGATGGATGGTTAAAATGGAGAGGAGCATTAAGTATTCTTTGTGATAAGAAGATACCATTGAAGTTAAAAGGTAAATATTATAGAGCAGCAACTAGGCCTGCCATGTGTTATAGTTCTAAGTGTTGGGCAGTTAATCATCAACATGTACAAAAGATGCGTGTGACAGAAATGAAGATGTTGAGATGGGTGAATGATCATACAAGAAAAGACCATATACATAATGAGGTTATTAGAAATAAATTATGTGTTACCAATAGAGGATAAAACGAGAGAATTATCGTTTAAGGTGGTTTGGACATATAGAAAGAAGATCAAAAGAAGAACCTATAAAAATGAATGAAAAACTAGATTTTGAAAGTATTAAAAGAGGTAGAGGACGACCACAAAAGTGTTGGAAAGAAACAATAAAAAATGATCTAGCTTATTGCGAGTTAACTGCTAACATGACACATGATAGGGCTGTGTGGAAACAAAGAATCCATGTAGCCGACCCCGTCTAGTATGGGAAAAGGCTTAGTTGTTGTTGTTTTTTGTTGTATGCTCTGATACAAATGGGTCATCTTCTCACAGGATTCCAGGAGGGATGCCTCACTCACATGACCTAGGATAGTGCCCTAAAATGAACTGTGTGAATTTAGGGAAGGCCATTTATGGATTATGACGTGTCTTGGTGTGATGTAAAAGTCTGAGGAAGTTCTAGCATGATAGGTGGTCCGTGGGGATGATGATGGTTTCTTTCCTCGGGTACATAAGAAGCCTGCTGATTGGTGAAGTAGAATGATAGTGCAGTAACTTTGAGTTTAACATTAACTGGTCTTCTCCCAATGTCATATCTCTTACCTTTCTTTCAGATCTACACTTGAACAAGTTAACTTGGATATAACATCTCCATTTTTGCAAATGTAACCGCTGATTTCCTTTTATTTGTGCCTTGATTACATTAACTGGCCTTCTCCCAATGTGATAATCTGTTACCTATCTTTCAGATAATAAGTTAAACTGGATATACCATCTCCATACTTGAAAATGTAACCGCTGGTTTCCTTTTATTTGTGTCTTGATCAGTTCTGATGAACCAAGATCCTTCATATGTTACTATTTGTAACAGTGGCTTATTCTATGTATAAATTATCACAACCAAGTATTGAAAATGAAAAGAAGCACGCAATAAGATGAATGCACTACTCAGTTATCATGAAGTATATGGAATTAGTCTGATTGATAGTTTTTCTGTTGCTAATACTCATGAAGTTATAGACATCGCAGAAAATTGTAGAAGGATTTGCTTTGATTTGGGAAACTTTCAACTGATTTTATAATGCTCATTGTTTGTTTTGATCTACCTCTTCATTTGGCCATGGCTACAGCCATGTTGGTATACAAGAATGGCTCAGGAACAAAGAATTTTAAGAAGTCCGTGCACCTCGTTCTTCAAGCCCTTGCCTTCAGTTTAAGCTTACTTGGCTTGTGGGCAGCTTTAAAATTTCACAACGACATGGGCATAGACAACTTTTACAGTCTGCACTCATGGTTGGGTGTTGCTTGTATTCTTTTATTTGGAATCCAGGTGGGCCATGTCTCTCTCTCTCTCTCTCTCTCTCTCTTTCTCTCTCTCTCTCTCACACACACACATATTTCTACCATGCCGTGGGTTAAATCTGTTCAATTTTCCTTTTTGATGCACTCATATTGGCTTTTTATTGTAGTGGGGTGTTGGATTTGGAACGTTCTGGTATCCTGGAGGTGAAAGAGGCACCCGAGTAAATTTACTACCATGGCATGTTTTCTTGGGCATTTATATCTATGGGATGGCCATCACCACTGCTGTTACTGGCATCTTGGAGAAGCTTACTTTTCTGCAAGGCAGCAAAACCATAACACGATACTCTACAGAAGCCTTGCTGGCGAACTTCTTAGGTGTTCTACTTGTCACTTTAGGAGGAATTGTAATTTTAGCTCTTGTTTCCCCTTCAGTTAGCAAAGTCGATACACATCGAGGAACCTCTGAATAGGCCTGGACCCAATTTATAGCGCTACCTGGAAGGACTCCATGAATGACAGCAATCTTTCATATTAATTGATTGTGCAAATGCAGTACTCGATACCGTTCATACAATTCAATTCTGTTTTTATCCCATATCGGTCCATCTTCAGGTTTGTTTTGTTTTGTTTAGATGACCTGCAGTTTCCCCCGTGCAATTAAGTTTGAACAAGATAACCTGTCATCCTACAAGAGATTTCGTTGTACAGAAGATTAAGATGGAATGACGTTGCCGGATGCTGTACTCTCTTTTTGTGACTCGCAGTAGGAGTCTCCTCTGTACACCGACTTACCAAGATTCCCTTCATCACATACTTCAAGAGAACAATGGATTTTAAATGTCAAAAGAGTGATGTAAGGATATTGTGATTCACATCCTAACTTGTACATACGCGTCCATTAATGATGCTGAACACTTGTTGTGTAAACCCAGATGCAATCTAGAAAGCTACTGAAAGCAAAACCAAGTCATGCCTCACACTAAGTGGGGTTGGCTACATTCTTAACGGCCATGGTGCTTAAATTTTTGTCACATTATTATTAACTCCTGGACAAACAAGGTCATGTTTTAATGATTGTTTTTAACAGCTTCGACTTCAAAAACTAATTTCCCACACTTAACAAGAACTTTATGTAACCTTCTCCCCAAAATGTCCAACACAGACTATAAGTGTGCCTTTCCATTTTATTACTTACCAACTTTTTCTCTAATAATCTAATTAAAGATTTCATTTTCTGTTACGTGACCATTATTTGTCTCAACATCTTTCATTTTTTTCCGGTTGTCATGACAATGTAGGTTTGCTACTCTTCTCATTTGATTTATAATATCTAAGTTTTAGTTCAGTTATCTCTTATTGTCACTCAACACGATTCATCTCATCATTATAGATAACATGAATTAGTTGTGTGTGAAATATCTTCATCACTTTCCCATTTAGAAGGCCACATTTACTAAAAAAGCTAAATTAATTTTTTGTAACAGCAGACAGGAAAGACGAGCATGTTGCTCTCTTGTTTGGATACATCCATAAATGGTTCAACAAATCAAGAATTCCGTGGTGTCTATCGTCAAGTTACCTTGACGGTGAAAATAAATGTCATGTAATGGCTTACTCTTGTCTCATCATGCAAAAGAGTGGTGAGTATTCATATGGGAAGGACGTAGCGATCCTTGTTTTGCTGATTGTTTGCTATTACCAAAGTCACTAAACTTCACGTACAATTTAAGAATGAAGGCACCAACACGACCTGCCCACTATTGGTCTGCCCCCATTCCTTTTTATATTTTTGGCCCAAAGATAGGGCCACAATTATAAAGTACACTATTTCATGACTGGTCAAACTAAGCCGATCTATCTTGCAGACTTGCAGTTAGGTGTCCTAAACCATCCAGTGTGTGTAAAATTGGAGGGCACTTTGCAGGGTGCCGGCTGCTACAGACAAGCAGGTAAACTTATAGACTATTTGTGGGGATGGTAAACGAGCCGAACAGATCAAAAAGGGGCTATTCGTGTCGTGGACTGTTCGTCGGCTAGCGTTTTTTGTTCATTGTTAACTCATTAGCTCATTCGAGCTAAGCCAAATTGGAACCTTTATCACCAGCCAAGTCTGATAAGCTGCTCATGAAACTTTTGACATATCATTTAAGTTAAATACACTTTCTTGATTGAAAAACACGTCAAAATTTTATTCTTTATACATATTTTTTTCTATCCAAGTTGAAAGATCAATCATCTAATTTGTTATACCAACCGATTCTTGGGCTAACGAGCTTAACTATATGATCTACTGCAAGCCTCGCTGAACCTAAGATGCATATTTTTCATGTTCAGCTCACATTGGATAACAAGCCAGGTGTGTTCATGTGATTAGATCAATTGAACACAAATGTGCTCGTCATGAATCGAACCAAGCTGACTCACGAGCGGCTTGGTTCATTTACAAGCGGTGAGAATTTTTCAAAGACGAAATAGGGGAAACTACAAAGTGAATTTTAGAATGATTAAGAACCTAGAAGACAGTAAAGACCTTAAAAGGAGGACAACACAGGAATCACTGCCTTTTGGAGGGAAGGACGAGTACAGGTTGTGCTAATTAATTGATGAACAATCTTGCTTCAAGTAGTTGTGGACTTTGCAATCCGTTCATAGGTTATCATCAATAAAAATCACAGAACGTAAGTTAATTAGGCACTTGCTTCTTCGTTATATCTCCTTTAATTCCAAAAGAAAAACACACTGACCAAAATTAAGAGCACGGTACAACATCTGGATAAGAACACGGCTTCTCATTGGGAAAACTCAGCTTATATATGTATATGTGTATATATAAAGTGACTGAATCAAGCGTGCAAGAGTCCCCTGGACACTAGCATGAGCTCACGCTGTTAGGTCGTCAAATTGCTCATCCAAGATGAACAGTAGCATGCGTTTTTCCGAGCTCTAATCAAAACAAGCCAACACGGCTTATCCTGCGAGTAAAGAAGTAATGGTATATCGCAAAGTTCTAAAAATTTCTTGAGACCAAGCTTCCTCATTTTACTAAATGTCTGTGCATTTTTATACAAGATCCCATTTATGTAAAAGCTTAACTCAACTACGTAAGTAAAGCAAGCAAACCGGTCGATGAGAAGACAATTCTTGTTCATATCCTTTTGCACGCAATCAAGCTCTGTCAATCAGCTTTCTCTGTGTGTGGATGATGAGAAGAAATGCACTCGTTCAGATCCAGTTTATGTACCTGTACGTTTTCTTTTAGGGGAGGAGAAGTAAAGAAAGTAAAAGACAGAAAGAACATAAAAACCAAAGTGGCAATGAGACGTCTAGAAAGGGTTACAAAGCAAACTGAGAAGAACAATGAGTTGAGAACGAGTTGCACAGTAGCAAAAGTTGAGAAACATTATAATATATTTGAGCTTGGCATTTGTTATTCCTCGAAAACCATGCACTTAGGAGTAATGAAGCCATGTGATCTCACCAATTTTATAACATTTTTTTTATCATATTGAAGCTGCATATCAATTGATTAGGCCTCTCATCTGCCCCTTCAAACTCTCACCATTGCAAGACTTTCTAACAAGCTAGTTTAAACGTCGGAACAACAGGGTTTACGATGCATCAGAATCTACGTGCAGATAAAACTTCAGCTCATGCACTGCAAGACTTTCTTTATGTTCTCTTGCTTGGGAGGATGGATTGAAGGCCCCGCTTTGTTATAGATAAGCCAGAATTCCGGGTTAATATGAAGGTTTACTATATGAGAAACACCATATATATTGAGAGAAAAAGAAAGATTTTTAATGTTATTACGATGAGAATTTATGGATCTTAATTTGGAACTCGGTAGGATCCATGTCTAGTATAAAGTCTGATAGATCATATGTCTCCACACATTAATTCGATCTCGTGGGTCTGAATGATATATCTATTCTTTTGTTAGCAAGCCCTAGCCCTATTGCGTTGAGTATGTGGAATTTGGTTTCACCCTAGCGCTACTGTGCCTGTGCATTCACCGTTAGAACCTAAAATATTGGCATTTGGTTAAAGACATCGCCACATTTTACTGGTACTTGATACACAGAGCGAGGCGTTTCCGGAAAAATAAGAAAGGAAATAGTCGATGAGGTTGGTTCATCTGAATTTTCACTGGAGGCGATATTTTTATGTTCCATGAAGTTATGATCAATACAAGTACATAAAAATTAAGCCTTCAAACTGCAATGTCTAGACTGAATATATGCCATTGACAGTGTGGGTGCACTCAGTGTCAATGGAGTAAAGTCTGAGATCAGATAGGTTTTGGCGATTTAGACCATAGATTCATAGACCTCGCTATGAACCCAGGAAATTTGTTAACTTGGTTTTCTAAGTGAAGTATTAAGCTGACCATGCTGCACGCTTTTGAAAAGGACTCCTCCTGCCATTGACTTGTGGCGTGTAGGAACCTGGCTGGTGCTTTTGATGATTAAGAATCAGGGCAGGGTAAACAATTTGCACACGGAGTTTCATCTATTTTTATAATGGTGAGAGTTTAAGAGTTGGAGGGGGAGGCTTAATGGTTTTCATGCAGTACAAGTGCAGTACCTCCTCTCTCTCTCTCTCTCTCATGGGTTCACAAATTATAATGTTTACAAGCAACTCATTTATTGCGCCTGTCATCTCTGTATAGATCTCACAATCAAATTAAATTCCAGATCTAAGGGTGGGTACGAATGTGGTTGTAATAATGATTTAATTAGTAACTGTGGAAGCATGTATAGATGTCCTTATATATTAGTTATCTCAATTTGTAGGTTTTATAATTTATGTTGAGTTGGTATGCTTAGTTTTGTTTTCTAATGATTTTTCTCAGAATCACCACCTTCAGCACCACCAACCCCCAAGCGGCAGCTTCCCCTCTCACCGCCGTCCATTCATAACCATCAGTTGCTCGCCATCATCACCACTTCAATATGCCCTCTTCTTCGCCACTGCCATTATACTCCGCTGCCACCCATTACTACTATTCACTTCACCGCCGTTCGTGACGGCAGTCCTAACTGATTTCATGCAAAAACTTTCACCTTTTTCTAGAATAATTAAATTCTCCATGACAATGAGTTGCTTTTGCCTAGTATTCTAGAAACAAATTAGGGATATCCAAAGCAAGGTGACTCATGGGTAAGGTCAATGGGGAAATTACCACCTTAGGCCCTCAATTTTAAGCTTGTTAATATCAACTTTTAGGCCCCAAGTTTTTTTCATATTCCTGTAATTTTAGGCCCTAAATATGTTCGGATTTAATCCTCTCAACCTGTATTCAGCTACTCCGGCAAAACAATGCCCAACTTTTAAGTTTTGTTTAAAATTAACAGCTGAGCCGCCATGAAGACAATGAAATCTAGAAATAGTCGCAGGCATCACAGGCTGAAGCAGGAAACATGAAAATCCCACACAACACATGCAAATTCCAAGCTAATCATGTTATTTTCTCAAGGTGATCAAATCTGTGGCTGTGAGAGTCTATCTGCCAATGTAAATTAACCCTGGTTGCAGCAATACGATACTTTATGAGGATGGCATCATGGAACCATTGTTACCCTGCTTTTATTCGGGGATCATCAAAACCAACAACTATCCCTGGCCTTTTGATCCTCATATATAATTAGTAATATCGTATCTACGTTCTAAGAAAGGGATTGGACTATAGCAAGAAAAGAAAAAAAAAGGATGATGATGATGATCTCAGTCCGATGCAGTACAGAAAAGCTGCACTAAACCATGCATCTCATTGCTACTATTCTCATTATTTACATCTTCTGTTATTTTCTGTACTGTCAATCTAAAATAACTTAGTGCAGCTGTTATTTGCTGCTGTTAATTTAAAAAAAACTTTTCATTGAGCCATTTAAGGTTTAGATTACAAGAACTTGATTAGATCGACGAGGATTCAGCTCGAAAACAATGGCACCAACCCAATTTTGGAATGTGTAAAGTTGTGAAGGCTTTTACTTTAGTTCTATGAGAATTATTAGTATAGGGATGGCAATTGGGACCCGACCCCATGGATACCCACTCCGCCCCACCCCGTATGGGGCAGGTCTTCGTGAAGACAGAACGAGGTGCGGGGCGGGGGCGGGTTTGAGGTCAACCCTTCCCAAACTATATATATTAGTGTTAGGGCTTTTTCCCCAGGACCCCAGCCGTTCCACTCCTGCGATTCTACGAACCATCTTCCCAAAGTCGTTCATCCTAGTATTCTCTATTCCTCCTTCCACCTGCTCCGTTCTCAGCAGAATCAGTCAACCTTCCAGTTCGACTCGCTCCACTCTCAGCCGAATCAACCAATCTCCCAGTTCCACATGCTTTGAGGTATGACTACTACCTCTCCCTTTTGTGTGTGCGATCCCAAGTGTCATCCCTACCTATGAGTAAAAAGACAGCCAGGCTGAGAAAGTTCCTTTGCCTCTACATGGTAGTACCTGCGTAGGTTGTGCTGCTTGTATTTTCAGGTGCAAATGAAAGTATTCTCCAAGTTAATATCAAATCTGTGTGTTATTCTTGGTATAATGTTAATATCATTTACAATTTTTTTCATGTATTTGAATATTGAGAGCAATATTTGAGATCGACACCAGTAATTTTGGTGTAACGTTAAGGGAATGACATCATGTGTGCGTGTTATTTTTGGCTATTCCAACTGTTCATGATGAACTAATTAAACGCTGTTCTTCTTAAATTTTTACTCACATATGCGGGAAAAGTAATGATGAGAGAAAATGTCATGACAGATGAATTCATTATGAAAAGGAAGCTAGATGAAGATGCAATGGAATCCGCCAGTAATATTGAAATGCTCTCTTGACTCTTGTGTTGAAACCTTCTTACCTTGCAATCTTCATTGGAGTAATTGAGATCAACGCCTTTATTTTATCAATGGGACTGCGAAAGTAAATATTGTGTACTGTTAGACACATAGATATGTGTACCGTATAAATGTGTATTGTTATTTGGATTCTTTCTCTATATGGTAGCACGTTGTTCATTTTTACTATGAAATCAATAGCTTACTGCAAGGTTTGCATGGAGAAGGTACGGGGCGGGGCGGGGTGGGTCATTTGGGGTGAGTGAGGGGCTTAGAGTTGAACACCAGTGAGGAAGGGTGAACGAACAAAAGTTTGGTGCGGGACAGGGGCGGGTGGAGCCCCTACCCGCGCCATTGCCATCCCTAAATTAGTACCAACAAGAACTGGCTAACCAACTATTTAAAAAATTATGATATCAAGAAAGTTCTTTAAAAAGAATACTAGTTCTATGTACCCTCAATAAATGAACTTGTTGATATGCAATTAAATATAAGCGTTGAAACGAGTTCTACTCTCAAGTGGTTCAGTTGAACTGCTATATATAACAATTACTAAAATACAAAAGCTCCAACAAAAGGTGATTGGAGTAGCGAGCGATAGCCCACCTGGCAAAATTCTCCACTCACAAGACGCAGGCAATGAGTTCGATTCCCAGGGTCTGCATACCTCTTCCATTCACAAGACGTAGGTTAAAAGTTCAATTCTCGGGCGTGCACACCTGGTTTCCGCGTCCTTGTTGCAACAGAAGGAAAAAGGTGATCGAAGTAGGCTGCTATAAGCTGCAAGCTGTAAACACATTAAAAAATTTCCTATTTAGAGAAGTTCCTTTTATGAGTGGGAACGTCCTCTTCTTGAACGTATGGGGGATTTGGAAAGAAAATAATTCATGAGCCAAAAAGAAAAATTAGTGACAAACTATAGGGAAATTGGTGAACCTAGCCCACATCTTTGGTGGTGGGGGCATGTGGCATCCACGTGATGTTCACTTAATTAAATCATTGCAGTTCACTTAATTAGGAAGCGTCTTGGCTTCTTATTCATTAATGAACCCGGCGCACTAAAACAGGTCCACGTAGGCACGCACACACACACACACACACAACTGATTGTCCTCTTCCTATCTCATTTCAGCAAGGCTAATTAAATTAGATTGATGGGCAGGCCCTTATATTGGTATTATAAATGGCAGTTTCATTTCTCTAAGGGAAAACATCAACAAAGGCTGAAAGAATAGATCTCCTGGTACTCTCTAGACCAGAGTGTAGAACTCATGCAAGTTAATGGTTTAATTAGGGACTTGCAAGGGATTTGAGGAGCCTCTCATGTACAGTGGTTCTATCTGGATAACACGGATCATTTGAAGCCCCGAATGTACCAAACAAAGATCTTGGTTGCGGCATAAGTTGGTCCAATTTGGTTAGTTTGATTACTTGGTGAGTTAAATGTTTTATATGACAAAAGCACAATAGAAACCATAAATTCATGAGTCAACCTTGGGTGTGAAGCTTCTCAATGTGCCGTTCATCACCAATGTGGACGGCCACAAACTCTCTCTCTCCCGCTCTCGCACACAAACACACGCATAGGGTGCTTCTTGATTGTCTGTTTAGTGATTGCTCGTTCGCACATGCCTAAAGACAAGATGATTACTGCTAAACAACCACCAAAAGTCATATAAAAACTGTATACATCAGAATGAAGATGCTTGTATCAACAGAAACTTCACCACCCTGTCTCTTTCCAACCGCTAAGCAGTTGGGGTCCCTTCATTCCTCGTCGGTATTGGCAAAGTACGGACGAATCCACTCGTTGTGTTGCAATTAAGCATGAACCCAGAAAGAAAAAAGAACAATGAAACGGAAACAATAACAAGAGGAGCTCCGTCTCATCTTCATTAATTATTTAACGAAAAACCGTACACGGATTCTCTTGTTCAGATCACTTATTCATTCAGAACTTCTCTTCAACAACAATATTCGCTGCATTCCGTATTTTTATTCCTAAAATTTTGTGTCAACTGGAGTAGGTACCTAGTCTACCAATCTGTGATTGTGAGCATCTCAGTGCAATCATCCAAATGACTGAGTGATTCATTTCCTGACTGCTTGATGCAAGGATGAAGTTCTCTATTAATCATCTTCTTTCCTCGTTATGGTACCTGACCTATGAGAAGAGAGGATGGCGTCAATGGCTTCCCTTACTTGAGCTAGCTCTGGTGCTTTCCCACCTTGGCTTGGCCAGAACTCGTCTGTTGCTAAAACCTGCGTATCCGTTGTATTTTAACTATAATAATGTATCCGACTCCCTCCTGAGCTTCAATTATAACCATTGAAGAGCTTTTAGTGAGCACGAGTTATTTACCTTTACTTGCAGCTGGAGAAACTTGACATAGTTGATAGCCTTCTCCAGCATGGTAACCAAATCAACCTACATGGACAAATTTATATGATCCGACTCAAACTTCTATTATCACGTGGAAAATAAAGCAATGCTACAAAAATGAACAATGAATAGGTAGTAGAAAAAGTACCTTTGATCCATTGGGCACTAGATCCTGCAATATCTTCAGCCTCTCACTGACCCTTTCCCTGCGGTGCTGCCAAGAGGAAGACGCAATTATTAGAAATTGCTGAAAATGAGAGAATCAAGATTGAGAAATAAGAATGTTCACATTATATTGGATGCATACCTTTGCAGCAATACTCTGTGGGTCCTTAGAAGGCGATGGTTTTGGCTTCGGTTTCCTTAGTGAAAAGCTATCAGCACAGTGCTTCTTTGCTGTTGGGGACTCGACTAATTCACCATACTAAAACAAATTTTCACGATCATAGATACTCATTAGTATGTCTTACACTAAAGAAATGCTTTTACATGAAAAAATATAACAGTTTATTATTCGATCAACTCACCATATAGGGGCGCTTGTTGGTTTGCGTTTTTTGCACCCCAAAACTCTCAATACAGTATTGATCACCATCAACGTCTGAGAACAACTGAAACTGCTCTACGCCATGAGAGCCATCTTCGGGTTCACTACACACTGAACCATAACTAGACGTTGTCTCCATGCAGTTTGAGTCTACCATGGGCCGAGAATCCATGGCTCCGGACCTATCTGCTACAGCAACAGGATCATTGCCTTCGTTGAAGGCCAGGTACTCCGAGTAGTCCTCCTGACAGATCCTACGACCATGACTGGAATAAAGATAGTCGCTGAAATCATGATCGAAGTTGATGGTCGACCAATTCATTGCACCGATCATAAAATGAGCGTCGTTTGCAGAACATGGATCACACACAGAGAAATTGCTAGCTATCTTGTCTGAGCATTCTCCAAACTCAGAGAACAATTTCTGGCTCTCCAGACAGTCAACCGGGTATTCATCAGTATTATGAAGAGATTGGCTAGGAAACGGGAAAGTGTGAAGGTGAGATATGTCATGAAGATTTAGCTCTTGCGAAAGATTAGCCATGACAAATATTAAAGAGGCCAGAAAGACACCAAGCAGACTTCCCAAACTACGAAGTGGAACTTATTGTAGAGGGGGCTCTAGAGAGGATGTTAGGACTCGAAGCGGCGGCGAAGGAGGAGAACTGAGGACAGGTATAAATTTTATGAGACGTTAGAAGTGACAAATTGACTTTCATAATTAATTGTTTGTTATTTTATATGGCTTAGCTGTCAGATAGTTTGTGCAAAGCCAAAAAGATAATAAGCAGATCAGCAGAAACCTCGGCGGCTCAGTCGGTTTCCACGTCTCGGGTTCCGCATGGAGGGTAGATCTCTCATATAGCACTTCCTCCACATCGAATCTCAACTACCGGTGAGTGTTAATCATATGGCAAAAGAGCAGGATAATTACTGCAGTAAGTTGTTTGTCAGTTCTATACCACTGAGAAACTCTCTTGTCCTATGTCAACTAATTGATTACAAGGGATCATAGATATTATGATCGTTAAGTTCTGTTGAAGATGCTAAGCAATATGCCTAATTATGATATTATCATAATTCTATTCATTGATAAACTGTTTGTAAACTAATGATTATCAGAGATCTCTACGCACTACAGGGAAGGTTTAATGAGGGAAATGGAGAAAGGTATCATCATCCCATGCAAGTGTCTCTCTAACGAGCAGATCTCCTGATCCAGACATTCAGTACCTCCACAATAATCACATGGAACCTTTACATATGATGGAGCCTGCATCTGAGAATACAAAAGGGTGATCCGCAGTAAACTATGATAATGTATGATTTAGTTTTTCCTTTGCTGGGTTTAAACTACAGAACCACAAGGACCCCTCCTAATCTGGTCCGAGCCAGGTCGGCCTATTATGGGGGTAAAGCTCTCCCAGTGCTGCTGTTCTTCATTCACAAGACTCGAACTGAAGATCTAGCTTAAGGGAATCAAGTGCCCAACCACTTGAATCCATCGTTCATGTTAAAATCTCTCAAGTTCCGCATAAACCAATATTGCATTTTACATACGATAAATAGTATTATCTACCATAATTCTTCATTCAAAAAGAGAGAAAAGAGGACAGGTGTTCGACCTGATCGATCTATTTATATCAAATATGACTTGAAAGCGTTCTACTCATTTGTTATAACAAGTGAAGACTAGGATCCATTAACATTGACATGAAATAAAGTGGAGCGTATATGAGATGATGCCGGGAACCTTAGGACACCAGTGCTCAATATTATTTCTTTTTTATGTGAATGGCATATATATCGCTTGATGATATCTGTGACCATGTTTCTTGCTAGGTGGATAAACTCTAAAGGACGTGCAGTGATGTCCTGACGGAAGGAAGGCCCATAAGATGATAACAGGTAATTGTTTGACTCAAGTCCCCTGTGTAGCCAAAATTAACAGATGATGCTACACACTATGTGCCATATTGTGGAGAACTCAGATTTTACTCCACGGTATGTGTTTTCATCTCAAAAATTTCAGTCAACGATACGTACATTAACCTATTCTATAAAGTTGCAACATCTTTATTATTGATATTGTATGTAAAGCAATAGATTGATCTAAAGACTTGTGGTTGCTTATGGGCAGCCAAGGCTAAACTTTGGTTCACAATAGAAGAGGCAATTCATGGCAAGCAACACATTAATTTAAAGGACTTGGGGTTGCTTATATGCTGCCAAGGCTAAAGTTCGATATTGATGACGCAACGGAAATGACACCAGAAGGCTGACTTGCAGCAGATAATTCCCTTCAGAGTTGACAGACATGAAAAAGATCAATGGTATTTTATCTCTTGATTTATTAACTGGCAGTCAGTGAAGTTTCCTAGCAAGCAATGCCGATCCCAGCATCCTAGATGGCGTTTCTCGATTACGATCTGTTCTCACAAGTCATCCCCAACATTTCTGAACAAGTTTCTATAGCATCATGATCTCCCAGCAGATTTCCTGACGGATAACTTTCATCTATAATTCAGATTCCGGATGCTAAAATATCCGAACTAGTACCTTTCATATGACAAATTAGACTACTCTTATTTCATAAGAATTATAACTTCCATCTACATCTTTTTTTGTTCAAGAGGACACTTGAGCAACGTCTAAACATGGAAGATTCTCCAGTATTGCAAGCTGTTTACAGAAAACACATGACAGGAACATTTTTCTTGATGCATGTTCAGGTAATCACTCCCTATTTCGCCTTTTTGAGTCTTGGTGGAGCCATTGTGATTATAATTTACGTGCTATTGTGCACGTAGAATGTCAAAATTCCTTAGTAATTGTGTGGTGCTGAAAGTTATATGAGCTTCCCACTAGCATAACTGTTTAAAAATTCTAGATTGGGCATCATTTGCATCACTAAATCCAACTCCATCCGCCACTTCTCAAACAACAGAAGGTTCTCGTAAGGAGAAGTATTTATAGTCAGAAATGATGCTTTCTCGTTTTAGTGTTCCTAACTGGAGCCTCATTCAAGCCTACCTTATCTGGTCATTCATTCTTTAAACTAGTTCTATTATAGCTTCTTCCAAGAGTTGAGCCAAATTAATGGGTTAAAGAAAATATTAGCTTTTCAATCACTCGCTTAGAGAAAAACGCCCTGAAAAAATACTCTCGGAAACATTTTTTCCCCTATTATGAAACGATATATCCTTGCGCTTTAATCTAAAAGTTAGGACACCAATAATCCTTTCTTCGGCGCATGTTTTTGAACACCGACTATTTGGGCAAAAGCTGATGTAAATCGAGACTTTCAAAGCTTTCAAACCCACATCCAGCCCTGCACCTTAGAGAGTTTTAAAAAGTTTAATTGTTGGTTGCATCTGAATGTGGAAGATTTCCATAAAGAAGGGATCCTCAAACCCTGAGAACTGGGAGTCGACGTAACAACTGAAAAATTGTAAAGAGAGGGCAGAGAAAGGAAGATGCACACGTAAAGATACTGAAAAAAGATTGAGAAGGAAGAGAACGCTTATATTTGACTGAACTGGGATTTCAGTTTCATGAGTGCACACAAATGGGAGCATGGAAGGATTCCCTTATCTGTAGCTCACACATTCTCCAAACAGGTTGAATCCACTTGGCTAACTTGCATCCTAACTTCAACGCTCCAATCCAACTTTAACCACTTAACCAGCTTGAATTCTTGACACTCACCGTCACGGCGATGATACACTGCATCGATGATGTTATCCGCTCACCTGCTCTAGGTAATGCACTCCATCTCACGACGACTACGTGATACTTCGTTACTTGAGTTGAAAATTTCCTTTGAGAAAATTGCACATTGTAACACTATTGACCTAACTTTTCTTATTGTCTTACGTTTTTACATGGTTAATTGGGATTCTTAAGGAGAACTGACCTCAATTTTTGTGATTAGTTGTAATTAAGAATATTTATAGAGCTCCTACCCAAGTTGGTTCCCACGCTGGTCTTGCATCTTACATCATTTAGTCTTACAGGTAATGTCCTTTATGAAGCCATTGTTCAAGTGCAAATAGGTTGCCTCGAGTTACATATATATATATATATATATGAAAAGGTGCAATAAGTCTTGGTTGCTATATTGGAGCTGCAATGAACATCTGTCCCCCTCGCTTAACTATGAGGTAAGGATTCCTTGTTACTTTATGGACCTTGTGAGAATGTCATGGTATTTCCTAGACTAAACAAGTCCTTTGTTATGATAGGAAATAGTTCTCTTTTCACATCACCTGGACACTCGTTGTTTCCCATCTTGCGCTGATTTATATAGAAAAGCACTCAAAAGTTTCGTATCTCATCATTTTAAGGAGTGTCCGTAATTTATTGTTAATAGCGTGTACTACTCGACAACTCCGCCCATGTAAGGGATCACCCTTGCATTGCCGGTCCCAAGCCCGGATAAATGAGGAGGATTGTGTTAGGCTTCCGATAGCCAGCGTAAAACTTCGTTGGATTTTTATAACATGAATTACAAAAATTATGAGCAACGTCATACAGAGCCCAAATGCAGTAAAAAGTAAGCAAGGGCCACTACATTTTCGATCGAATGTAGTGAATCAATTGCAGAGACGGTTCTCACATCATGGACGGGTGTGGGTAAATAAGTTAGTCCCGCTACATTGCCGCCCGAATGTAGTGAAAAATTTTCAGAGAGGGTCTCCGCATTTTGATTATGGACGGATGTGGGGGTAAGGAAACTAGTCCTAGATAATAAGATTCGTATTGGTTCTTGGAATATCGGAACATTATCGGGTAAGCTAATGGAGGTGGTAGATACTATGATTCAGAGAAAGATTCATATTCTATGTTTACAAGAGACAAAATGGGTTGGAGAAAAAGCAAAGGAGATAGAGGATACAGGTTTTAAATTATGGTACTCAGGTAAAGAAAATGCTCGAAACGGAGTTGGTATTATCATAAATAAAGATTTAAAGGAGAGTGTAGTAGACATACAACGATATGGTAACCGAATCATGACATAGAAATTAATGTTAGGAGTAAAGGTTTTGAATATAGTTTGTGCTTACGCACCCCAAGTAGGACTAGAAGATAGTATAAAGACAGTTTTTTGGGAAGAGTTAGATAAGGTGTTTCAAAAGATTCCACAAAGGGAGATGATTTGTTTAGGAGGAGATTTAAATGGACATGTCGGTAAAAAGGCATTAGGATATCAAGGGATTCATGAAAACTTTGGTTTTGGGGATATAAATGAGGAAGGTAGGGAGATTTTAAATTTTGCTATGGCATTTGATCTCTTTATAGTCAATACAATCTTCAAAAAATGAGATGAACATTTAATTACTTATAAGAGTGGCTTATCACAAACACAAATTGATTACTTTATTTGTAGAAAAAAAGATAGAGCATGTTGTAAAGATTGTAAGGTAATTCTAGGAGAAAACTTAACCACCCAACATCGACTTTTAGTTATGGATTTACAAATAAAAAAATGGACAAAGAAGAAAAGAGTGCATCGAGTTATTCGGACTAAACGGTGGAACCTCAAAAGCGAGAAAAAAGATATATTTAAAGAGAAAGTCCTTCAAGGAGATGTTTGGAATTATATTGGCACACCATGTGATATGTGCAACAATATGGCTATACATATTAGGAAAGTGGCGAAAGATGTGTTAGGGGTATCTAAGGGAAGTGTACCAGCACAAAAAGAAGCTTGGTGGTGGAGTAAAGTAGTGCAAATTACATTATGCCAAGAAAACTAGTGAAACTTTAGAAGCTTATAAGAAAGCAAAGAAGGAAGCGAAAAAGGCCGTTAGTGAAGCAAAAGCTAAGATTTGGGAGGATTTATATAAAAAACTCAACTCAAAAGAGGGTGAAAGAGATATTTTTAGGATAACTAGGGTTAGAGATAAGAAAACTAAAGATCTTAATTCTGTAAGATGCATAAAAGACGAGGATGAAAAAATTCTAGTGGCAAATGATGATATAAGAAATAGATGGAAAAATTATTTTTATAATCTTTTTAATGAAAATAAAGATGTTAGTATTAGTTTAGAAGATTTAACCAAGTCAGAAAAGTATATAAACCACAATTTCTACCGACGTATTCAAAAGAATGAAGTCAAAGAGGCTCTTAAACATATGAAGGGTGGTAAATCGGTAGGACCTGATAATATTCCTATAGAAGTTTCGAAAATACTAGGAGAAATAGGAATCACTTGGCTCACAAGACTATTTAATGAAATATGAAAAAATCAAAAGATGCTCAAGGAATGGAGAGCAAGTACACTTATACCCATATATAAGAACAAGGAAGACATTCAAAATTGTGCGAATTATCGAGGTATCAAGTTAATGAGTCATACTATGAAATTATGGGAAAGAATTATTGAACGTAGGTTAAGACAAGTATCAAGTACAACAGAGAACCAATTTGGATTCATGCCAGACAGATCTACTATTGAAGCGATTCACCTTTTGAGACGTCTTATGAAACATTTTAGAGCAAAAAAGAAAGACCTTCACATGATATTTATTGATCTAGAAAAAGCTTATGATAGAGTACCGAGAGAGGTTCTTTGGAGAACTTTGGAAAAAAGAGGTATCCCATTGACATATATTAACCTTATAAGAGACATGTATGACAGTGCAAAAACATGTGTGAGGACTCATGAAGGAACAACTTTCTTCTTTGAAGTTAATATTGGGTTACATCAAGGATCAACTTTAAGTCCATACTTATTTATAATGGTGATGGATGAGTTAACAAAACATATTCAAGATGAAGTACCTTGGTGTATGTTATTTGCAGATGACATTGTATTAGTGGAGGAGTCTAAGGAAAAAGTTAATAGAAAATTGGAACTATGGAGAGAAACATTAGAAAGCAAAGGCCTCCGACTTAGTAGAACAAAGATAGAATATATGGAATGTAAGTTTGATCATTTGGTTACTTCAGAGGACATGGAAATTAAAATTGGCACACATTGCATTCCCTAAAATGAAAGTTTTAAATATCTAGGGTCAATTTTTCAGAGTGATGGAAGAATTGATCGAGATGTTACACATAGAATTAATGTTGGTTGGTTAAAATGGAGAGGAGCATCAGGTATTCTTTGTGATAAGAAGATACCATTAAAGTTAAAAGGTAAATATTATAGAGCAACAATTAGGCCTGCCATGTTTTATGGTTATGAGTGTTGGGCAGTTAATCATCAACATGTACAAAAGTTGTCTGTGACAGAAATGAAGATGTTGAGATGGATGAGTGGTCATACAAAAAAAGACCGTATACATAATGAGGTTATTAGAAACAAATTAGGAGTGGCACCAATAGAGGATAAAATGAGAGAACATCGTTTAAGATGGTTTGGACATATAGAAAGAAGATTAAAAGAAGAACCTATAAGAAGATTAGAAAAACTAAATTTGGAAAGTATTAAAAGAGGTAGAGGATGACCACAAAAGTGTTGGAAAGAAACTATAAAGAATGATCTAGCTTATTGGGAGTTAACTGCTAACATGGCACATGATAGGGATCTGTGAAAACAAAGAATCCATGTAGCCGACCCCGTCTAGTATGAGAAAAGGCTTAGTAGTTGTTGTAGAGTGTACTACTCGACCATTGTAAAGTGAAAACAACTTAACTTGTTATTGGAAAAGATGCAAGGGCATCAACTTTCGATTATTTTGTTTAACAATTTAATTTTGCTAATAAGAACAACAATTAAGCCTTTTACATATTAGATGAAAGTTGATTACATGAATTCTTTGATTATGTATCATTCTAAAAAAAGATTATTATTTATTGTTTTTTAATATTTTAATGAGTTTTTTCTTCTTTTCTTTTCTTAACCTCAAACAAAACCAGACCATCTTTGTTTTTTATGATCTTTGGTTAGATTCCTCTTCATAACTGGCAACTTCCAGTAGCAGATGCATGGAATCATTACGAGCCAATACCATGTGAGCTGTCCTTCGTTCGGAGAACAAGTGGCCAACAAAGACTTGTGCATTGGTTTCCTTCGGATCTTCCAGAAGAAACCGCGTAAAGGATCTGATAATAATCCTGAAAGCGGCAACAAGGTTGAGCACCATTGAGATTGATTTTGTGTTTTCTTGTTATATTATATGTATGTGCTGTACATTGCGCAGGGTTTGTCGTTTACCTTGAAGAGGGTTTCTTTGGGATCAAAGTAAACGAATTACGATACGGTTCTATCAACCAGGATTATATATGCTGCCAGAGATTTGAATCAACTTGGTTGGAGAATGACACTCTTGAGGCTGGTGGAGGCCTGAATTTTTTACTTTTTTTTTTAATAACTTCTAGATATTGTCACTTGTTTCATGATCTTACTAATAAAGGGGGGAAATGTTGGCATGCACCAAAAGAAAATAAAATGACAAAGATATGCTTTGTATATGGTAAGGTGATTTGGAGGCATGAGTCTAAGTGTAGCTTCTAGAACTTAATAGTGAACCAAAAGAGGAGGAAAATCTCAAAAGTGTTTGGAGGGGATGTAATGCGAATTTAATTTTAAATTTGAATGCTAATATTACAAAATCTCTCTGTGTGTGGACACACATCCAAACACACAAGTGACAATTTTAGAGCCTGCAATTTTCATGTCAAACCATATATTACATTATTTTGGAAGTACTCTTTATCTCCATTATCATTATTGTTAAGTAATGGAATGTCTTTTTACATGTTGCATCTCCCTCACAACCAAAGACAACCTGTCTACTTCAATTTTTGCGCAGTGGAATGGAATAACTGAACATGGGTTGTTTATCGCTGTTAGGAACTCTAAGTGCTGCTGATGTTCACCTGACTTGTATGATTGAGAGAAGTCGGTCAATGAAACAAGTTGCGCGTTATAGTTTAAACTATAATTTTGGCAGGAAAATTAAATTTCTCAAAACATGAGTCAGCGTTCCTTCAATGGAGTTCCAACAACGAACAATTTGACCAGCCTCATTATCTGCGTACTATCGTATACTTTTAAAAAACAAAAGACATTAAGGTAATCTGTGTGGCATTTTTCACGGTTAGTTATTAAAAAAACAAGCACCCTACCCTGTGCTTTCAAGTTAGAGTACACAGAAGAGACTAGTTTTCATGCTCGTCTGGAATAATTTAACCAGCCAGCTTGTCACCGACGGGCTCAGCACGCGAGTCAAACGTACCGAATCAAGGCAAGCTCGCTGGTGTGATCAAACTGTACATTTCAAAATTTGCACCGACCTGTGGAAATCCTAAGGATACGAGGAAGATACGGGCAGAGGCAAAAGAGCTCTTTCTTCAGGTAGGCATTAAACATCTACCGTCCTCTCAACGGACGGCTCTACAGCGACGTTTCTTGTCAATGCACTTAATACGCACACAAACCAAACGTCATCGCTAACGCTCCATTTATTGCTTTCTGCGGCACAGAAAAGCAGACAAGTTACGTCTACTCACCGTCATTTTTCACTACTGCCCATCCGAGAGTGATTGAGAAAGGCATGCCCTAATCCCAAGGGACAACCCTACACCCACCAATACCTTTAGGGTGTCAAATGGTTGGATCCAGACCTAAACCATTCCAGGAACAGAACTTCTCCCAAATGCTAGCTGGTAACAAATCTGAGCCTTATCGAGTCTACCACCCATAAGGAAAACCATCTAAGTGTATGTCAGTATGAGATTCCGATCGCATTGACTGAAACCGATTTTCATAAAACTTTTACATCACTGAGGTCCTCTGGGTCAGACCCAGATAACTAATCCATCTATTATATAAAACCAAATCGACTCTAGGGTTTGACATGAAGCGGGTTCGGGACAAATCAACACCAGGCAATACCTGAAAAACACCCCCAAAAAATAGCACCGGAAAGACACGACCCTAGTCTATACATATCCATTTATCAGTATGAAAATTCACATTAGAAAACTAACCAACATAAGATATGGCAGCAAATAAAAGCTAAAGGTCATTTCCTCAACACCATGCAAGGATAAGAAATAGATAATGTGTCTATCAATGTCTCTACCATATTTAATATTTCTTGCAGGGTAGTTTATGGGCTAACATGCAGCTGGTTGCCTAGAAGAGGAAAGATGGGTCTTAGAGAAGTTCAAGGGTGGTCTAGTTTTCTCGATGGCGTTGCTGGTCACACGCTCGCAGGAAGGGCACATGGTGAGAGTGGCAGCCGGAAGAGCCTCGCATGTGTGAGGAGAGATGACGGTGGGCGGACCCACTCTCAGCGCCCTCAGCTCTTCCACTTCTCTCTGCAGCCGTCTGTTCTCTTCCGTAAGCGAGCTGAAGCAGCGTTTCAAATACTCGCATTCCATCTCAGTCTGTTTCAGCTTGGTCCTACTCAGATAGCAAAGCACAACCATGAGTGAATCACCAACATGCATATTATCTTTCCGAAACCTTCCAACATGTAAATCTTAACTCCCCAATCGCCAAAGTTAAAAGTTTTGACAAGAAATAATTATCACAAATACGAATATACATATCTGTATAACAATATACTAAAAACAAATGTAAAGTATTAAAAGAACCTTGCTCGGCGATTTTGGAACCAGACTTCGACTTGGCGTGATCTGAGGTTCAACTTGAGTGCCAAGGCTTCCTTCTGCTTCTGCTTTTGGATCGTCATGATTTCATCAGATAAAGAGGGGAAAGAAAAGGAAAAAGTTGAAATATTTTGACTGCTAGCTGCTTACAGGATTCAGAGTTTGATCCTCTCTAAAGCTTAACTCAAGCAAGCGTGATTGCTCCTTGGTGAGACGAAGCTTCTTCCTCGGCACACATCCTTCATCATCGTCCTCCACAACACTGCTCATTGGTCCATCTAACTCCTCCATCTCCGACGGAAGGCGGTTCATATCGAAGTCTCTCATGCCTCTAAAACCATTATCTATGTGCCCACAGAAGGAAAAAAACCGTAGACCTTCACTTAGAGAACATTGAAACCGTGAACTAGAACTCAGAAGTAAAGAACCCATGCACATACACGAACACACATACACAGAGGGATAGAGAGGCTTACCAGGATGAACAGTTGGATTGGCACTCAAACTGATGACTGCTAAATCCAAGAAAGAAGGAGAATGCGCAGAGGCCGACATGCTTCTATGAGGATGGAGCAATAAGCAAAGAAAGAGGATGACGAGACGAGAGACTCAACTGTTTGATACGTGGTAGAGTGTGCTAGAGAAAAGGAATGGGAATGGACAGAAATAAAAGGGGTGGATGGTGCAGTTCCCTAGAAACAAGTGGCATTAGCATTCATGTTTAATATTATGCTTGAAAATAAGTGTTTCGGAATTTTTCACAGGAACAAGTGTTTCTAAATGACTCGGAACAACAATAGTAAGCATTGTTTGATTAATTATGAAGATGAACGGTGCGGAAATGAATCATGAAAAGCTTAGCTTTCAAGTTCTCTATATATTGCACCCTTTCTTCGCCCCTATCTGCAAACAGCTCTCAGCTTTACGGTTGCCGGCAGGTTTCCCTATCGGGAAACGGTCGCGACACCCTTGTCGGCTTGCAGGTTGACTGCTGTAATGATTGGAGCTGTGAATGACCCACACCCAAGAAAAGATAAGCCTACTTTGCTCAATCTTTTGTCTGGAGTTATTTTTCCTTTTAAAAGTCGTCCCTCTCATCTTAAGCATTTCCATCTTAGATCCTCCTGCAGTTTCTTTTTATTGGCAAAGTAATGATCGAATTATCAAGGTATTGAGTTAATGAGCAATACTATAAATTATAGAAAAGAATTATCAAAAATAGGTTGAGACAACTATTGAGTATAAGAAAGAGCCAATTCGTATTCATGCCCAATAAATATACTATCGAAATGATTCACCTATTGAGACGTCTTATAAAAATTTTAGAACAAAAAAGAAAAACCTTCACATGATATTTATTGATTTAGAAAATACTTACGATAAGATGTGAAGTGATGTTCTTTAGAGAACCTTTGAAAATAGAGGTATCTCATTGACATACATAAATTATATAAGAGATATATACAATGGTGTAAAATCTTATACAAGGATTCATTAAGGAAATGATAAACTCCTTTGAAGTTAATATTGAGTTACATTAAGAATCAACTTTAATTTCATATTAATTTATATTGGTCATTGATGAGTTAACAAAACATATTCAAGATGAAGAACCTTGGTGCATGATATTTACACATGATATTGTGTTAGTGGATGAGTCTAAGGAAGTTAATAGGAAATTGAAACTATGAAAAAAAAACTTAGAAATTAAGATTGACATACAATGCATCCCTCATAAGAAAAGGTTTAAATAACTAGGGCCAATTTTTAGAAAAATTGATGGAGAGGTTACGTACAAAATTAATGCCGGTTGGTTAAAATGGAAAGGTCATCAGGTATTCTGTGTGATAAGAATATACCATTAAAATTAAAAGATAAATATTATAGAGTATCAATTAGACCTGCTATATTTTATAGTTTTGAGTGTTGGGCAGTTAATCATCACCATGTGCAAAAGATATTCATAGCAGAAATGAAGATGTTGAGATGGATGAGTGGTCACACCAGGAAATACCGTATACATAATGAGTTTATTAGAAACCAATTGAGAGTAGCACTAATAGAAGATAAAATGAGGAAAAATCATTTAAGATGGTTTGGACATGTAGAAAGATGACAAAAGACACTCATGTAAAACAACAACAACAACAACTAAGCCTTTTCCCATACTAGATGGGGTTAGCTACATGGATTCTTTGTTTCCACGGATCCCTATCGTGTGCCATGTTAGTAGTTAACTCACAATAAGCTAGATCATTCTTTATTGTTTCTTTCCAACACTTTTGTGGTCGTCCTCTACCTCTTTTAATACTTTCCAAATTTAGTTTTTCTAACCTTTTTATAGGTTCTTCTTTTGATCTTCTTTCTATATGTTCAAACCATCTTAAACGATATTCTCTTATTTTATCCTCTATTGATGCCACTCCTAATTTATTTCTAATAACCTCATTATGTATGAGATCTTTTCTTGTATGACCACTCATCCATCTCAACATCTTCATTTTTGTCAGAGACATCTTTTGTACATGATTAACTGCCCAACACTTAGAACAATAAAACATGACAGGTCTAATTGTTGTTCTATAATATTTACCTTTTAACTTTAATGGTATCTTCTTATCATAAAGAATACCTAAAGCTCCTCTCCAGATTAACCAACCAACATTAATTCTATGCGTAACATCTCCATCAATTCTTCCATCACTCTGATAAATTGACCCTAGGTATTTAAAACTTTCCTTTCGGGGGATGCAATGTGTGCCAATTTTAATTTCTATGTCCTCTGAAGTAACCAAATGATCAAACTTACATTCCATATATTCTATCTTTATCCTACTAAGTCGGAGGCCTTTGCTTTCTAATGTTTCTCTCCATAGTTCCAATTTTCTATTAACTTTTTCCTTAGACTCCTCCACTAATACAATGTCATATGCAAATAACATACACCAAGGTACTTCATCTTGAATATGTTTTGTTAACTCATCCATCACCATTATAAATAAGTATGGACTTAAAGTTGATCCTTGATGTAACCCAATATTAACTTCAAAGAAGTCAGTCGTTCCTTCATGAGTCCTCACACATTAAAAAGATAAGAAAAATTAAATTGTGAAAATGTTAAAAGAAGAAGAGAACGACCACAAAAGTATTGGAAAAAAACTATAAAAATGATCTAGTTTATATTGAGCTAACTGCTAGCATGATACATGATAGGGCTATGTGAAAACATAAAATCTATGTGACCGGTCCCATCTACTATAGGAAAAAGCTCAGTAGTTGTTATTGTTGTTGGTTGGCAGAGTAATGTATAAATATATCGTAGATCACATTTCAACAGAGTTGGCAGAATAATGTATGAATATATCATAGTCCACATGCTATACATCCATTAAGATTGAAATGTGAACTTTGCGATTTAGGTCACTTTTTAAAATGTTTTATCTTGTAACCATAGGAAATTAGAAATGCCAAAAAGGAGGGCAGCACTGGCTATGGGGATGGCTCTTACGAACCAAGTGTAACCATTGTTTCCGTAAGAATCTATTTCTGAATCATCTCATTATGGTGCAATATTGGCAAACTTGATATTCGTAACATATGGTCACTAGCATTCAAATGTGTGTGTGCGTGTGTGTATAAAACCTTTTAACATCTTTGATACATTAAGTAGAGGACAATGAACAGGATAATGGCAGTTTTGCTGGTTATTTTTGTTCCAAAAGTAAATTTGATTATATGGAAATTTTGTTTTCTATTTATAAGGACAAAATGAACATGCTTTTGGAGTTAGTCTCCAATGGTGGAAAGACGGAACTGATTAATGCTTGGAAAAGGCTGATGCTTTGAAAAGTAGAAACAATTTTGATATTTGCTGAAAGGAATGGATATACAAATGACTTAGAAAGAGTGGACGGATTTGGAAAAAAGCTCTTCTATAGTAGTTCCCTCCTTTACTATTTGTTTAGACAGAAAACAACCCTTTCAGAAAAGACTATTTCCGTCATTCTTATTCCAGTAAAGGATGACCAAAATCCTCTTGTTAAAAACTCTCTCTCTCTCTCTCTCTATATATATATATATATATGTGTGTGTGTGTGTGTGCGCGTGTGCATGTGTATACAATATGTATGTATGTATGTATTTATGTATATAACTTGGAATTCACAAGATATGATAGGTTCCATTTCCTTGGGTTTATTCCCAGGTGCCGTAGGATGATAAAGAATACAAATTTCTTTTATCAAGGGTTTTTCATAGTATATGAAGGATAAATGAGATTACATGTAAGAGGGTAAAGGAGACTGGTTGAAGTACATCCGTCACTTTGGAAGTTTTGAAGCCATAGCCACTGTGGGGTTTCCAATTTAAATAAGTTACGACTGGCAGCAAAGAAAATCTGTAGTTTGGTTCTAAATCTATACCTTCCTTTCTTTACCACTTCAGAACGCGGTTTTCCTTTTGGTTAATCTCATAATGGTCCGAAAATTACGCCTTTAAGGTCCAAACCTGACTATAAGAAGCTTGAAGACCAAATGTTTTTGGTTCAAGTGAAAGTACAATAAGGTGAACAAGTCTTAATGGTATACCATTTTTTAGCAAATCAACTAGCCGAACTTGTCTGGCATAAGGAGGTTCGTTTCCCCAGGCTAGGGGTGGACCCAAAAGAACCTTCAAGTTAAAATTCTTGAGTTCGATGCTTGGGGTAAGCATATCTGGTAAGCTTCTGCCTGACCCCACCTTGCCTATTAAAAAGCATAAATAAATATCCAACTGCGCATGTTCTATTTGATAGAGAATTTAGCCCTTTAAATCTTTAAAATCTGATGTATAACAGTGTTTTATAAATTTCAGAGTATTTCTGGTTTCAACCTTATGAACTTCTTGAAATGGATCTTAATCAGTCATCCAAAAGTTGATTAGTATGAAGTCAAGGACACACATGTATAAACACACACATTCATCTTAAAAGTGGTAGGAGCAAGCCCCTATAATTTGCTTTCCTCCGGAAATGATTCAGGAACTATAAATATTCCCCCTTCTACCTTCCATATCATCCCCTTTCAGACTTTCCATTATTGAGTGTAGTAGCTAGCAAGCTCTGAAATGTTAGGGGACAAATGGCTGCCATCTCATTACGAGGCACGCCTGGGGGCCCATCCACCACCACTGGGTGGAAACAGGTAGGTCGAGAGCGTGATCCTCATAGAATTATATGTCGATTTTGCGGCATAAAGATTCAGGTACGGGACCCTGTCACGGTACCTGCAGACATGAATGTGTGATTGCACAACTGAGATGAGTCTCTGCTTATTTGTTTCATCTTGTTAGCCTCATTAGACGAGTCATGTCTGTGTGTATGCTTTGGAGAGACAGACAAGCTGGAACTGGCAATGCTCGGACGGGTCTGCCCTATGTAGGATTTTGTGTGTGCCTGTGTGATGTTTGTTTGTTTATATCTATATAAACTAGAAAAGCCACATTAAGTGTATATTTCCATAAAGCATGATAAGTCAATTAAAAAGATAAGTACGTGTACTTGTACTAGTACAAACCATTATCTTCTACTAACTTATTAACTTACATGAATTGATGACTTTCACGCTAACAACAGTACAACACGGAGAAAACATGAATTTTGCTTTCCCATCACCAATATTCCACCCATTATCTTATATTAACTTACATGATTTGATGACTTTCACGTTAACAGTACAACACGGAGAAAACATGAATTTTGCTTCCCCATCACCAATATCCCACCCATGAGGTCTAGCATCTACCCGTTCGCATACTGCCATGGGACCATTCGACCCTTGCGTAATCTCATAGTAGTACGAGTCTCAGTCATAAAACTCATTCACGCTCTTGCACTACCTTATTTGCTGAACAGTAGGATGATCTCAGATTTAGTCCTGCTATATTTTGACTTCCCGATAATTGCAGTACAGACAATAAGAGGTCTCACTTAATGGCCTGCTATTATCTTTATTAAATAAGTCAGCGGGGACATTTTGAAATGCAGAAGTCCTCTTCCAGTGTCAAATGTCTTCTTTTCCCCCATCCTTAATGAAACATCCACTTCTAGGTGCAGAGTCAAGACCATAAACAAGCCATCATATCTCTTTGAAGTTTGGTTACCTTGCTCCTGGGGTTCCACAGCTTTGGGAGTTTATGTTCATAATGACATCAATCTTGCTTTTGGTACTCCAGAAAAGTGAATCTTCATTGAACCTGTATCTACCAAATAGATACCACCTGCTTATGTTATGACTTAATGTAGATTATATGTGGGCTGAAATAAGGCAAACAAGGGTCAAGTAGACTAAATTTGACAAAGCATGAGATACTTGGGTATCTCAACAGCATGACGATCCCTTGTCATGTCTGTCACAGAAGAAGCTGCTTCATTCTCGAGCTGTTCAACTGTTTCCGAGGCCAGAAGAAATTCTTCCAAGAGGAGTCATGAGTAACCCTGTTCTTGAAACAAGACAAAATTACCAACATATAGAAAAAAACCAGCTAATTCAGACCAACTTTATCAACATTCATTTGGGGGTGCTATATTTTGTGCTTGCTTGAGATACACAAAGTTTAAGCTAAGTCACCCTGTTGCGCTAAAATGCACGAAATACATTGGTCTCAGAATTTTCCTATATAAAATTAACGAACAAGGTCCCACTAGGAAAACATGTTCGGGCAATTACACAGGTGACGACTGCCTTTGAGACACCATAGATGATGGAATTATACTACAGAATTGTAACGGGATCTATACATACATTTCTGGCAATGAGATAACACATCTTTACATTCACGCACATTTACAAAACCAACAGACCGAAGAAAGAACAAATTTCACTGAGCTGTTGTACACCGTCTGTGTCAAGCATCCCGTTGGAAGTCAACAAAGTTAACCAGCGTGCTTGCACATAAAGTTCGATGTGAACACCAAAGGGGTATCCCATGGCGCTTCCCCCACTGAAGAGACTCTTAAACAGCTGTAAAATCAAAAGTGACAAAATGGCTGTATGCCGTCTGTGTCAAGCATCGGGCTGGTAATCGACAAAGTTAACCAGAGCGCTTGCACATAAAGTTCGATGTGTGCACCCTGCAACAAGAAAGAAAGTAGTGTCTACCATCTTACCTCAAACGGCTACAACAATGGAAAAGCAATCTAAAGAATGGGTGAATTCAACCGAGCCACAATAAGATAATGAAACTAATCCAGCACAGAGGCATCTTGTGGGATTGGAAGCATCTGTAACAAGTTTCCAAATGAACCGACAGAGTCAAACTTGGGCTGCACCAGAGTGTGCTCGGCCATGTCTATGTGAATGATGGTATCATTCCCTCCACAGGAAACTGACAGCATTAACAAATCATGTTTTACGTAATTGACTGCTATATGGTGGTTTGTAACCACCACCACCACCACAACTAAGCCTTTTCCCATACTAGGTGGGGTCGGCTACATGGATTCTTTGTTTCATGTGCCATGCTAACAGTTAAACTCAATATAAACTACAACATTCTTTATTGTTTCTTTCCAACACTTTTGTGGTCGTCCTCTTCCTCTTTTAACATTTTCACAATCTAGTTTTTCATATCATAGTTTGGAACCACCACATTCTTGGAAATTTGATGAATATCATAGCAATCTTTTCAATACAGGAAATATTTTGGAAAAACATGAAATTTCCCATTAATGCCAGTCACCATTAATGGCCAATGTCATCAGGATACATTCAGGACGTTGCCCTTCATGGTGACTGCTAAAAATGGACAGGGACTGCACAACAATTTCACACCGAGTCTAATAGATAGTTCTATGCTTACTTCAATGCGTGGCTAAACATTCCCAGAAAAGTCTTACTTTAGTCTTCGATAAGCAGATGGGATCAGTCTCCCAGCACACAAAGAGTATGTCGCATGCTAAGCTCTGCTTTTAACTTCGGTAACCCATCTAGTCCGCAATGAGATCCCAAAATTTTCTGCATTTCAAAAGCCACAGTCGGATTCTGCTAATGCGTGCAACCTATGTTGACAAACTAAGAACAGCAAAAGCTGAACCAAATTTAATTTTGTAGCAAGGACCAAAAACTTTTACAGCAGTGCTTCATGTTATTCAGTTAACACTGAAAAATTATAGAATTGGTTAATTAAAGTAAAAGAGTGATAGAAACCTCGACATTTTCTGTCTGATTCCAAGGATGCAGGATGAGATAGAAACCCAGTGCATGAATTAAAAAAAGATCCTTGCACTGGAAGGACTAGTACAAAAAGTCTTCATTTTATTAGGGAAAAAATGTAAGAAATGTCAAACAAATTATGCAGAAACTTCAAAAATTCTATGCAACAAGAAATTGATCCCATCTATCTATGTCTATAAAGTACAGACCTTGCAAACGAAATCAAGACAGCAACCAACGCCTAAGTCAGTGAAGCCCTTGAGAACTTTTTCCACAATGAAGATTACAAACTATGCTAAATTAGAATAAAAACGATGCTCAGAGCCTGTTGGGACCCATTTGGGCTGGCAAATGACAAATTATGAAGACACAAGGATCTCATCTCATGAAAGCCAGAGATACTTTAGTCCTCTAAAATTGTCTCAAGTAAACAAAGGTCCCAATATGCCAAATTAAGAATATATGATCTTAGGGAAGTCGTTCAACCATTACTATATGCATTGCTCACACATATTCATACACACTTTCAGCAAAACAACTTTGATGAAAAGACAATGTAGGTATGCATATGCAGGAGTTACAAAAATCACAGAACGCACGATATGATAATTGGAAAGATTACCAATGCAGCAAGGTGAGCTTCTTTTATAATATTGCCATCAACTTCCAATCTAGCTAGACGAAAATCGGGAAGGTGCCCTGACTGTCTCTTTCCAAGCAAATCACCTGGACCACGATGAAGAAGGTCCACATTTGCTAGATGAAAACCATCAGGTGACTCTTCTAGTACCTTTAGACGACCCAAAGCCCCACTACCTGACGACAATAAGATACATGTAGACTTCCGCAGTCCCCGTCCAACACGTCCTCTCAGTTGGTGCAATTGAGCTATACCAAATCTCTCAGCATTCATCACGACCATCATAGATGCATCAGGAACATCAACCCCTATCTCAATCACTTGAGTTGAAAGAAGTATTTGAATTTCCCCAGATTTGAACCTTTGCAGTGCTGTTTCCTTTTCATCACTCTTCATCCGACCATGCAGAAGCCCACACTCATAGTCCTTGAACTTGCTAGATATTGATGCAAGTTCTGCAGTTGCTGCACGTAGCTGAGGTAGATGTTCAGATTCTTCTATGACTGGATAGACAAGGAAAACTTTTCCGCCTGTTTGCAACTCCCTCTGCATCATCTGTTGCAGCGTCAAGAAATAAGGTCCAAAAGAAATTATAGGCAAATAGAAACAATGACTTGTTATGCAATAATCATAGTGTTATTAAAGGGACAACCAAGTCAATGACATTGGCAATAATACTCAAATACTCGTTATTTTCAAGCAGAAAAGGTAGAAAACCAAATTCCAAGTCAACTATGGTTATGGTATCCTCAATTTGTTAGAAAGTACTGATAAGGCAAAGAACCCTATGACTGTTGTATTGAGTTAAATGGAACACGTGAATCTAAATAACTAAAAGAACATGATTGCACAACAATGAGATCCTAGTTAAGGTTTATACTTTCAAGCTTCCATCTCACCATTGATATTGTTCACAAAGAGAACTCTACTGGTTTTATCACAATCTGAGAAAATAATTAGGAGAAAGGTATGGATAAATGTATGTAGGGACATTGAATTAACAAACAACCAATGTTATCCGTATCGTATTGTATAGTACGATAAAGGCATATTGCTCATATCGTACAATACGGGCGATATGCCCTAAGCCTTATAAAAGGTGTGTTGGCTTAATTGAACCTCATGTTTCTTTGCTATTTCTGGCATTCATCTACATCTTTCAGTTACAGTGAGGCATCTCTAATGGTTTTCAAGGGTCTCTAACGCCACCATCACTCCAGTAGTAACAACAGCGACAATCTTGTAGTTGTGGTATAACTCTTTCTTTTGTTTTTTTCTTTGTATTTGGTATTTTCTTGGTTATTTATTTTTGAATGACAATATATGAAGTGTGTGAATATCTTTTCATTGTATTTGTGAAGTGAAAGACCCTCTATTAGTCTATTTGAGTGTTTTGGTGGTTTATGAAGTGCTTTTATTTTCAAGTTTGTTAAGATTGAAGTGTTAAATTAAGATAACAGGAAGGGGTGTCAGGGACTCTCAATCTCAGTTTGATGATCCGGCATAGTAGTGGGGTATTGCAGTTGAGGAAAATAAATTGAAAATGAGATGTGTTTTTTGTGAGAATGATTAGTGGTGAAATTTCTCGTTTGAAACATCACCTAGCAGAGACTAAGAAAGAGGTTCGTCCTTGCACAGGCAAAGTTAGAAAAATACTAGAAGTCATTAAATGTCAATGTCTACAGATGATTTAGAGTATAGTTGAGAAGAAAACAAAAGGAAGATATAGAGATGTTTGAGGAAGAAGATGATGTTGGGTGATAGAATCTCTTTGGATGCTAGAACAAAAGTTGACAGTAGTAGTTCTCGACTACCAACTAGAAGAAAAAAAGTTGTTGAAAAGGTTGGAAGTGGTAGAAGGGGAAGGGCTAGAGAAAGATTTTACTCTGACATACATATATTTTTCTCCAGGTACTACACCTGGCTCTCAACCTAGAATTTGTGTTGCTATAACTTTAAAGCAATCACATAAGCATGCAGACCTTTTAGTAAGGAGATGTTTTATGATCCATGCATTTCATTTAATGGAGCAAATTCTTTTCATTTTTAAGCAATAACAAATGCCATTGTTAATATTGATCTAAAGCATAAGATGATATCTTATCAAAAGTTGAGAGGAAAACTATTGGATAAGATTGTCTTTGAAGTCTAAGAGTATTGTTCTACTTTAAGATAGTCATGAAAGGATACAAGATGCACTATTATGGTATATAGATGGACAAATAGGTGAAGGACTTTATTAAACTTTCTTATTTATTATCCTAAATGGCTTATGTTTTTTTACATCACTAGACATGTCAGAGGAGTGACATACTGCAAAGGTTCTAAGTTAAGAATTTGATGAGGTGATATTGAAGGTTGGGCTTGAAAATATAGTACAATTAATTACAGATAATGAAGCTAACTATAAAGCGATTGGAAAAGAGTTAGTTGATACTTATGAGACTTTTTATTGGCCACCATATGCAACTCATTATTTAGATCTTATCCTCGAGGATATTGGAGAGATGGATAAGGTAAAGACAACAATCAAATATTATAAGATATCACAAAATTTATCTATAACGATGTTTTTGTATTATGTATGATGAGAAGATATACAGATGATGCAACACTCCTCCGTACAATTGCTACTAGGTTTGCAACTAATTTCTTATCAATACATAACATTATTAAACAAAAACAAGTCTTGAAGAAAATATTTTCCTCAAACAAGTGGTCCATCAAAATAGAAGAATAAAAAACTGAATAAGATTTCAGAGACAACCTTTAGGAGTACATTATGGAACTCGTGTGTTACACTATTAAGGACCACATGTCTTTCCATCAAAGTTTTTAGATTGGTTGACTGCGAAGAGAAACCATCTATGGGCTATCTTTATGAAGCCATGAACATTGGATAAGGCTAAAAAAGCGATTATAAGTAATTTTAATGAAACAAAAAGAGATTATGTGTTCGTGAAATATTATCAATAATAGATGGAATAAACAATTGAATCAACCTATTCATGAAACAACTTACAAATTGGTCCCTGATGAGAATAGAACAAATGCTATACAACTCTTGCGTCATACGACTCTGTCCCGAAGAGATGGAGATCTACGTTAATGCTCTTTACTTGATAGGTTTCCAAGTAATCATTCACAATCGTACTAATATGTGCCTAGGTAAACATATGAATCATTTATCTTTTAAGTTTCTTAAATCTTATATTTATTATAGAATAAATCTTTATATGTCTTTTTCAATTAGATGTTTGGAGGAATATGTTTGGAAGTTATTGCTCAAACTTGAGAGATTTTGCAATAAGAGTTCTTAGCTAATAGGTTGGAACATAAGCGGCTCAATTACCTAGTTTTCGTTCGTTACACCATGCGACTCCAATAAAGTTAATACATGATTAGTTACTAATTAAGTATTCAATTCAATGTTTCACTTTATTTAATTGTTAATGTTATTCTTAAACCTTTCAAATTTATTAATTATTAATATTATTTACTTATCATTTTTGTAGACAATTAAAAAGTGGAAGAACTAATTTGATCCAACAAGTGTGGACAATTTTGAAATCTTAGAGGAATAGATTATGGAAGATAATTAATCAAATACACTCCTAACTGAAGAAGACATTCAATAGATTAATTTGAAAGGAGCGCAACAATATCATTAAGGGGATGATGATTTTGATTTTGAAGCTAAAGACGGTGATGGTCTCGAACAAGGTGGAGAAGATGAAGATTATTTAGTTGATCTTGATTATAATATGTAATTCATTTTTCCAATTATGAAAGTTATATTTTTGTTAAGGATGTTGTGCTTAAATACTTTATACATTGAAGATTGAATGATGATTGATGAATATTTACTCAACTTATGAATTATATGAATTGTTTTCAATTATCATAGTTTATCCTCATTACAATATGTAATTTATTTTTTCAATTATGAAAGTTATAATTTTGCTAAGGATGTACTGCTTAAATGCTTTATACATTAAAAATTGAATGGTGATTAATGAATATTTACTCAAACTTATAAATTATATGAATTGTTTTCAATTATCGTGATCTTTTCTGAATTTTTATATATTTTTTAAATTTTTTAGTATTAAAAACGATACGGTGTGATACGATACGATCCGCTATGAACAACACTGCAAACAACACCTGACGGAACTTAAGAATTATTTCACCTTCCATGGTAAATTAAGCAAAGAAACTCACTAGAACAAATCAGCAAGTCTCACCTGGTACATTCTTTCTAATCCAACCTGATTCCCTTCAAAAGCATAAGTGTCCACTGGTATCCTACCAGGTGGCAAGTCAGTAATCTGAGTGACAGGAGGAACAACAAAACAATTTAGCAAAAGAACAGAAAAATTAGCCACATCAAACAAGTAAAACTACTACCAAAACAACACTTCGCTTTCATGTGCATCTCAAAACTCTTCCAAAGCTGTGCACGTAAAGCCATTCAGTTGAACGTAATGCCATTTAGAGAATTAACACCCAAATACGCACTCAATTTATTTGAATGATTTTACATACCTACTCATAATATTTTATCGTGAAGACATAGCTAAGTAGTAATCACCTCCTTGCTTAGCATCAGCCAAGGCTTATACTTAAATGTTGCGTTATCAATAGCGCCACAGCGAGCGCTATAGCAGCTCACTGTTTGTGGGTGGACTGATTTGGCACTAACTGCACTTATTTATATAGCGTACAAGATTAGGTCAATCCAATATCCATTAGATCAACCCGATCCAAACAGAAATAAATCTAAATTCTTTCTCTCTTTTGTGTGCGTCTCACTCTCTCGCCTCTCTCCTGTACACGACGACTCACAGGTCTCTCTCTCTCTCTTTGAGCAAACAAAACTCTCGCGTTGCTTGATGTCCTCGTCTCTCTGTTACCCCTCTTCTGTCTGTCTCTGCTCACTTCTCTGTTTGCAACTCTACATCTCTTTCTTTTTCACAACAAGCAACTTGAGCCATTGCTTGTTGTCTGCATCTCTCTCTCAGCAAGCAACACTGACTGTTTGCGGCTCTCTCTGACCCCCTTCCGTCTGCGGCTCTCTCTCGCCCCCTTCTCTGTATGCTTTTGCTTCTCTATCGGTTAATTCTCTATGTCTGCATCTTTCTGTCTCTTAAGTTCTCTGTAGTCTGTATGCTTTTGTGTCTCTCTCTTTTGGTGGATGTTATATTTTGATTATTAAACCTATGATTTCTTTTATGAGTGATATATTTTCTTATGCATCTTAAAGACTTGTTGATGTTTTAAGAGTATTTATTTCTCCTCCAAACATTATTATATTCTTTTTGTAGGTAAGTATGATCCATATACATTCCATTGGTCAAATTAGATTGGACTACAGTCAGTCACCGTACTTGAGTAGATAAGTATAATATATTAGTTTCTTTTAATTCTTTTTCTTATACTTAGAATTGGTTACATTTATTTTTTTTGTTTTTAATTAAAGTATAACAATTCAATATGCATATGCCACATGAAATTTACTGTTTGTCTTCTTACAATTTATTTAGTTAGTTTGATTCATATTTATGAAAGTGGTGCTTATGTGTTTCTTGATATTTCTTAGAAATTAAAGAATCCATTATATATATTATTTTTTAATCATAAATGAAAGTGTACCGTTAAATCCGCTATATCCTCACTACCGCTATATTAGGGTCAACCGATAACAACCTGCTACCCGCTATTGATAACATAACATAGGTTAAATGCATTTCTAATATCTATCCTCAGCATTGCCCATGCATATGAATCTCTCCCTCCCTATCCTTGTTTCCCATGAATATCAATCTCTCCTTCCCTCCCTCCAGTAATTACCTCCTTGCTTAGCATCAGCCAAGGCTTACACTTGGTGCATTTCTAATATCTATCCTCAGCATGATAAGATGATACTTTCAAGACATTGATTGTATAAATGCAAAACCCAAAATCTATTGTGGTTCAGAAGCATGATGCTTGATGGTTCTAATTTTCATGGATGTAACCACCAAATGCTTCCCACTACAGAGATATGTTTAACATTGTATAAGGTTTAATGCACCAAAAGATACTGATGTTAAAGATGAGGAATAATCAACAGCTCAGAATCTTATCAAGAAAGAGGTGCTGTAAAAATGGCTCAAAATTTCATGTTGTTACCAAACTTATCACATGATTATAGCAAATATGTTATAGCTACCATTAGCTAGTCTTTTTCATTTCGCATTTGGTTGAGGTAGAACAAGGGTCTAGCACGCTAAAATATGGTGGTACACATATCGCCTTAGCACCCAAGACATAGTAGACAAAAAAAACATCGAAGAGCTTTACTATATTTAGTTTCATATGAAAATCTTCTCATGTTATGACCTGGCATCAGAACAAGGAACCTTGCTTTGACAATCGCTCTAGTGCATCAATGAAATGCACAAGCATGCACTTGCGTGTGCAGGTATAAGTATACATTTTTTTCTCCTAATCTTATCTATGGTGGACAGCCAAATATGTTTTCTGGAAAATTGGAGCATCACATGATCCGCTTGCTAGGAACTGATCGTTAGATCATCTTTTGTTCATTAATGATGAAATTATTGCAGGTGTTTGTGCTTGTTGAAATCAAAAGAAAAATCAGCTTATACATCATAGTAAGATATTTTGTAAGTTGTTTTGGGAATTCATGGAGAAACCTATTTCAATAAATTCATGTTCATGTGATTATATGTTTTATTTTTTATTTAACGCTTTTAGTATTCTTTTCCAAATTTTGATCTTTCAAATACACTTATTTTCTGGGTTCAGTTAGTACATGACAACCAAATACAATTTCACAACACTTTGCTCAATTGCATTCACTTGATAAATAAGTATTAGTGACCCAAAGCTACTTCACTGCAAGAAAAGTAATTGCTAGAAGTAAAGTAACAGTCCCTAATTGATTTACAGAAACCATGGACACAATGAACTATTAGATAAAAATTAAGTTCAAAATTTACAACAATCACAATGACTCCTCAAAATAATAGAAATTTGAAAGTGCACGATGACAATTGTTGCATACTTGGCTTAGGGACATGTCTCCATACAAAAGCAGCGCAAGTGTCCTTGGGATTGGAGTTGCAGAGATGGCGAGGATGTGGGGGGCCATAAAAGCTTTCTCTGTAAATAATTCTTCTTCCTTCTTTGACATCATAATTGAGATGTCTGAATTACTATAAAGCTGCAAACAAGTTCAACGGCGTCCATGAGATGCATAAGAATAGTGGCCAGCCTGAATATGAGAACAACATACAGTTACTGTAGGCGCACACACAAGCACACATGCACGCATAAACAACACACGCGAACTCATTTGTCTGTTTGTCACTTCATCTATTTGTTTATTCATACTAGCTATTACCAACAAAATTACCATGGTAGCTCTTAAATTCTTATTACATGTTTCACACATAGACCCTTGTAAAATTTAAGCACAAAAGAATATCACCAAGATACAAGATCTTGTAGTTCAAAAATGTCAAAGCTTCAAATATTTATGATGAACTTTGCAAGGAAAGAGAAACCCTGCAACTTCCAACTTGTTTATAACAGGGTTGTTAATCAAAAACTGTAAAGTTAATGCAAAAATTAAGGCACCAACCTTACTATTGAATCTTCCCCTCTGAATGACACCAAACCGGTGCTGCTCATCTATTACAGCCAAACGTAGTGCCGAAAACTCTATGTTCTCAGATATTAGGCGGTGAGTCCCAATGATGAGATCTATTTCATCATTCTGAAGACCCTGCTAGACAAGAAGCATAAGGAAAATATAGATGTTTACAGCACAAAAACACTCACATGTCAGGCATGCCTTACGAATAAACCGGGACTCCTTTGAAGATGTTGATCCAGTCAAAAGAGCAACAGTTGGTTTGCGAACATCCTGTATATTCCCCAGCAAAGAAACAATTTGCGCATAATGCTGGGATGCAAGCAGCTCAGTTGGAACCAGCAATGCTGCCTACAGGTAATGCCAAAAGCTTAAGAATATGACAACATTCTGCCACACAAAGAGTCAAATTAATAACCTCCAGAACTGGGAATAAAAGGGAATATAACTATATAGTATAGTGTCAATTACCAAGATACCCAACATTAATTTGCTCCCAACAGCAAACCATGTTAAGCAATGACCAAATAAACATTTTCCAAGAGAGTGTTAGAGGCATTCATTTATGACAATGGACCTCACCTGATAGCCCGAGTCGATAACCTCCATACAGGCCATAAATGCAACAACAGTTTTTCCACAACCAACATCTCCCTGTAAACGAACATAAGTATCAGAGATTTTCCAAATCAACGGCAAACAAGACGAAGAAGAAATAAAGAGAAAAACACAAGTGAACTTACATGAAACAAATGAGAGGATAAAAGTTACAACTAAGAGAACAACAACATCCAATAGATCAGACATCAGTATAGCCTATCTAATTTTACCAGTAAGATGCAATAACACATGGTTGCCACTGAAACTAGTTTTGCAAGTTCTGTTTCAAGTCTTCAAGGACTGGAAAGTTCAAACACAAATTCATTCTCAGAGTGAATTAAATCATGTCGGGAAAGTTCAAACACAACATTTCCCTTTCCTTACCAAACAACACCATGTAGCTGCAGAAGTTTCAAACCTAAAGCATCATAATCAAAGGCTTACCATATCTTAGTGTTTTACAAAAATGACTTTGAAGATCCACATACATATAACAGACAGACGCTTCTTTCAACTCAGTCTTATGACTTATCCCTTCAATGTATAACATTGCCCAAGGACTGGTCTGATATCATTATCGTGGTAATTGACTGAATGCTATGAACAGGTAGGCATCCACATGAACCCATCCTAATTTCAAGTGCTCCAGGCACCATCTTAAATAAGGTTCTACTGGAACGAACTAGCTGGAATAAGCCACTATTAAAAATCTGCAAAGTGTACATCAACAATTAATAGGTAAAAAATTACAAGTACCAGTTTCACAATTAAATTGCTGCATAAGTGATCCTGCTTCCACATTCTTCTGAATAGCGTCATGCACATAAACAAGATGATATCATAGAGAGAGAGAGAAATAGTTCACAACTCCTAGGAATCAACACACTCACCAACTGTTTGGAATTTTCTATTAAGGAAGTAATCATAACGGTGGATGTGAGTTTAGGTGAACGCAATGAATTCATCCAAAGGGAACCTCAACAAGGGTTTTCCCTTCAAGATGGCGGATTTCCCACCCCTAGAAGAGGTCAATCTGATGAACAGGAACCCCAAGAAAATCAGAGGCCTGGAAGGGGACTTTGTGGGCATGAGTCATAACCCACCCAGAGTTGAAGATTGGATGATAGACAAACAAGAAACACAGGAACAACCAGGGCGGATGTCCTAAGTACCCACTGGGACTCGGCGAGTAAACCACCGGATCTGGACAGAGGATAAGATGGACGTCTCCCTCAATGACTTGCGAGAGGAGTATGAGGGGATTATGATGGAGAACATCAATTCACAAAAGCCATCAATTGTGTTATCACCAGCTGAAAAAGAGAGACTAGAAAGCCCTGGATGAAAACCTTGATCATTAAATTCATGGAGAGGAAGATAGGATCATAGGACACTCCCTGCTGTATAAGGAATTGGAGAAAGCTTGGGGAAGAAGGGGAAAGATCATGATCATCAATATCAAGAATGATCTTTCGGTAACGAAGACGATGCTTCAATGTAGCAGCAAAAGATCGATGAATAAATATTACCACAAAGTGACTATCACAAAGCCTTAGAAAAGACTATAATCACATTCAAGTGCAACGAAGGGCACATCAAAATAACAGAAGATCAATATTATTAATCAGCCACAAAAAAGTGATTTATAGAGTATGTACATGTTGAAATTCGCAAGGAAGCGCAACATGTGATCAAACATAAAAATAAAGGAAAAATATGAAGGAAAAAGGTAGAGATGGGAAGAGGGGCAGGCCCTCCAATGGAGGCCGCCCCCCTCTTTCTCTCTCTCTATTAATAAGAATCTTTTTTAACCTAATACAAGTTGTTTGAATTATTAAACATAAAATTACTAAACTACCCTTAATAATAAAGACTATTACAATAATACCTAAAATCTGCATAATTACTAGAAATACTAAATTATTATATTCTTAACACCCCCTCAAGTTAACTACTAACATGACACACGATAGAAATCTGTGGAAACAAAGAATCCATGTAGCCGACTAGTATGGGAAAAGGCTTAGTTGTTGTTGTAGTTGTTGTTAACACCCCCTCAAGTTGGGAGTGAGATACTTCGAACTCCAAACTTGCCGAAAAATTAGTTCTTTCTTCACCACACTTTCAGTAATGATCTCTCTGAGGCTTTATTAAATCAACTTAGAACAATTACAAATACACTTGGGTAGCACACGACCCTTCTGGGTGTCAGTTGCTCCTCTTGTTCTTTCTTCTCTATAAAATAACTGAGCAACAACACCTCAAAATCATGTTTTCCTCCTCTTAAGAAAGTTAATTTTTATGGTAAGAGATACTATCTCCACCATTTACACTTCAATCGGCTTTTCCTACACTCCTTCATATGGTTTTTGTTGTCGGTGTATTGGTTGGGTGTCCTCTTTATACCACTCAAATAATAGCATAATACAAACATTAGCTCATACTAGTCAAATTTGCGCCCCTTCACATAGTGGTTACAACCGATTTTTCAACCCTCCTGGCTGTTCACTTCAATAAATATTCAAAAGTTGTTTGAGTGTTTTTTCTAAAGATTGTGCTTGTATCTAGAGATGTCCAATTTTTTGAAAAAGAATACTTCTTTTAAAATGATGTTTCTAGTCCAGTTGATGACTAGATATTATTTCTTGATTGATGTCCTTAGCAATAATGAAGACAAATCAAGAAGAGGGTATTGAGACTCAATATTTTGATGAGCCTTTACAATCAAGGATAACTAAATTTAAAAGATATTACATTAGGCGAAATCCATATACTACCGAACCTTCCCTAAGACGATCTAGTAGGGACTCAAGGCCTATAGATTCATCCCTTGTGAAACATTTTCACCACAACATAGAGCACTATTAACTATTATTTCAACCATTAGGGAACCTAAACTTTTAAGGAAGCCCAAGTCTCCCAAGTATGCATTGATGCTACGAGTACGACTCAGGAATTAGATGCCTTAACAAAGCTCAAACATGAAAGGTAGTCAGTAGTCATGAGACTACAAAGCCTATAGGATGTAGGTGGGTATACAAGATTAAGACAAAGAATAATGGTACCCTAGAAAGGTGTAAAGCTCATTTAATTGCTAAAGATACTCCCAAGAATATGGAATTGACTATGAGAAAACCTTTGCTCCAGTAGGTAGAATGACCATAGTTAGGACCCTTATAACTATTAATGCTATTAGAAACTAAAATATCTTTTAAATGGATGTCAAAAATGCTTTCTTAAATGGATGGTTAAGAGAAGAGATCTACATAAAACCTATTCTTTGTCTTTTTATTATTTAAAAAAAAATATTTTGCATCTCAAAAAGGCTTTGAATGTACTCAAGCAAGATTCTAAGACTTGGTTTGACAAAATGAGTGAGTTTATAACTGGTCATGGTTTTCCTACACGTTACACTAACACTACGTTGTTTGTAAAGAAATCTATTGCAAGTATTATAATCCTTTTATTATATGTGGATAATATGATTATCACATCATACAATGCATTAAGAAGAACCTTGGTAAAGAATTTGAAATAAAGGACCTTAGTCATTTGCGATATTTTCTTGACATTAAGGTAACTCGTACTAATAGAGGTTTTTTCTTGTCTCAAACTAAGTTTGTTAATGATGTTATCACTAGATCAAGACTCACATATTATAATATAGTTGAGACACATAAGGTGCTCAATTTGACGATGAAACTTACAAATGACAAGCCACTTAAAGATCTCACTTCATATCAACAAATGATTGGGGATCTGATCTATCTGACTATTACTCGTCCTAACATCACTCATAATATTCATACAGTAAGTCAATTTCAACATGCACCTTTAAGTTAGTTTCACCATGCACTTACCATAGTGCATATTAGTGTTGTGATGCAAATAGTTCGATATGTCATACATACCACCGGAAAGGGAGTTTTGTTCTCTTTTTCATCATCTCAAAGTTTAATTGCACATATTGAAGCAAATTGGAGTGGTGATGTTAATGACAAGCATTCCACCACTGGTTATTGTCTTTCTTAATAACTCTATCATCTCGTGGAGGCGTAAGAAACAACAAAAAATGTCCCTCTTCTCTACTGAAGCTAAATACAAAGCCATGGCCAATACTACCACAGAATTAACTTGGATCACACAACTACTCCAGAATCTAGATGCAACACTTAAGATCATACCTCACATGTATTGTGATAATAAGAGTACTATGTATATAGCCAACAACAACACCTTCCACGAACATACTAAACATATTGAAATGGACTGTCACTATGTGCGTGAAGAACATCTACAAGGACACTTAGATCTCCACTACACTTTGCCCGCTTAGAATATCAACTTGCAGATGTGTTTACTAAGTCACTCTCAACTCCACGGTTTCAGTTTTTTATATGCAAACTTTTGGTTATGACACCGTCAGTGTGAGGGAGGTGTTAAAATATATGGTATGTACACTTGTACATGCACACTTGTATTTACTTGTATATTTGTATTTCTTTTGTTGTTTTCTTTTTCATTTTTATTGTACCAGGCCCAATTTTTATTGTAAGAGGCCCAACAAGCAAGGGGGCCAACAGCTAGATTTCTAGCAGTTGGGCACCTCCAACGGTTAGAAATCTAGACTTTGGAATCCCCTGCCTGCTGCTGCCTTCTCCCTTGTTGTTGTTGTTGCCTTTACCTATATAAGACACTCTCTTATATACTGAACACCAAGCCTTGGTGACTGATTAATTGAATGGCGTTTACTGTGATTTACATTTCCTTTGAAGCTGTTTGCAGCAGTCACATTACTGACTAATCTCTTGATAATCCAAGTGGTGGACTGTGTCAGTTCTTGGCAAAGCACTAGACATGCTGATTCTTTACAATTACTTGCCAGTTCTGTGTACAGGTGGAGATGGAACCTGTGTGAAACCTGCAATGACCACATTGAAGACTCATTGCATGTATGAGAGATTGGAGGGCTATCGCAGAAGTCTAGGAGCAGCTGATGCAACCAATCAAGATAGGCAATTTCTTTGAATGGGATTTGAAGCAAAGGATTTTACAGAACTTGAAGAACAAGATGGGATGAAGCTCTGAAATGGATTGAAAGATAACATTCGGGGTCTCTCTGTGGTTAGCATGGCAGTGGAGAAATAAAACTCTTTGACAAGGATTATCAAGAGCCTCGGAAAAAATCCCAGTTGTTGAGTTCTCCAAGAACAATAATGAAGCGCAGGGTGGATTAACTGAAATCATCAGAAAAAATCCTGGTATCGTTATGGTGAAATGGCAGAGACCAGCATGTGGGTATCTGAAACTAAACCCAGATGGTTATGCAACAGGTGATCATATTTGAGCTGGATGTTGGGGTTTAATAAGAGATATTGAAGGGGAACGGGTATATGGGTATGCTGCTAATCTGGGACATTGCTCGGTGTTTGTAGCTGAGTTATGGGGGGAAAAGGCATGGAACGCAAGAAAAAAGAAGCCTGAAAGGTAATAATTGAAAGAGACTCACTCTCAGTGGCACAAGCAATCAGGAAGTAACAAGGAGCATCAAACAGACAAGCACTTAATTTGAAGGATCAATTGATGGAGAAGCAGACATGGACGGTGGAAGTTGTTCATGTATATAGAGAGGCCAACAGATGGGCAGACTGAATGGAAAAGCATAACCTTGCATTAACTACAGGGATGCATGAGATGGAAGACCCTCCTCTCCTGCTACAAATTCTGATGCAAGATGATCTGATTGGGTCATCAGTGCCCCGGGCTGTACACTAAGTTTTGAATCGGCTTGTGTTGTAGGCCCTGGCCTGTCGTCTTTCAACCCAAAAAAAGTTGCTACATGAGTTGACTGAAATACATGTTGCATCTCATGCATAAGTTGACCAAAAATGTTAAGTACATGACACACCCCAACAGAACAGTAATACAGATCTGAAGAGGCACACCTGTAAAAGACGGTGCATAGGAACTGGTCTTCTTAGGTCTGATATAATTTCTGAAGCAGCAAGTTCTTGACTTTGGGTCAGCTTGTAAGGGAGTGCCTTCACTAATTCCTTAGTAAGACTGGAAAATCCTTCCACAGAAAGGAAACACTGTTGATCATCTTTAAACTTATCCAAGAATCTAGCCCTTTCGGCAGGTGTTCGAAGTGCATCGTACATTTGGAAAAGTCTAGCCAACTGACACAAGGAAAACACAAATAAGTGAAAAGAAAAGCATTCAATATCTAACACAGATTACCATACTAAGAATCAAAAAGACAAACATGACTATCATTTAAAGGTCATATTTTGATGATTCAATCATTTGGCTTTCTCTTTCCTCTTCTATCCTTTTTTTCCATAAAATGCCAATAAAATTAACTGCACTTTATTTCAGTTTCATCCAATTCCGTTCTTATTTAATTTCTCTCGCCTTCTTCTCAGTTCACCTTTTCCAATTTGACTAGAACTCTTAAGTCTTACCTAGTTTCGTCATCATGTTATTTTGGTTTGGTCATGTCTCATTAACTGAACATTCTAAATGCTTTTGTTCTTGCTTTTCCTTTCTACTTTAGAAGCTAACTTTCCAATCTATGTTGGAAGTCAACTCCTATAACCACGTTTAAGTAACATAAATGACCAGGAAAAAGAATACTCTCACTTCGTGCATAATACCTGAAGATAAAAGAATTCGTCAAATATCATCCTTCTCCGAGCCAAATCAGCCTCTTTCAAGTCCCTTGGACAATGAATTCCCATATATGCCTGACAGAGAAAAAAGAATAAAACATCAAGGCGATAAGCAGTCTAGACCTCAATATCTCCAACTGACATGATTATAGAAAATATTAACAAGAACTTATTAAAAACTAACTAATAACTGAATTATAGTACTTCTACATCTAATACGACAATGTCCCTTAAAACAAGCAAATAATTGTATATTCACAAATAATCTAGGCAAAGATATGCAAACAAAGTAGTCTGATCATAGAAGCTGCTAATGATTTGAACGAAGAATAGGACCAAACAGAAGATAAAAGACAAAGAGAAAGTTTACTGGTATATAAACACAAAAGTGAGAGATAACACATTTATTCACCAGTGTGTGGGATGTAGGTAAAACTCCAATCTTGAACAACCTCATGAAAAGCTCAGAGAATTTTTCCTTTTGACAGAATCCAGGGTGTTATTTTGGAAATACAAAAAGAAGAAGATTGTATAGAACAATCACATGACAGCAAGACAGAAGAAAACTCATGCAAACATGCTTGAAGAGATGACTAGAAGAAATCTATGGACCATACATCAATTGCATTATCATTAAAACCTGGAAAGGGTTGTTGTCCACCAACCACAGTTACAAGATATTAGGCCACCGGTAGCACCAAGCTGGAACAAAATCAGCCGAATTACATGTAAAGAACATTGGAACCCAAGTCCCCTAAAGTCAGCTGAAATAAGAATTATCAACTCGAACTACTTAGTTTTGAAATGCATAGGAGTATTTTCTATACTATGCTTCACGGGTTAAAAAATAATAATCCGAAACTAACTTCAAAAAATTGATCAGTTGACATATGTATAAATAGAAAGATGCTTCCGGTGCTAGAAATAATAAACTAAAAGTACAGTTCTGATTAAAGGCACTAGTCCTGTAAGGATAGAACAGCTTACATCATACAGATTCATCAGAGAGAACTCCTTGCAAATGTTATGGGGGATCGGATCTATAGCTGGTGATAAGGCATGCAGTGCTCTGGAGAAAGAGAAAACATTAGCTGACCGTGCGTACAACTAGAAGCCACCATTGTCACAAAGTAATAAGGACAACGAGCCCTTGACACTAATAAGACATGACCTTAGAGATGCATATGAACCAAAAGCAGAACCAAGCAGACACATTTAAAAACATAAATTTTATTTATTAAAAAAAACCTTGACAACTATGGTAAAGAAATCAATGTGAAAATTTAGCTAAGGACTGAATGGAATAGTAAAACGTTACGGTCAAAATAAAGAGAGCAGGGAATCAGCAAGGTTCTCTTTTTTTCCATTGATACCCATAATAAGGACAAATTCAGAGCTCGGAAGGAAATACTTCATACAAAACTGAAACCAAGTCCCTTCCCAACAATAAGTGGGGTCAAATGGATCATTAGTTGCCATTATGATCTATCTCGGAATAATGCAAAAAGTGCAAGGTCATATTTTACAGTTTTCTTTCAACACATTTTGCTTCCTCAACCTTTCTTTGAACACTCACCATTGCATTGGGACCGGTTCCCAAAACTACCACCTCACCAATAATTCAAGTAGGAGCACAATCTCGAAGGGCATTTATATTGATGGCTTGAGTTCTTGAATTTATAGTTTTATGCTCTGTATTTTGATATTGTTTGAATTAGTCAATAAACTGTTAGCTTGATTATCCAATTCCAGTGTAACTATAGCTAAAATATGACCTAAGGTATTTAGGAAGTTTAGATGTTGGATTAAATTAATTAGTCAGGAATTGGTTAAGCATTGATAATTAGTCCTTTATCAGATCTTGGGAGGACGGAAGAGAGGAAGAAATAATGAAAACTAGACCGAAGATCAGTTCTACTATGCAGCAAGTTTGAAATGCATCATGTTAATAAGAGTGAAAACTTAAAAAAGTAAGAATCAAAGACAAAAGAAAGCACTGGGAAGTTTCCAAAGATTTGCCTCATAATTTTAGGCATGCTTGGTAATGAAAATTAGCTTGGGGATTAAGCTTACTATGCAGCAAGTTTGAAATGCATTATAATTCATAAAAAGAGTGAAAACTTGAAAAAATAAGAAGCTCGACAGAAAAGAAAGCCCTGGGGAGATTCCAAAGGTTTTCCTCACAATTGTAGGCATGCTTGCTGACTAGAAAACACAAGAAAAATAGTTGGATCCTCATTGGATATCCACGGCTCCATTCAACATATTGAAGTATCATCTTCATTATATAGCATCAGACCCTATCTGCTCTTCATGATTATAAAGTTGTTGCCTCGAGAAGCATGCTAAAGCCTATAAGTCTCCATTGAAGGGACTTTAGATTTTCAGTGCTTGCATTTATCCAAGTAAGTTCACTCTTTTGAAGCAAAAGGATTTCAATTTTTGATTAATAACTTTCAACTACAAAACATGGCTCGATCAATATAAAACTATTTATATTTCAAAAAAATATGGGGCTATACGAGGGGATCGAAGGTGAAACCCTCTATAAATGTCACTTTAGAACAAAAAGGGGAATTTGAAGAAGGCCATATGACAATGTTTGATCACATTAGAGACACATTTGCAGCCAAAGAAGCATGAGAATACTTAAAGAAATATAATGTTCAAAGTGATCTGACACATAGGATAGCATTACATGATAAAATGTCATCACTAAAACAAGAAGACAAAGGGGTGAATAAGCTCTATAGTGAGTATTCCAATATTTGGAATCAATTAAATAGATATAAAAAAAGTCTACATAATGTCTTAGTGAAAGACAATGTTAAGAAAATGAAGACTTCGTATATCAATTTTTAAGAAGTTTTGAGAAGAATTCGAAAAAGTAAGATCCATTCTTATATACCGTAAGCCTTTTCCCACTAAAAAAGAGATTCTTACCGACTTCCAAATGACGAAAACATGACTTAATAAAGCTAGGCTTCAAAAAATTCCCCCTTAGCTACATCAAGACCTGAAGCACACATTAAGACATATCGACCTCCACATTTAAAGATTGAAGGATCAAGTGATAGAAAGAGAGAAGTTATTTGTCACTTTTGTAAGAAGGTCGGACATATTAAGTCAAATTGCCCATGATTAAAGAAGAAGGTGGCCTTGGTAGATGAACAAAACTCTTCTTCTTCATTTCTTGCTCCTAATGAAAAAGTAAAGCTTCTTGAAACACAATTGAAGGAGAAGGCAATCATTGGTGCGGTATGGTCTACTTTCACATATGACACTCAAGGTACAACTTCTTAGTTACTTAATTCGGGTGTTTCATTTCATATGACTTGCAATAAAAAAACTTTTGAATTCATGCATAAGAAAACCTTTATCACGTGTGTTTACCACCGATGGAACCAAACTAAAGGTTGACAAAGTAGGGGACCTTCAAAACAAAGATTTTTCAATTCCTAAAATTAGTGTTGTTTCAAAATTAAATTTAAATTTATTTTTCGTATCTCAAATATTGGATAATGATTGTGTTATAACCTTCTCATCTACGAAATGCATCTCAAAAAAGGTGATTGGATGTGGCCATAGAGAAGGACTCTATGTAACGGATTACATGCCTAATATTGGACATTAAAATATTTTATCAAATGATGTATAACTATGACACAAAAAACTTGGTTTAAAGTTGTAGCAATGTCCCATTAGAATAAAAAATATTAAAATTTCTCCTGCAAAGATTGTGTTCTTGACAAAATAATACATCTTTTATTTCTAAACAAAATGTATGTTACAAACAAACCTTTTGAAATAATACACATGGGGTTCCACACCCATTATGTCAAAAGGAGGTGTCTCTTATTATGCACATGTATTGATGACTTTACGGTATATCTATTAAAGGCAAAATTCAATGTTTTTAAAAAATTTATCACATTTCATAACCTTGGTAAGAATCATTTTGATTCTTAAATCAAAGTATTTAGGCCTGATTCAAGAAGAGAATTTATATCAAATAAGTTTGAAAGGTATCTTGAAAACCATTGGATCCTCCATTAATCCTTTTGTATCAAAACTCATCAATAAAATGGTATTTCCGAACGAAAGCATAGACACATTATGAAAATCACTAGAACCTTGTTAATATCTGTGGAGTTCCTAAAAATCTCTTGCCAGAAACCATTATGATGTTTGTGTATCTAATAAATCACATGCCTTCTTCAGTATTACAAAATGTTCCTCTTATTGAAAAATCATTTAAACTTACACCTAATTACTCTAGATTAAGAGTATTTGGGTGTAAATACTTTGTATTTACAAACAAAGAAGATAAGCTATCTTCGTGTGCATTCGAATGTGTGTTCTTGGGTATGGAATAAATAAGAAGGTTATAGATGTTATTATCCCAAGAACGACAAACTCTATGTTTCAAGAGATGTTAAATTCTTTGAAAATGAATTTGTATTTCAAAAACAAGTTATTGATTGTATCAATGATACTAGATATTCCTTTTTGAGTGATATTTTAGGTAATTAAAACATATATCATCAAACTTACGAATTAATGTCTTCAAGGAACATTGTGACTCCTTTTGAAAGTCATTACACTAGGAGAAACCTAGAAGTTATTAAACATACAACAACAACTACAACAACAACTAAGCCTTTTCTCATACTAGACGGGGTCTAAAAAAAATCTATTAGAGATTCTAGACCTCCCGAGAGATTTGTCTTTCATGAAACTCTTTCCCCAAGACATAGCACCTTATTAACTACTATTCTAGCGACTAAGGAACCTAGGACGTTTAAGGAAGCTCAAACATCTAAGGATTGGATTCATATCATAAAAGAGGAAATAGATGCTCTACATAGAGCACAAACAAGGGAATTGTAACGCATCCCAAAATAAAAAAACCAATAGAATGCTAATGGTTTACAAAATCAAGACCAATGGTGATGGTCCTCTACAACGATACAAAGTTAGGCTAGTGGCTAAAGGATACTCTCAAGTGTATGGTATTGACTACGAGAAAACTGTTGCTCCAATTGCTAGAATGACGAACGTTACGACTCTTATTGCTCTTAATGTAATTAAAAATTGGAATATTTTTCAAACGGATGTCAAGAATGCCTTTTTAAATGAATGGCTAAAAGGTGAGGTCTATAGGTTACCTCTTCCAAATCTTAACATCCCGAAAAACCAAGTCATTCATCCTAAAAGATCTTTATATGGACTTAAGCAAGCTCCTAAGGCTTGGGTTGATAAAATGAGCGAGTTTATGACATGCAATGGCTTTACTACCTGTTACACTAACACTCTTTGTTTATAAAGCAATTTATTGTAAGTATTGTAATTCTTTTGTTATATGTAGATGATATGATATCTCAAGGAGTGATGTAATGAGGATCCAAAACATCAAATAGGACCCCGGTAACCTGGTAAGGCGTTTGAAATGAAAATCTTGGACATCTATGGTACTTTTTAATAATTGAGGTAACAAGAAATGATAGAGGTTTCTTTTTATCTCAAACTAAATTTGTTAATGATAATGTTGTTAGATCTGGACTAACAGAAAAGATGAGACTTACAAATGGTGAACCACTCAGAGATCCCGGTAATATCATTGACATACTTGACTATCACTCGTCGTGACATCACTAATACAGTGTATGTTATAAGTCAATTTCAATATGCCCCTACCACTTTAGGTATGAGTGTTGTCATGTGGATCATCTCGTATGTCCAACATATCACTAAAAAAGAGAGTATTCTTATCATCTTCCTCTTTACCTCAATTCGTTTTGATTATTAATCAAACTGTAGAAGTACAATAAGATCTATGGCTAAGTGAAAGACTTGGGTACTGATCATGTTAAAAAAATTGAAAGGAATCGGAAGAGATCGCCAATTCTCTTATGATCGCCTCACACCTATAGAATATGACATGTCAGTTTGGATTGGAAGTGATAATCCTAAGAGTAGCATTAAAGAACATTTGATAAGTGCAACTCACTTTTCTTAAAACATTTTTTCACAGTAATCATGACTTCCAAGTTATGCACTTAGGATCTTGTTTCACGCATAAAACTTTAAGTTTTAAATGACATCATGTTAAATAATCTGAAATTCCTGAATCTATAATTTTAAATAACAAGCATAGTTTGGAATTAGTTGATCTAAATCATACATTAAGAAATATTGAAGGTCCATAAGTAACCTCAGTGAGGATGCCTTAGTTGACACAAGTACCCTTGAGTTCGGAAATTCACCAAGAACGGTTTTGTGAAATATGTGTCAGATCGGGTCCGACGAACCCGACCCAACCCGCATAGGACCCATCAAAGCCCCATGGCTTAGATAGGAGCCACCGCAAGAATGCAGTGGTTGTGTTATGCAGACACACACACACAGAGAGAAACGGTGAGGAAGAGAGAGAAGGACGATGAAAAAGGGGAAAATGGCCAAATTCGCTTCCTAAAAAGTCAAGGTACAAAAATCGCCAGTTTTAGAGGCCTAATCGGCGGCCGACGAGTGAACAGGTATGCAATGTCATGTCGAATTTGGATGACACCGAAATGGTGTCCTTGCATAGACATAATTCTGGGTTTGGATTTGAGTTTACAATGAACCGAGATCCGTTTTAAAAACATATTTGGATCTGGACTCTTTTACTGGATCTAAATGGACTTGAACTAGTTTGAGATTTGATTTCGGCATGGTTTGAGCCGTTGGGTTTGTATTTGAATGCAAAATATTAATAGTATGTTTTTATCATGATTTAGAAATTAAATTGAAGTGATAAAGGGGGAGTTAGCACTATTATATTGGGATCTACATAGAGACATCATGTAGGTGAATGTGTTCTCTTTTCGGTTATGTGCTAGAGGTAGTTTTAATTGATTTCAGATGATGCATGAGATTATAAAATATTTATTAATGCTTTTAATGGATATGTATGTGTTGGCTTGTGAAATAGTCTTTAAAATGCTTTAATGACTATATGGGTGCATGGCATGAGTATGCTTTGTGTGCAAGTAAACCACTTAATGGGTATGGATCTATCTTTGACGACGGTATGAAATGTTAATGAATTATAGATGGACGTATTTGTTAGTGTTAACTAGTTGGTTGTCATTATATATGAGTGAAATACTATCGGTATGGATCTACTTTCCACGACAGTATATGATGTTAGTGGATTGTAGATAGGCGTATCGGATAGTCCTAACTCGTAGATGTATTGAGTTGTGTTGGGTACTTCGTTGGTTGAGCTAGTTTGCACTTATAGTTGTGGGCAACTCATGTCAATTACGATATGCTTAAGTTGGGGATAAGTGAAACTAGTTAACGAGAGTAGAGAATTTATGTATAGTAGAACAAATTTGATACTTGATTTGAATGTGTGATTTTGATATGGATATGGATATATTATTTTGATATAACCGGATATATGTGATTGTTGTGGATGGGGATGTGGATGTGGTTATGTAGAACATGGGAGATGGCCCAATGGATGTTATTGTGGATATGAGATGTGGTTGTGGAGATATTGTTTGATTATATGGTTGAATGTATGACTATATTAATGGGATATTCAGATACTTTTGCCCCGCGGAACTAAGGGACTGGACTTAGTGGGCCCTTGTGAGGCACCAGAATCCTGAACCTGACACGCCAAGGGCGTTGCCGAAGGTCACGTGGCTAGACAGGAGTATGGTACAGACAACTCTTATGGCATGAGAGTGGGTTATTAAACTATAGAGTTTATGATATTGAAACTAAGTTGTCTCTTCACGAGTGTTTGAGTACGCATGCATATTTCGTAATGGTATTGTTTTATTAGATATATATTTTCTCATTGCCTGCTTTGAAATGGTGCATGTCTCTAGTATGATTATTTGTGAAGAGATCACATTCATCTACGAGAACAATATGGTGCTCAAGTTTATTTTAAATATGTTTAGGGTATAGCCAATAGAGATGCAAAGCACGTGGGACATTGAAGCACGATTTTGCCTTCTGCTGCTAGATGATAAGAGTTAATAGGTTCCTTATAGTTTTGAGTTTCTTTCCGTTGTACCACCACCTTATTAGCTCTTAAACTATATATTAATAAATGTATTTTTGACGTGTCTTTGATTGTATGGGTTATTCCACCTTCATATTGTTAACGGTTCACGGGTATCAACCACGTGGCATAGACGGGCCCTATGTCATATTGGTCGACACTTGTGAGACGTTACAGGTTTGAACTTGAAGTCATCTAAAATTTGGACTAAACAAAGTTGAGAATGTCGAGAGTCAGAGCTAAAAAACATATCACTTATCCAATATTCCAATGGGAAGAATCATCCTTCCAAAGGTAACCTGTTAGAAAATTTCGTAGGTACTCTAATAATTTTGGAACCACTTTCCAAATAATAACTCACAAAATGACCCAAGAGTAAATGAGTCTCAAAATAACACAACAAAAGGCTTGTTAAATGAGCATCCATACAAACCAAGAATCATGACGATCAACACAGTTGGATCTTCAAGAGAATCAAGACGATCTAAACAAAATCTAAACTCTAGCTCAAAAAGCAATTCCAAGTTGTACAACCTAAGAATTTGCAAAAGCCAAGAATCATATACAAATTAAGGGTACAGTTTCAAATAAGTAGTATGTTCCACAAGTTCTATGAATATGGTATAGTATTACAGGATGCACCCACTTGTCTGGTGAAAAGATGACATTCACATGGAAAGGACTAAGTGATCGCCATGCTAGGCCAGTAGATGGTGTTGCAACTCGATTATTATCTAGAAAACCATATACAGCAACAACAACAACTAAGCCTTTTCCCATATACTAGATGGGGTCGGCTAGAAAACCATATATTGAAGAAAAATTAATTGCTCAAAAAGGATGTTAAGAAGGTAAGAAAATCAAGAAAAGGGAGTGTTCGGAAGCACCGATTTGCTAACCTCATTATATGATCCTTGTAGAAGTTAGAGTTTAAGCCCCCTTTGCACGGATATATAGGATAAGGCCTCTCTTCCACCTTAGCACCTTGTCTTTCAGAAGCATCATCTTCAATCACATCAATATTGTATTCATGAATTTCAAAATGATCTTTTGTCCTCATCGATTTCACCTAAACAACCAAAAGAATCCTCGAAATTGCAATTTAGTTACAAGTTCAAGGTTATTCACCTAAAATATCAATGCAAAAAATTATCTGAAGAAAGGTGTAGAAGATATGGCATTCAAACTCCTTGAGCAAAGCAGAGTATGTAGCAATTTTATAGTCAGGCATAACCATGGTGAAATTACTCGGGAATTCATCCTTCAGACGTAGTTAGTTCCAAAGCGTTGGAGAAAATTTGAGCTTTGGGACCAATCTCCAAGTCTCAATAAATAGGCATAGTCAAGCTTCACGTGGGTGCAACTGATGCAAGCTTCGAGGAGACTTAAGCATCCATATATGATGTACACAAAAAACAACACCTTGTGCAATTACTTGAGTTGGATTTCTTGGAACACAAAAAGAAAAGTGTAAGAATCATGTGTAGAAACAACCACACTAATTAGGGAGGATGTGGATACAGGGATGGTAGATACAGGGATAGTAACTAATTCTAGTTCCTTTGTTTCCGTTGGTTTGTACACCGCTTGTATAGCAGTGCTTCCTTCTGGTTAATAAAAAAAACACTCAAACCAAAGACAAATTTTTTGTGGTTTGAATTGTCTACATCTGCCATAAAGATAATTTCACTAATGATCAATGAACAAGATGAAAGATCCAACATAAAGACGGTGTTTATAGGGTAGTTCCCAAAAAGAGAAAAGCACAAGAGTACTCTCCGCTTGTTCCTAGATCAGAAAGAAATGGTAAATAAAAAATTAAGGAAAGAAAAGAAGAGGACAAAGAAGGGAAGAAAGAGTGTAAGAATGGGTTCATAGTGGTCTTTTTTTTTCCTTTTCTCTTTGGAAGGCATTCATGGTGCTCCATTCCTTCTCATATATGACACTTAAACAGTTAACTTCTCTTTATTTATGCAAGATGAACCTGTTAATGAAAAGGTCCTTTGTGCACATTAACTAAAACAGGTTGAAAGAAAAACCAGATATAATATGGACAGAAATGTGCCTCATTCGCCAAAAGGACACTCAAAAAGCCACTTGAACTGTTGGCATATACTTAAAATTGCAAGCGTACAGGCAATAGCACCTCATCAATTAGCAATGCCAATTTGAATAAAAAAGATGGTAGAAATCGGCAGGATCATACATACCAGGGTTCAAAACTATAACAGAAAATAATCCCTCTCCCCCCTCTCAAGAGAGAGAAAAAAAGGGGGAAAGCTTCAGCTTGCTGTAAGAAACTAGAAGATCAAATCGTACCTTGCCACTAACAGAAACAAAATCCCCCACTTTATGCTTTGATTCAATGCATCTGAGAAAGGGTTGAGTCGTGAAACGGCAACCACGGAAAAACTTCTTTAGATGCAACTTGATATTTCTTGTGTTTCTCTCTGAAAGAGAGCCACTTTGCATGTCACAGTTTTCTTTGCCATTAGAGATTTCACATGTTACAATGATCTCCAGGAATGAAAGAGATGCGCCAGCCTTTATTCCCCTAAAAGAAAAGCAAAAGATATTCAATTACAGTTAATAGTTAAATCCAGATGACAATTAGAGGTATTTACGGATTAATCTTTCAAAAGCATAGAAACATCACACAAATATGATTGATTTACACGGATTGAAGACCACTCGTTAATCTTTGAGAATGCAAAAGCATTGCGCTCACAGGTTTTAATAAAATAAGAATCAAATTTTGTTATTTATGACACTTCTTCCGGGAAGACAAATTTCAATCTTGTTTCTTGCCTTGTAAGTTTCACTATCAGCATTTCATAAAGCTGAACATTTACCAACTATAGGAAAAGAACTTCAACACAATATATTGCCTTGTGCTACGTTAGGATCATAATGGCCTATGACCACAGGATTCCAAACACTATAGTCATGTTTTTGGAGAATGGATTCTGATGTGGTGGAGAAAACTTTTGAAGCATTCATCCATCAATAGGAACGAAACAATCAGATTCTGTTATGCTCAAAAAGTAAATAATCCAAGCCTCCTAAAAAGTGATTCAGCCAAGATAGTTGAGACATTTGAATCTGCTTCACTGGATTGTCTCCATTCTCTACTTTAGAGTACATAAGGCGTTCATATTTTTCACATACAAAGCACTTTGAACCAATGTTATAAAACTCGTACCATATCGCACGATACGGTACACGATATCGTATCGTGCTCTATGATTTATCGGGACATATCGTGGGGTATCGCACGATATGACCCACATCGTACGAGTTGATGTTGATTCGCTAGATAAAAAACCAGAGAAACTCGAGGGGTTTTATTCTTTTGCTTGTTCCCAAATATTTCCTTACCCCTTAACTTATGGTTTTCATACCTTTCATTTACTCGATTTCATGGAAAAATCACACATTTTTTTGGTCTCAAACCCCTTGAAAATCCATAGGTTTTTCTCAAATCTGTGATATACTCCATTTTTCATCCCTACTCCTTTATAACCCGATTTTTTACTTGAAAAATTTAGAGCTTTCGTAGATTCTGAGATTTCTCACATTCGTAAAGCCTTGCCCTTATTGTGGTTATCTTTGCTCGCCTTGATGGTGTCAGAACAAGGCATGGTGTCAGAATAAGTGTATGCTCTGTAACAAGGTGAAGCATTGAGGTATTTCCCACATGAAATAACAACTTGCATGAACTAAAAAGAATGCAAGTGCTTGTTGTCGGGTGCTTGAAAGTGTGAATTATGAAATTCAACAAGTTATGAACCTCATAAAAGAAAGAAAGAGATTACAACAAAGAGAGAGAGTAAATATAGGCGGTCAGAATATGTCTCAAGATGCTTTTCGAGAACAAATTCAAGATATGGCTAGAGAGGAAGAGAAAGAGACAACTGAGAAGAACATGAGAAGATGAGATAAAGGAAAGAGTATAGCTATAAATGGCAACAGCAGGGTTAGTTCCTGTTCCACTGCAAGAGCTCTTGTTTCCTCGATGGTTGTGAGGAGTGATAGAGGAGGTGCTAGAGGCGGTGGAATACTTTCATTGTTTCCTCAACATACTACTTCTTGCGCTCATCCAGATATTAGATCTGGTTATGGCTTCCAAAAAGGTAATTGAGAAAGTAGATTTGAAGCGTGTAGACCTTTTTTTATGAAAATTGCATATCTTTTAATGCTGCAAATTTATTTTCCTTTCAAAGCATGACACATGTTATTACTAGTATAGGATCTAGTTATAATGTCCCTACTTATCATGCTTTGAGGATAAATTACTACAAAAATAGAGACAGATCGGAGTTTTGAATAGAGTCTTGAATTTATGGAGTCAAGGAAGGTTATTGGTTGTTCCATTATGGTTGATGGATGGACAGATGAAAATCATAGATCATTATGAACTTTTTGGTTTACTATCCAAAGGGAACATTATTTTTGAAATCCTATGACTTGTCCCATGTTTATAAAATTACAGATAATTTACTTCCTATTTTTTAAGATGTTGTGGAGGATGTTGGTGGTAAAAATATAGTTCAACATTCACCACTAATAATGTTGCAAACTTTAGAGATCGTAAGATGCTTGAGGTGAACCATCCATCCTTAGTATGGACTTCATGTAATGCTTGAGGATTTAAGTGTAATGGATGACATTAAGAAGATAATTGATGCATGCAAAAATGTCACAAAATTTATTATAATCACTTGTCTCTATTGTATTTTATGAGAATCCACACTAGTGAAAGCGAGTTGATTATGCCTTCATTAACAAGATTTGCTATAAATATTATTACTATTAAAAGTCTAGTTGTTCAAAAATGAAAAAGATATTTGCATCTTATCAATGAGGCTCTATAAGTTGGTCGAGAAAAAGAAGACGTTGATGCTATCGGATTAGGTGATAGAATTTCTTCTGATGGTATGACAGAGGTTGGTAATAGTAGTTCTCCACCACCAACTAGGGAAAGAGAGTTATTCAAGATGTTGAAAGTGAAAGTGGTAGAAGAAGAAAGAGTAGATGAAGAGCTTCCTTTGGCATCCAATCATTTTTCCCTCCTAACACTACACATGGTGCTCAACCTAGAATTCGTGCTGTTATGGCTTTAGAGCAACTCCTTGAGAATGCAGACCTTGTAGTGGGCATATCATTTTATTATGCATGTATTCCATTTAATGCAATAAAATTTTTTTTCAAGCAATGGCAAATGCAATTGCTAACATTTGTTTAGGGTATAAAATGCCTTCTTATCAAAAGTTGAGAGGGAAACTATTAGTGAAGTGAAAGAATATTGTTTGACTTTGAGAGTCATTAAAGGAGACAAGACGTACTATCATGGCAAACAGACGGATAAATAGGAGATGAAGGACTTTGTTAACTTTCTTATCTATTGTTTATGTTTTTTAGATCTCTACACATGTCAAAGGAGAGGCATACTGCAGAGGTCGTAAAGTAAGAGTTTGATAAGATGATATCTGAGGTTGGGCTAGACAATGTAGTTTAATTCATTACGGATAATGTGGCTAGCTATAAAGCAACTGAAAAGGAGTCAGCAGATACTTCTTGGACTTTCTATTGGACATCATGTGCATTCCGTTGTTTAGATCTCATTCTTGAGGATATTGGTGAGATGGATGAGATAAAGGTAACAACTCTGTGTTGCCAAGATATCACCAAATTTATCTACAACCATAGGGCAAAAGAAGTCATTCGAAATAATTTCAATGGAAGAAAGAGGGATTATGTGCTCGTGTGAAACATTATAGATAACAGATAGAACAAACAATTGCATAAGCTTATTCATGCAGTAACTTATTACCTAAACCCAGCATTCAGGTACTGAGCAAGGTTTAAAAGAGACAGTGAGGTAAACCGAGATATCTTTGATTGTATAGACAAATTAGTCCTTGATGCTATACATCGAAAGATGGAGATCTACGATAATGCTCTTCTCTTGATGGGCTTGCCTATAGCAATTCGCAACCGCACTAATATGCGCTTAGGTAAACTATTTATATTCATATTTAAGTTTATTAAATCTTATATTTATTATAGATTAAGTCTCTGATGTTTGTCTTTTTCTACCAAATGTTTGGTGCAATAGGTTTTGTAGTGATTGCCCAAACCTTAGAGATTTTGCAGTAAGAGTTTTGAGTCAAACTTGTAGTGTAACGGGTTGTGAAAGGAATTAGAATGTCTTTAAACACATCCACACAAAAAAAACGCAACAGTTTGGAACATTAGCAACAGAATGACTTAGTTTTTATCCGTTGTAACATGCGGCTCTGATAGAGGTAATCTTATATTAGTTACTACATAAAGATTCAATTCAATATTTTATTTGACTTCAATTGTTAATGTTATTTACTAATTACTTTTCTTTCTTTCTTGCAGGCAATTAAAAAAGTTAAATAGGAAAGAAAACTGATTTGATCTAATAAGTTTGGATAATTTTGATATATTAGAGGAGTGGATTATGGAAGATAATGAAACAAATGCACTCCTAACCGAAGAAGACATTGCATGGATTAATTTGGAAGGAGCGTAACAACAATATCATCAAGGGGATAAAGATTATGATTTTGAAGCAGAAAACGTTGAGGATCTTCAACAAGGAGAAGATGAAGATTATTTACTTTATGATCCTATTACAATGTGGAAATGTATTTTTTTCCAATTATGAAAGTTCTATTTTTTTATTTTTTCTAAGGATGTCATCTTCTGCTTCAAAATATATAATTCGTTTTTTAATTATTGAATGGTGAATGATGAATATGTACTACATTTTTGCATTATATGAATTCTTTATAATTATCATATTTTTTCCTGTTTCTTCTAAAATTTTTAGATTTGTACCAATTTTTTAGTATTAAATTAAGATACGAGACGATACGATATGTATCGTGGACCAAAATGATACACGATACAATACGCATCGAATAACACTGATTATTACTTCTTTGTTCTTATGACTTGTGTTGCTTCGTAAGACTTAATCCTTTCATTTATTATGTTTTATTTTAGATAAATGGTGGACTCGAATTGGTCTAGATGTACCGAATTTGTCGAGATTTGCTCAATGCATATTAAGTTAAACATGTAATTCGAGTGGATGCGAGAGGAATTGGAGCTTTTTTAACGTATTCACACAAAAAGAGAAACAGATTGGAGCATGCTCGTCTTCGTGATTTGCTATATATTGCATGCAATATGAAGTTAAGGCAAAAGTAAAAATATATTTTCTTATATGTTTGTTAGTCCTTATACTTGTAAGTTGTAATGATATTTTCTAACTTATAAGTAAATTATATTCTTTCTTTTGTTTTCTTTATAGAAAAATGTAAAGATATGCAAGAAAGACCCATTTAGTTATGAAAATGTTGATATTCTTGATGATTACGTTAAAGAAAAAGAACCTCGCATTATTTTAAAGGATGTAAATTGGAGAGCAATAGAAGCAGAAGCAGAGATTGCAAGGTAAAGAATTGGATTACTCAATTTTGGAGAAAGAGGAGGGAGATGATTATGGCGATGATGATTATGGCGATGATGATGATGGCGGTGACCCTGATTATAATGTTTATGATGCATTTGTTGATTATGATCTACGTTTTGTGGAATGAAACAATGAAATTGGATTGTTTTAGTTTATAACTTTGTATTTGTGTTATTTAATAAATTGTAATCTTAACTTTGTAAACTTTCACAAGCTTGTTGGTATATTGTTAACTTTAAGTTTAACTTTCTTACTCTTATAGGCTAGTAGACTCATGATATTAGTTTATTGATCGTGAAAATGTTATTTTTAGTTGCATCATGATTGTGTTCTCTACCACTTGAATATCTTCTGTTTTTTAGTTGCAATTATTCAGTCTTTGAATTTTATTTTATTTTGAATTTTGAAAAACAATTCAATTTTTAATATACGATATGGCACGGTTATCGCATATCTGTGCCATGTACGATACGGGCACCGATACACTAATTACAATATTGCTTTGAACAACCTATTGACTAATTCATCAACCTAGAAAGATGAAACCATCTACTAGTGGGAAAACATTTGAACACCATCCAACCTCTGGTAGAAAGAAAATATGAACCCCAACATTGAGTAGACAACAGGAAGAAAATGATCATGCACGTAACGATACTAAGTAGTTTGCATGTCCATAGATGCAAATGGGTGAATCTATGGTGATCTATTGTCTAAATTATAGTATCATGAAAGATCAAAGCAATCAGATCGATCATGAGAATGAGTGCCTTGTTGTAAATGCATTACACTTTCCTCCTATACATGTATATCATAAATGTCGTGCATGTTGAACACCAAAATATATGTGCAACATCAATTTGTTAGATGTCTGTAGATGCAAATGAGTGAATCTTTGTCCAATGTCATTGAGTAGACAACAGGAAGAAAATGATCATGCACGTAACGATACTAAGTAGTTTGCATGTCCATAGATGCAAATGGGTGAATCTATGGTGATCTATTGTCTAAATTATAGTATCATGAAAGATCAAAGCAATCAGATCGATCATGAGAATGAGTGCCTTGTTGTAAATGCATTACGCTTTCCTCCTATACATGTATATCATAAATGTCGTGCATGTTGAACACCAAAATATATGTGCAACATCAATTTGTTAGATGTCTGTAGATGCAAATGAGTGAATCTTTGTCCATTGTCTAAACCATTGGATCATGCAAGACCAAAGCGGTCATATTGATCATGAAAATCAGAGCTTTGTTGTTAAATGCATTTACACGCTTTGCTCCTATACATGTATAGCGTAAATGCCATGCACGTTGAACACCAATAATATGTGCAACATCAATTTGCTAAGAAGAACCAATTCTCACAATCAATATCAACCATTAGATCCTACATAATCCAACAAACAAGGAAGCGGAACTACGATAATAAGATGGTCCAATATCATTATAGATTAACAACATACATGCATATATACACACATAGAGTTTATATAATATATATATACATACATACATACATACACACACATTGTTCCTGGACTAATTACACCCAAATCTAGACCACTAATGAGATATCAATTAGAGATTTGCTACTATAATTGCAAGAATGTGTTTAAAGAGAACTTAATTGAAAAAACATTTTCTTTTCATGCATGCAGTCAATTTAGTTATAGCAACAATTGCTTCATCTAGATTGTTGGATGGAATCTTACCCAACAGTTTAGATATTAGAGTAGATGTTGGATCACTGTGTCATACAGATACATACATACATATATATATATATATATACAAACAACAACTAAGCCTTTTCCCATACTAGACGGGGTCGGCTATATATATATATATATATATATATATATATATATATATATATATATATATATACATGAGTGTGTATATAAACAAGAATGCTAGGATCGTCCTAGATGGCATACCCCCAAATTATGATTGTCTCGTCAAGGACAATCAACAGTCAGAATTGTTATTGAAAAAGCAAAAAGTGCTTCTATACTTGTTTTTGTATTGTAATAGTACAAAAGCACTTTCCACTTTTCTCTTCATCAATTTCAACCATTGATCACTCTTGATCGGATGGTCAAGATTCGAGAGTATGTCAACAGAAAGGACCCCTAGCATTCCTACTTTCATATATATATCACGGTGCAACCAGCACCAACAGCATGTTGCTGCCAAAAGAAATATATATATACATACAGAGACAAACAGAGAGAGAGAGAAACAAATAAACATTATATATATGTACATATGTACATATGTACACACACATTCACCACAGACACTCACATATATAGAGAGAGAGGAGAGAAAGAGAAACAATCTGCTCTTTATTTTCAAGCTGTTCTCCAATTCCCTCACTAATGAGCTTTAGAACTCCCGAAAACCAGTTTAAAAGAAAATCAGAAACCTTGTATAGTTATATTACAAACTGCAACGGAGTTGGTAGGCCTGAACCCTCAAGTAACTATAGAGAGAGGCAGGTCATTTAAACCAACCAATATGTCATCTACCAGCTTAAGAATGTGCACCATGTCATCACCTTCAGAGATGGCCTGTGCTACCACAGAACTCTCACCAAACATAACAAGCACACTGTTACATGAACATAAATGACCCATGGAATATTGGAGTTCTAGAGATGCAAATTTGTCTGAAGGCAAGTCATTTAGGGATCTAGCCATCAACTCATCAGAGGAAAGTGCATATACAGCGATGGTGAAGAAAGTATACGGAATGCCAAGAAGAAAAGTTTGGCATTTTTACCTAGAAGATGAAACTTTACCAACAAAAATCAAGTAACAGCCATCATGAACTGCATCCGGGGAATTACGAATATCAGCATATGTTCGAGGGAAGTGCTTTAACAGTTTGCGTACCTGCCAAATAGTAGGTTGGAAACAAATATGAGCAAACACCATAATTTAGTCCCCTTCTCTTAGTTACTTTCACACTTTTCAAGAGATTAAAAGAATATCCCAAAAATGTGGATGCTACTTAAGACTGACAAAAGCTTGAACTACACATGGTGCATTCAACTGAGATTATTAATTCTTTGATTGAATAAGATGCCTTCGTGAAAGCTGACAGCATCTGATCATTCTTGATGCATAGAACACAGGATATTTACTTGTAAGGTGGAAACTTGCGATAGGAAACAGAAATTCAGGCAAATGTCTCACCGTATGAAACCCATTCTTTTCAAGCTGGCGGGCATGTCTGCTGCTTATGCCAGGGATGGCACTAATGGGTTTGTCAAGAATATCGGGAATAGCAGCTTCATCATGTTCCAGTGTACCAGTGCCATTAATCATAGGCTCCTCCAAAGTGATATTTTCAGATTCTTCTGTAACATTTATAGCACTAACCAGTTCCTGTACTTCTTTGATTCCCTGAGATGGATTCTCATGAACAGATGAGAACATGTTCATCTTATTATGGTCCAATAGCAGTGGAGTCACACTAGAAAGAGAATTACCAATGGCATCCCAACTTTCATCTATCTTTTCAAGTCCAATGCCCTTCTCATCTAAGGAAATTGGTAAACACCCCTTGCCGCTTTCCTCCAAGGAAATATTGCTTCCATGTGAAACGCCAGAAAAGTCGCCGTACAATTGAACAAGTGGGGTATTTCCCAGCATGATAGATGGAAACTTCGAGCAAGCCAATAATATGTCAAGCTCGGCAGAAATTCTTTTCAGGTTGTCCTTGGGATCACCTTGCCCATACTCATGCTCTATTAAATCATGCAAATTGTCATAATCCATCAAGACAGAAACCTGTTAATAAAGGCAACAACTATCTACTACATGAGATGCTGCAGATATCTTCAGCAAACCAACGCAATTATAAATTATTATAGACACTAGACAGACAACTACAAGTGCTCAAATTGGATGGGTATCAAGCACTGTATAATAAATGAAAAGAGATGAAGTAACCATGTTAATATTATAGGCAGGGAAATAAGAGAAAAGAAAGGGACAGCAAATATGATAACCCCTAACCAAAAGAAATTATGAACTTAGTATGACGCTTATTTTAGAAACTCAATACACTGTCTTACTATAGAACATGATTAACAATTCACTAACAAATTGGGGTATTGGATGTTAAACTTTATTGATAAGCAATCTACAAAACATAGACTTGTTTGGTTGGAGGTAATCTCTCCACCATAGACACCATCGGCTTCTTCTCTGCCTGGCTGTAGCTGATTTCTTCACACTTTCTAATCCTAACTAATACTATTACTTATACTACATACTTAACAATCACACACACAGGGATCCAATACTGGACCCGATACCACTTCTTAACATTGGGCTCTCATGAGAGTCCACTGACTAGCCACACAGTGGAACTTCTTTCACAAATGCATTTATGCAGCTTTTCAGGCTCCACACAAACTCAGTCGCACAACCTACATGCCAGATTAGGTTGATATGAAAACATCAAGTGGAAGGCAACAAGCACGTAAAGTTAGTAAGTGGTAACCAGTTGTAGACCAAAGGCTTCAAATCTGTTAAGTTGATTGATAAAGCATAAATGATTAGACGACATATTTGTCATTTGCCTTAATTACTACAACTACAACTAAGCCTTTTCCCATACTAGATGGGGTCGGCTACATGGATTCCTTGTTTTTTTCCTAGCGCAACCCTCCTCCTTTATCCGGGCTTAGGACCACTCAAATTCTGAGTAAGGCATCAACTTTCAAGTTGCACCATGCCAAGTTGGATAATGGAAAAGGGAAACATCCGATATATCAAGAAGGTCATGATAGTGAAAATCGTAAGATAAGAGAGAGCAAACAAGGTCAAGATTAAGAATGGATGGAAAAATAAGAAAAGATTTACAAAAGTTTTTCTGAAAGCAGAAGGCATGGAAAGAAATAATATGACATCTGGTGACCTGTTGAGAGTATAGGATTATTAGAAAATGTACAGCAAAGGCACCTGGTTTCAGAATGATAGTCTCAAAAATAAAGCTTTATCTCCATTTCACCTAGGATCTGAAGCGGTAACTGCTGGAAATATTTCCCCCATTGATCAAAATAAAGCCAACCAACCATCTCTCTGCTCTATCAGCATTCCAAAATCAGAGCGTAAAAGTGACAGACATAGATACTAACAACAACAACAACTAAGCCTTTTCCCATACTGTAGGGATCGGCTACATGGATTCTTTGTTTCCACAGATCCCTATCGTGTGCCATGTTTGCAGTTAACTCACAATAAGCTAGATCATTCTTTATTGTTTCTTTCCAACACTTTTGTGGTCGTCCTCTACCTCTTTTAATACTTTCAAAATTTAATTTTTCTAACCTTCTTAGAAGTTCTTCTTTTGATCTTCTTTCTATATGTCCAAACCATCTTAAACGATAAACAACAACAACAACTAAGCCTTTTCCCATACTAAACGGGGTCGGCTACATGGATTCTTTGTTTTCAGAGATCCCTATCGTGTGCCATGTTAGCAGTTAACTCACAATAAGCTAGATCATTCTTTATTGTTTCTTTCCAACACTTTTGTGGTCGTCCTCTACCTCTTTTAATACTTTCCAAATTTAGTTTTTCTAACCTTCTTACATGTTCTTCTTTTGATCTTCTTTCTATATGTCCAAACCATCTTAAACGATATTCTCTCATGTTATCCTCTATTGTTGACACTCCGAATTTGTTTCTAATAACCTCATTATGTATACGGTCTTTTCTTGTACGACCACTCATCCATCTCAATATCTTCATTTCTATCACAGACATCTTTTGTACATGTTGATGATTAACTGCCCAACACTCAGAACCATAAAACATGGTAAGCCTAATTGTTGCTCTATAATATTTACCTTTTAACTTTAATGGTATCTTATTATCACAAAGAATACATGATGCTCCTCTCCATTTTAACCAACCAGCATTAATTCTATGCGTAACATCTCCATCAATTCTTCCATCACTCTCAAAAAGTGACCCTAGGTATTTAAAACTTTCCTTTTGGGGGATGCAATGTGTGCCAATTTTAATTTCTATGTCCTCTGAGGTAACCAAATGATCAAACTTACATTCCATATATTCTCTCTTTGTTCTACTAAGTCGGAGGCCTTTGCTTTCTAATGTTTCTCTCCATAGTTCTAATTTTCTATTAACTTTTTCCTTAGACTCCTCCACTAATACAATGTCATCTGCAAATAACATACACCAAGGTACTTCATCTTGAATATGTTTTGTTAACTCATCCATCACCATTATAAATAAGTATGGACTTAAAGTTGATCCTTGATTTAACCCAATATTAACTTCAAAGAAGTTTGTTGTTCCTTCATGAGTCCTCACACATGTTTTTGCACAATCATACATGTCTCTTATAAGGTTAATATATGTCAATGGGATACCTCTTTTTTTCAAAGTTCTCCAAAGAACCTCCCTCGGTACTCTATCATAAGCTTTTTCTAGATCAATAAATATCATGTGAAGGTCTTTCTTTCTTGCTCTAAAATGTTCCATAAGACGTCTCAAAAGGTGAATCGCTTCAATAGTAGATCTGTCTGGTATGAATCCAAATTGGTTCTCTGTTGTACTTGATACTTGTCTTAACCTACGTTCGATAATTCTTTCCCACAATTTCATAGTATGGCTCATTAACTTGATACCTCGATAATTCGCACAATTTTGAATGTCTCCCTTGTTCTTATATATGGGTATAAGTGTACTTGCTCTCCATTCCTCGGGCATCTTTTGGCTTTTCCATATTTCATTAAATAGTCTTGTAAGCCAAGTGATTCCTATTTCTCCAAGTATATTCCAAACTTCTATAGGAATATTATCTGGTCCTACCAATTTACCACCCTTCATATGTTTAAGAGCCTCTTTGACTTCATTCTTTTGAATACGTCGGTAGAAATTATGGTTTATATACTTTTCTGATTTGGCTAACTCTCCTAAGCTAATACTAACATCTTTATTTTCATTAAAAAGATTATAAAAATAGTTTTTCCATCTACTTATTATATCATCGTTTGCCACTAGAATTTTTTCATCCTCGTCTTTGATGAATCTAACATAATTAAGATCTTTAGTTTTCTTATCTCTAGCCCTAACTATCCTAAAAATATCTCTTTCACCCTCTTTTGAGTTGAGTTTTTTATATAAGTCCTCCCAAATTTTAGCTTTTGCTTCACTCACGACCTTTTTCGCTTCCTTCTTTGCTTTCTTATAAGCCTCTAAAGTTTCACTAGTTTTCTTAGCATAATGTAATATGTAACATGCCCTCTTTTCCTTAATTTATTCTGTACTACTTCACTCCACCACCAAGCTTCTTTTTGTACTGGTACACCTCCCTTAGATACCCCTAACACATCTTTCGCCACTTTCCTAATATGTATAGCCATATTGTTCCACATATCACAGGGTGTACCAACATAATTCCAAACATCTCCTTGAAGTACTTTCTGTTTAAATATATCTTCTTTCTCGCTTTTGAGGTTCCACCATTTAGTCCGAATAGCTCGATGCACTCTTTTCTTCTTTGTCCATTTTTTTATTTATAAATCCATAACTAAAAGTCGATGTTGGATGGTTAAGCTTTCTCCTGGAATTACCTTGCAATCTTTACAACACGCTCTATCTTTTTTTCTACAAATAAAGTAATCAATTTGTGTTTGTGATAAGCCACTCTTATAAGTAATTAAATGTTCGTCTCGTTTTTTGAAGATTGTATTGACTATAAAGAGAACAAATGTCATAGCAAAATTTAAAATCTCCCTACCTACCTCATTTATATCCCCAAAACCAAAGTTTTCATGAATCACTTGATATCCTAATGCCTCTTTACCGACATGTCCATTTAAGTCTCCTCCTAAACAAATCATCTCCCTTTGGGGAATCTTTTGAATCACCTTATCTAACTCTTCCCAAAAAGTTGTCTTTATACTATCTTCTAGTCCCACTTAAGGTGCGTAAGCACAAACTATATTCAAAACCTCTGCTCCTAACACTAATTTCAACGTCATGATTCGGTCACCATATCGTTGTATGTCTACAGTCTACTACACTATCCTTTAAATCTTTATTTATGATAATACCAACTCTGTTTCGAGCCTTTTCTTTACCTGAGTACCATAATTTAAAACCTGTATCCTCTATCTCCTTTGCTTTTTCTCCAACCCATTTTGTCTCTTGTAAACATAGAATATGAATCTTTCTCTGAATCATAGTATCTACCACCTTCATTAGCTTACCGGATAATGTTCTGATATTCCAAGAACCAATACTAATCTTATTATCTAGGACCAGCATCCTTACCCCCGCATCCGTCCATAATCAAAATGTGGAGACCCTCTCTGAAAATTTTTCACTACATTCGGGCGCCAATGTAGGGAGACTAACTTCTTTACCCACACCCGTCCATGATGTGGGAACCCTTTCTGCAATTGATTCACTACATTCAAGCCAAAATGTAGTGGCCCTTGCTTACTTATTATTGCATTTGGGTTCTACACCACATCGCTAGGCGGGGACGCCCCAAAGTAATGCTCCTAATTTTTGTAATCCATGTTATAAAATCCGATGAAGTTTTACGTTGGCTATCGGAAGCCTAACACAACCCTCCTCGTTTATCTGGGCTTGGGACTGACAATGCAAGGGTGATCCCTTACATGGGCGGAGTTGACAGACATAGATACTAGTGCAGGAAAAGGCATTCAACTGTAAGAGCCCTTGAATGTATTAAGAATCCAGAAAAGTGACTTTTATAAATCCCATTCTAGAGATGAAGCAGGTTAGGACAAGCTGAAAAAGATTTATCGAGAAAGTGAAAATCTTTCCCACCAGGGAAGTATCACGTGTTAACAGTTAACACCAATGCACCTAGTCATGAAGTATACTAAGAGGTAAAATGGTAAAGGAGCTCCTGATGAGTTGACCTATCAAAGAATAAGACCAGTTAAATAACGCCCCACCAAGTCCACAACAACTAAGCCTTTTCCCATACTAGATGGGGTCGGCTACATGGATTTTTTGTTTCCACATAGCCCTATCATAATTTGTAGAATCTATGGTAAATAAGTCCACAAAAGTTTTATGCTGGTTGTCGGAAGCCTAACGTAACCCTCCTCCTTTACCAAGTTTGGAACCGGCTATGCAAGGGTGATCCCTTACATGGGCAGAGTTGCTGAACATAAATCGTATAACATGGCAAAACTGTATCATGCATCAGAGATAAAGGATGATAGAGAAATCATAATAATTATGCAGAAAATGAGTATGAAATTAGGAGGATTGGAACAGCCTGGGCTCCATCTTCATCACAGCAGCGAGAAAAGTTTTTTGTCAGTTCCGTAGAAGTGAAAATCCTGTCAGCATTCCCAATAAAAATAGGAGAACTTTGGTGAACTGGTTAGTGTTCCTTACTTTTTTGCTTCTCTTAAAAGGGAGGATAATGAGTGATTCGAAGCTCACTCATCCGAAGGGTGGCTACGTGCATCGGAAAGGTAGGAATAATTGAAGGGTACCACATGGACTGATCATGCTCACCAAGAAACGAGCCGAAACTTGATCTTGCTCTATTTGAGACTGCTTTTTGGTCATATAGATGATATCACTGCACAGGAGGACAGAATAGCTCCTTATGAGAAAGAAGAAATGCAATTAAGCAAAAGATGGCTGGGCCTATAGAGACATACATGTTCTGTAATATCTAATGTGACGAAGAATTTACGTTTCTTCTGTCCTGCTAAGGTCCATAAGTTAAATTTGAGAACCCCAGAGTTCAGGCACAACAACAAAAGCAGTATTAGATTTATTCTCTTTGAAGAGATAAAACAAATTGCATGCATCCATTTCCTAGTTCCTCTTTATCCAAGGCAATTCATGAACAACTAGCTGAAGCTCTCAGTAGGTGAAAAGTGTGGGGTGGACGGTACTAAGCTATCAGAGTCTTAGATCCCCACTTTTACACCTATGGCCAAGATAACAAAGCAGAACCGAACCTTTCATTATCACCTTCCAACCCTCTCCCCCCCCCCCCCAATTATGATGATTTACAGTTCCTACAACTATCAATGGCATTAATAGGTACAGCACTGAACTAAAAGGCATTTCTTAGACTGCTTATGACACGAGAAGCTAATAAAAACAATTACAATTAAAAGAACTTCTGGAATAGATTATTCTGCACTATCAAGAGAGAGTACTTTTGTCCATCAGTTGGAGACAGATGAATACCTTTCAAGAATGCCCAAGGATTTACCACGAATGAGTGAAGTTACAGCAGAAGTTTCATCTTTTTATCGGTTAAAGACACTATGATATCTTAGAGATTGTCGTTCCGGATGAAGCATATTTAAATATTAACATAAATTTCACATAATAACTCTGCCCATATAAGGGATCACCCTTGTAGGGCCGGTCCCAAGCTCGGATAAAGGAGGAGGGTTGCGTTAGGCTTCCGACAGCCAACGTAAAACTTTGTCAGACTTATTTACCATGGATTCTACAAATTATAATAGGGCTGTGTGGAAACAAAGAATCCATGTAGCCGACCCCATCTAGTATGGGAAAAGGCTTTGTTGTTGTTGTTTATAAATTACAAATCATACTGATAAGTACCTAATTTCATAAAAATTTCTGACAAATTACCTATAATGAAGCAGTCTTGACCTGCCCAAGCGGTGACACTGAATAGAAGTTAGAATGCAATACATTAGCCCGTTGCCAGTGTTGTTGGTGGATATCACTCTTCATAGTCAATTTCAAATTCCTAAGTATACCATTTGCTGCAACCCCACGACCCATTTAGCATCCTGCTATCTTTCTGCTTTAGCCCACAAAATGCTCTTCTTAATCTACATAACCTTCAGTCCTTTATTCCCACATTTCTATACTATACATATAATTCCTCCTATTGCGGTTTTGACAAACCAATTGCCACAAGTGCCATTATTCTACTGCTGCTACTGCAAATAACTTTCTGCCATTGTTATGTGTGCCACCGATGTAATTGATGTAAGGTTTCATCATCATCCATCCCGAATTGCTAGCTGTATCTTTTGCATCCCACAATCTTTTTACCTACAGGAACAGGTGGTATAACAAGATCCCATTCCTAGCATTATGTTCCTCACGAATTGCATGTGGGAGGAACATAATGTCTTATCACCGAAATTGGGAAAGGTATGTCCATTTCACAAATTGATGTAATCCCACAATCTTCGTTACTGCAAATAACTTTCTTCAAAGATGTTGAGAGGCCCCACCAAGTCCATACCATTTAAATTGCAAACAAAAATATCACAAGGCACAAGCCTGTGTGTCTGTTTTTTATTGTGCAGGAACGTATGTATCATGTCAGATTACATACATCTTTATGTTGCATTTTAGAATCTATTACATGTGCCAGGTGAAATGGATATACCTTTCCCAATTTCGGTGATAAGACATTTCCTCCATGAACCCACTCATCTGAGAATATCTTTTTTCGATAAATAAGATAAACCCCAAACCGTGATATTATAGAAATCACCTTATTAAGAAGCTTATCAAAAATATTTGACACTATAGAAGTTATGGGTCTCTGCGCAGTTATTTGGATAGACCCCAAGGCCCAAACCGTGATACTGTAGAAGTTACCTTATCAAGAATATTTGAGCACTCCAGCATGCTTGCAGCATCACCATGTTTCATCTCTTTGAGAAGCTTTTGCACAGCCTCATGTTTTGACTCATAAGACCAGCTTGAAAGCTTCGAATAAAAATGCCTACTTGACCTTTGGCAATCAGATATCATCGAATCAAGAAGGGGAGAAAATAGAACTACCATCATCTTGACAAAAAAAAAAAAAAGTTACCTCATTTTCCGACGAATGGCATTTCTGTATCCATTTCTTGCCTCACAAAATATAGCACTCTTCAGGTGCTTGTCACCAAGAACCTGAGAAAACACGGACACCATTGTGACATGCAAATTACCAAACAATTGTGATCTCTTAATTATTTCAATCACAAACGGTCCGATGACTCGAAACAGGTGAATGAGGCATAACCTTTACATTTTAAACTAATCAGATATTACCGACACAGGCATGCAAAATGCTCGTTGCCTCAAAAACACAAAAGAATAGCAAGTCGAATGCATAAACACCTCTTGATATAAAATGCCCCTTGGGAAATCTAAGGATTTTCATGGATAACAGAGACATTGAATCATACAAACAGATTCTTAACGAAGCTTTGCAAACCGTCGAAAGGTGTGAGTTCATACAGATTTGAGTTCCGTCTCGAGCGAGAATAAATACATCAAGCAATTAATCAAGTCAACTTGAAACAGTTCGTTCTAGAATCGTTGAGCCAAATTAACAACCAATTCATTCTTTACGCGATAGGTCGCGCAATGATTCAAGCATAAGTATTCTAAAAAGCACTGGGAATTTCACGGTCGCTACAGACTAGGGTTTCGATGTAGGACTCAATGAAAGAGAGGATAATACCAGGCTACGAATTTGTGCGCCGGAAGAAGCAAACGCCATGGCTCCCGCATAAGCCCTAATCTCCGCACACAACCGCTACAAAACGAGCAAGGAATCGTCCGAAATGAAGACGAGGAAATTATTCTCCTCAAACCAGCTAGTTTGCGAAGACGCACGGACGAAGTCGGGATTTCAGAGAATATCGAGACGCTGGAGTTTTGGTAATTTTCCGATTTCGCGGGAAAATTCAATAAGAAAAAAAGGAGGGAACGGAGAGACGGAACCGCCGTACGACCGATAACGCTCTTTTGGTGCCCCCGCCCGTTTAAGTGAACGGCCGTCGAGAGTCTTGACGATAAATTTGAAGGTGCGTTTAGATGACGCTACGAATGGCGTCTCAGATACGCGAACCGCCTCCCCTTTTTTTTCCCCTGTAGTAGGAAGGGACGACCGAAGCCCGGTAATACAAAGGCACCTTACACAGGACACCGCCTCCCCTTTTTTTTCCCCTGTAGTAGGAAGGGACGACCGAAGCCCGGTAATACAAAGGCACCTTACACAGGACACCAACAAATGACGAATGAGCATCTACGACGCTACGAATGGCGTCTCAGATACGCTAACCGCCTCCCCTTTTTTTCCCCTCTAGTAGGAAGGGACGACCGAAGCCCGGTAATACAAAGGCGCCTTACACAGGACACCAACAAATGCCGAATGAGCACCTACAACGTTAGCTCACCGGTGAGGTTTCCTGATGGCCACTCGCAGGTGATCTGATTCCGAGGATACAATTGTACGTGTGTTAGGCTTCGGCCTCCATCTACAACAAACAAAAAGAAAAATAGAAACTTCAAATGAAGTAATGTGGTGGACTTAAAAACTCTTTTAGGTAGGGTACATAGCCTTTTGAACGGTTTCACTATATTTTAGCCCATGATTTCACCATGGGCTATAGACTTTAAATTGATTTTCTAAATTTCAAGTGGGATGAATGCCCGTCTTAGTACAATGTGGACCTGCCACTGACTGATGGCATTGCCTGGTAGACGAGTGCAATCGTGACCTTCTCCATAGTGTGAAGAAAAAAATACAAAATTCAAACGAGCTAGTGTGCTTAGGGCAGCGGCTGATCTAGAAACTCTTGTTGGTGGGGAGAATAGCCGAATAAATGGTTTCAGATGGAGCGAACCGTATATTATAGCCTATGAATTTCACCACAGGATATAGACTTTAAGTTGATTTTTGAGATTTTAAGTGAGGTGAACGCACTACCTCGGCTCAATATACATCCATCCACCACTGGCTAATGGTGTCACCAGTGAGTCAAGTGCATCTATGCAGTCGTTACCTTCTCCCATAATGTGAAGAACCCGAACTTCCCATTCAAATCAGAGTAGGTCTAGGGTGTTTCATAGAAGAGGTAAGTATGGAACGGGTGCAATAAATATTCATCCAACCTCTAGAGCCACGAAACACTCCTCTTGCATCCGCATACAAAGTTTGTCCCGGCCAGACAACCGTGTGACCTCTGAAAGGACCACCACATCATGTCGGGCCCAGGCATGCCTCCAGCACTCACACAATCACAGTTCAGTTTAATCCAACCTTCCTCTAGAGGTTACCATATGTTACAGGCAAAAATCCCATGGTGCGCGCACCTGCGCACATCCTTCACCTGACGGCTTCAGAGGACACGTGCATCGGGAGATGCTCGGGCGAAGGCGCACGCACTATGCTCACGGGGCTAAGCATAAACCCCTCTTGGTTCAAGTGTTCTATGCTTGGAGGTGTGTGTGGTGTTTTGTACATGTACGAGCCTTGTAAAATGTAGCTCCTGTGTGTGTGGTGTGAGTTGTACTCGGGTGATATGCGTAAGTGTGTCATGCGCTCGAGTCATGTTGGTGTCATGTGGCGTGCGTGGCATTTTGTAAATGCACGAGCCTTGAAAAAGGTAGCTCGTGTGTGTGCCATGGTGTGTTGTACACGGGTGTGTGAGTGTCACTCGTGTCATTAGGAAGTGAGTTATGTCCCTTGTAAGCCCGAGTATGTGTTTGTAAGCTTGGGCGAGTCAAGTCTTGAGTCTAGCCTAGGTTGTGCCTTAAGACAAAGTTGCATAGTGGGCTAGGGTGGAGTCGGTTAAGGACAGTTTGATTCCATCCAAGTGCTGGTCAGGTGCACACGTAACTGAAGGTGTGTGGCAGGGCGGTTACACCAATCAGGGGTGCTGCGGTTACTGCAGCCCCAACCATCTTCCTTCAATGTCGTGAAGCTTCACGTGGGAAGCCGAGGAGGTGCCCTTTGGACACAGCTGCGGCAGGTGCTCACATGCGGCTAGAGTTGGGCAATTACAGCGGCAGGTGAGGGGTCACCATGAGGGAGCCCCTTGATGCAGGCGTTACACCATAGCAGCCGTTTGGAGCAGGGAGCAATCGAACCACCCTGGAAGATGAAGAGGCGCCTTGCAGTCGTTTGTGCAGGGGGCAACCGGTTCACTCTTCGGAAGTGAAGAGGCAGTCGAGTGCCCTATAAAAGGCCGTGACAGCCACTTGTAAGGGGTTGGTTCCCCGGAGTCCTATGAGCGTCTTGTACCTTCATTATAAGTCTAGCTAGGCAAGAGTGTCTCTCCTTGGTTCTTGAGAAGAACCTTAACTAGCTAGGGGGTGAGTGGGTGTAGTCAAGACCGAGAGTGTGTGCAGTCCAATACCATCGTGCGTTGTATGTGTTCGGTGTTTAACACATCATGGGTGGAGATCAATGAGCTAATTTTGTCCTTCATGTACATCTCATGATAAGATTTCTCGACTTGGGTGTGACCGAGTGATGAGGGTGAGTTGTGTGTGAAGGAATTTTGTAGAAAGGATCGTGCGTGCGGGGAAGTGGCTAAAAGGCGTCGAGCCTTGCCATCACAGGTAGGTTGTTTTTCGGTTTGAAAAATTGCCCTGTGACAATTGGTATTAGAGTATAATTGCCCGATTCCATGCCATTTGATCCGTTAAATCGATCAAACACGCATTTGAAATCGAATCGCAAGTGGACATAAAATTTTGTTGGAAAATTTTTTCAGCGAATTTCCTTATTCGATTGCAGACTCTAAAAGTTGATTGAAACAAAGGGAAAATTGTTTCAATTTACCATGATTCTATCAAAGGGTGATAGAACACACTCGGTTTGACAAAATCATAGGATGATCTATCTGAAAACTTCAACCAAAGTAGATCGAAAAAACAGAAATTCAAAAATAAACTTCTGTTGTAATCCGTGAAGAACTGAACGTTTTTGGTGAATTCTTGGACTAATGAATTGCTTCTTAGTGGCAAAACATCAAGAGCAGGTTTAGTGGCCACGGGACAGTCGTGCATCGCCAGAAATTTGGAGAAATTTCCCCGAAAAACCAATTGCCGACGGTTGATACAGCTTGTTATATAAAATCCTGATATGGATTTTGGCGGTTTTGCATAGCTAATTTGACAGGGCAAAACTGGTCGAAATTGGCCAAAAATTGGTGTGCACATTTTGTCTATATCAGAAAAGTTCACAGTGTTTTTGAATTTTAAATTTTGTCTCTATAAGGGTTCCATTTTGAGTCTGTAAGTCGGTAAAAAATCAATTGTGCCGAAAGTGCAGTTTCTCTAAAATTTTCAGTTTTGTGTCTATAACGTCTTCTGTTTAGGTCAGTTCAGTCTCAGTTGGTTGTAATTGAGTCTGAGAAGTGTCTGGATGGGGAAGATGAGGAGGAAAGCAGTGGAGGATACTAGTCCTTCCCACAGATCAACAACTGACAGGTTGTTGTTGCGAATTCTGTAGAAAATGAATTTACTACAGGACGCTCAAGTTCAGCTGTTGCAGAACCAAGAGTTGATGAAGCGAAGCCAATTACAATTGGAGTTATAGGTGGAAAGAATGCGGAGGCAGTCAGTCTAACCTTCTACAGACATGGATGACATCTGACAAGAGGGATAGATCTTGGTCCAGCCCGTGTATACGCATGAACAGTCACGCGGATCTTTGTCATTTGTTTCTGCATTTCCAAATGCACATGCGACGAATGTGAGTGAGTGGAGTACTATCCTTACGAACAAAGCACATGAATAGGCCGTTCCAAAGGCCATAACATCGATAGATGTGAGCCGTATAGGTGGTGGCAAACGGGGAGTTAGTGCGAGTTAGGGAGAGGTAGGTGCGAGGTGCGTTGACATTCACACACCGGTGCATGCGAGGGACCGGAAAAGACCTTCCTTGGCACGAAGAGTTGCAAACTCACGATGGATGAATGAGGTGTCATTCCGGAAGTCACATAGTATGCTTAGGACAACCAAGTGGGTAGCCAATAGGCGGGTGCATATGAGCAGAAAGTGGGTAGGTGGCCCAAAGGAAAGGAAAAGATGGGACGGGAGCCGACCTAGTGAGGGGTCGAAGAGGGGTTGTCGGTGGTGTTGGGTGTGCACGCATCGAAACACCTATGGTGGTTGCAGGGAGAATAGGAGCTCGAGGATTCGGGTGTAGGTTGAGTGTTTCCAAAAATGCCGAAGGTCTCGAGACATCTCCCGAATCAACAAAAGTAGTGTGAGGGGTTGTTTGAGGTCCAAGCACGCTAGGTACATCCCAAGGGGCACGTGGAGGAACATGGGGGTGATACCAAGAGATAGGCACATCGATGACGCACGCGCCGAGCACAAGTCACATTTCAAGTAAGAAATGTGAGGAGTATTATCGTCAGGTTCCTAGGAGGGGGGGATTAGACGTCGGGACAAGACAACGTTCTACGGTGGGGAACGTGGTGGAGGCGTGGCACTTGATGCATTGAGACGCTGTCGTATACCTAACAAGTAAGAGGCTGGTAGTTGGACGGGGAGTCACTAGTGGTGGGGGGTCATCTAGGAGAACAAGGTCAGGCACCAAGTTGGGGCAAGGCAGGGGCAAGAGTGCTAGCCGAAGAAGAAAAAACCCCTCAGGGAGGGAGGTTTTCAGTGACAGTGACGACAGGTCAGTGCGTCAGCGCTAGCACCAGTGCGAGCTGCAGAGACAGGGTCAAGCCACAAGGGCGAATGACCAGCACTGCACCAGGGTAAGGCCGTAGGGGCGGGTGACCAGCACCAGGTCAGAGTGCCAGAGAGGTTTATTTCTTGAGAGGTGATCTAGGAAGAGTGCTTACATGCTAGAAGCCAGGAGAGACGAAGGAGTAGATGGCCGGGGACGTGAAGAGTGCTTAGTCGGGGGAGTGCCTAGGGCGAGGCACATGCTCACGAGACCTCGAGGGCGAGGTCTTGCTTGGTCAGGGGAGAATTGTTACAAGCAAAAATCCCATGACGCGCGCACCCGAGCGCATCCTTTACCTAGCGGCTTCAAAGGGCACGCACACCGGGAGATGCTCGGGCGAAGGCGCACGCACTATGCTCATGGGCTGAGCATAAACCCCTCTTGGTTCAAGTGTTCTGTGCTTGGAGGCGTGTGGTGTTTTGTACATATACAAGCCTTGTAAAATGTAGCTCGTGTGTGTGTGACATGAGTTATACTCGGGTGATATGCGTGAGTGTGTCATGCGCTCGAGTCATGTTGGTATCATGTGGCGTGCGTGGCATTTTGTAAACACACGAGCCTTGAAAAAGGTAGCTCGTGTGTGTGGCATGGTGTGTTGTACATGGGTGTGTGAGTGTCACTCATGTTATTAGGGAGTGAGTTCGGTCCCTTGTAAGCCTGAGTATGTGTTTGTAAGCTTGGGCGAGTCAAGTCTTGAGTCTAGCCTAAGTTGTGCCTTAAGTCAAAGTCGCATAGTGGGCTAGGGTGGAGTCGGTTAGGGACAGTTTGATTTCATCCGAGTGCTGGACAGGTGTAGACATAACTGAAGGTGTGTGGCAGGGTGGTTACACCAGCCAGGGGTGTTGCGGTTACTACAACCCCAACCATCTGCCTTCAGTGTCGTGTGGCTTCACGTGGAAAGCTGAGGAGGCGTCCTTTGGACACAGCTGCGGCAAGTGCTGACATGCGGCTGGAGTTGGGCAGTTGCAGCGGCAGGTGAGGGGTCACCGTGAGGGAGCCCTTGATGCAGGCGTTACACCATGGCAGCCGTTTGGACTAGGGAGCAGTCAAACCACCTTTGAAAATGAAGAGGCGCCTTGCAGCCGTTTGTGCAAGGGGCAATCGGTTCACTCTTGGGAAGTGAAGAGCCAGCCGAGTGCCCTATAAAAGGCCGTGACAACCACTTGTAAGGGGCTGGTTCCCCAGAGTCCTATGAGTGTCTTGTACCTTTACTGTAAGTGTAGCTAGGCGAGAGTGTCTCTACTTGGTTCTTGAGAAGAACCTTAACTAACTAGGGGGTGAGTGAGTGTACTCAAGACTGAGAGTGTGTGCAGTCCAATACCATCGTGCGTTGTATGTGTTGGGTGTGTAACACATCATGAGTGGAGATCAATGAGCCGATTCTGTCCTTCATGTACATTTGCTGATAAGACTTCTCGACTTGGGTGTGACCGAGTAACGAGGGTGAGTTGTGTGTGAAGGAATTCCGAAGAAAGGATCGTACGCGCAGAGAAGTGGCTGAAAGGCGTCGAGCCTTGCCATCACAGGTAGGTTTTTTTCAGTTTGAAAATTTGACATGTGACACCATCCTCGCTCCGTAATTAGTAATCCTCCCATGAGACACTAACCTATAGTGGTATCATGATGCTGGAGAGTCCAAACTCAAACCAGCATTTGACTGCAATCTTCATTCAGGCACATTTTTCTGCACCCGTTTTACAATCTTCAGATTTGCAGACAACCAAATTGAGATCGGTGCATTGAAAAAAAACAGCCAGTAAGCAATTGGAATTAAGCTTCATCATGGTTGGGCCGTTTGTTGGCAGTCCCGCAACACGGGAAAAAACGACTCTTCTCTGCCACACATAACAACACGCTACAATGCCTGACCATCTTTGTCTCAGTTTTTCTGTATGCAGACGACCATGAGCAAGCAACCATAGGAAAACTCAAATGCACTTGGACGCCGACCAAACACCAAATCAGCCTGCACGCCTTGTTTGAGTTCACAGCAGCAAGGAGTTGATAGCTACTTCAAGCCGTGTAAGTCGATCAGAAGCTCACTTAATCGAGTCTGGTCCTTAATACAGTGCAAGTGGAGGAGAACTCTGAATCTTCAAAAACTTTTTAAAATGGTACTAAGATGGTCATCTTCCAAGAAATCTTGTGTACCTTCCAGCCTAGAGATGGCCATCATCACCGTCTGACCTGCAGGTACCCAACAAAGCCCCGGAACGGGTTGAAAGCCCGCCGTGTGTCAGGTTCTAATATTTCGTGTAGTGTGTGGTTGGGGTCAGGGTTGGATTGAGGTCAACCCACCCCTCGCATATGTATATATGCTGGGCTGGTTGGCACAAAGGGATAACACCGACCAGAGCGGAGCCAATGGCACCAGGAGACTTTTTTGTGTCGCTATGTCGATAATCGTGAGTCTCATGATGAAGCAGATTATATGAGGATCTCAAACGGTAGAATGTGCCTACCCTATCTGACTTAGAACCTATCAGACACGATTGTGAAAGCCAAAGGATGTAATTTTCATAAACCACGAATGAAACAATGCAACCAAATTATATATAATGTAATTTATGGAATACAATTTTATTCTTTCCTATCAACACTTATATCCAATTATTTGCAGTACACATCCAATTCGAAAATGCTCTATCGGATTAATTCGAATTGATTAGATCTATAAGTTGATAGGGTTAGCACCATAAGCCAAGATAAAACCATGTCCAAATCCCTAAATAAGCAAGCACCAGTTAGTCGTTTTTGGCCTTCAGTATACAAGAACAAGCACCCAGCAAGTTTGACTTAGGGCACTGTGACAGTGTCAATGCTGTGTAAGGGTCTTCATCAGATTTTATTACTGAGTTTTACTTTGTTTTCGGAATGAAGGCCAATGTATTAGAAAGCAACCCATTGTTCATGTAACCTGACAAGTTTGGCTTTTACATCATCGTGTCTTCATTGCTTAGAATCCCTATGAGTCACAGGAGAAGCTCTTTTGGCATTTTGTGGCCATCCAAAGAGCATCCAAGGCATATATATATATATGATGCTCACTCTCCACACACATACAGAGAGGGGGAGAGCTTTTGAATGGATAATCTGGCATAAATACTTCTATTATTCAATCTTTGAGATTAACAGAATGATACATTAAAGTCAAAGTATAAAGTATAATAAAGTAAAGTATTTATGCAAGATTGATGCATAAAGTATAAAGTAAAATCTTGTATTTAATGCATATAATACATTAAAGTCAAAGTATAAAGTATAATAATACTTTTAATTCAAATATCTACCTTGATCTCAAAAATAGAACGATAAACTGTTTATGCAAGATTATGCATCGAAAAATGTCATGAATTTAGGATGCTGAGGGAGAGTTAACAGACTCCCATGTTTTGCTAGATCATTCATGTCATGTAAATTAAAATCCTTTTACTCAATAGAATGAGGTTGATGGTTTAAATTCAAAAAATAAAAAGATAATAAAGTAAAGTTGTATTAGAAACCAGCCAGAGGTTGGGCCACAGTGGCGATTAGGATTAGGAATCAGCCGATATGAAGAACCAAAATCACGTCCAGCTTAATACACTATAAGTGGGTCAATTCCTTAAAACTATATTGATATGTTTATCTCGGATATGGTTTTCTAAAACCAGATACGGATAAACGGCCGGGCATCACAATTAATCCTACCCATTTGTCATCGCTATCGTCAAGGATAAAAGAAGCCACTTTACGGATCATGGGTACATCAACAACCATAAATATCTCCTTGGAAGGTATTTTAACACCGGTAAAGTCTGAGTTTAAGATCTTCTGCATATCAATATATAAATTGTATTAAGCACAATGCATGCTGCAAGCCATGGTAATGCTTGAATCAATTTTTTATATTTTTGTTACAAGAGAAGGCCGAAGTCTAACACATGCACCCTCTGCAAGTCGAACTCCCCACCAGCAAGAAAGGTGCTAGAGCGCCCGCCGTGCTTGAATCAATTTTCGGTGCTCGGCAACTGTGGACCGGTACACCGACCGAGAAATAACCCCGATTTCTATTTGTGAGCTAGTGGTTCATTATACAGCTGTGTTTTGGCGGATTTGCAGTGTATTCGTATATATACATGGCCCGCAATAAGTGTCAGCATTCATAAGAGAAACAAATGGGTCACATTGCAGTTTGTATAGCTTGTTGGTGTATGCACTCTTGGTAATTTGCATTCAAAAGATCTCCTCTCATCGCTTCCTTCACGTGAACAGTGGCCCGCGATTCAATGGATAATATACGAAGCAGCCTCATTGGAATGCAGAATAAATGAACGATTGGTGGTGCATAGAGAGCCAAGGCCCTTGCTATCTCTGACTGTCATAGAGTTGGCTTGTAGATTAATCGTCATATTTAAGATCCGGTAGGTGGTAATTTATGTTGCTTGTCGACTAGGTCAAGGTATGTGAGTTGGCTCGATGAACCGACGAAGTTGAGCTAACACACCCTTTCAGCTCTTCTCTTCAAATGGGTACAGAAATGTTCATTGTTATATTCATCTCTCTCTATATAGAGAGAGAGAAAGAGAGGGAGACAGAGAATGATAGATGCTGGATTCCTCATTCTTGACAATTTGGGCCACCAATCTTTTTGATAGGATGGTTTTTGAAAAAAAAGTATTTAAAAAAAATAAAAGTATAAAATACATGTTTACTTTTTGTTTTTTTAAATTTGAAAGTCTAGCAACTCATGTTCTCTCTCCCTCCTCTAGTTCAGACTGTGATTTTAGAGACAGCTGAGTAGATCAAGTCACCAAATATCCTCTTTCCTTCTTTTTTCGCTGGCGGATCTAAATAGAAGGGTGAAGGGGCGGCCATCCCTTAAATTTTTGAGTAAAAGCTATATTTTATAATTGAATATTGGTTGAGATTCATGTTTCGACCCCCTCCTCCTAACACCATCCAACATATAATTCGTCCTCCCTAACACTATTTTCTAAATCCGCTACTGCTTTTGATAGGATAATTTAAGCATTTCATAAACGCGGCAAGAATATGATTAGTTGCCAACTAATGATACGCACGCATCATATGAGGGCTCGATTTTGATGTTCATTTGATGAGGTCTTGTTCATGAAGGATCTCATTTCACCCTTTTGGCCCCTTATTTCAGGCTTCAAAACTCACGAGTAACACGGAAGATCCCTTTTTCTTGACAAGAACATAAAAAATCCCGAGAGTGAGGGTCCTGATCTCCAAATTTTAACCAAGTCTCACCCCCTGCGTGCACCGATTTATAAACAAAAAGAGTTAATATCAGTAAACCCTCAAACCAATGCTTAAACTCTTACTCAGCATGATTAATCAAACAGTGCCGGAGCGGCTACCTCACAAAATTCGTAAAAAATATATACAGGCAGTTGATTTTTGAAGAATATATGGACCACCCCACTTGAATTCAACCCAACTGAACTTATCTCACGTCAGAAAATTTTCTACGTCGGCCACTGATTCTAACCATCAGTTAAGCATGAAACTTATTGATACAGCATGCATGGGGGCTATCTGCAAAAGGATTGATACATCTACAAGATACTGTACACCCAGATCTTGTTTTTCTATCTGATAGGCACGTTGGGAGATGGCAGCTTCTGTGATTCGTGCCCGGGACAGCTGAGTCTGAGGGATGGTGCAGCTTTAATCAAGCCAGTTGATCTGAGGCAACGAGCTGCTCCCTGCAGGCGAATATGTTGCTTTAGTTGGTCGTGATCGATCTTCTTTTCCTCATTCTCTTAGAAAGAGAAACGTTTGATCAACTGAACAGTAACAATCAAGAATCACATTAAGCTGCTGAAAAGGTCTCTTTTAAAGTTGAGAAATTGTTATGTGCTCGTCGAGTGCTAACACATTCCACTCACTCTTGTTGCTAGCCAAAAAAACAAATAAACTCGGTCATGCAATCCTATTATCACTAGAAAGAGAACCTCTGAAGTTTCTAAAACGTCAACCTTTGGGAGATTAATTGGTGACGTAGTTTCTGTCATGCATATTAGCACTGTTTATCATCCAACTTCTCACACTTCAGATGAGCTTCAGTTGACTCGACCATTTCTCCATGCATCTAAACCTCAATCACAAAGGGAAGGATCAAAATTTGAAGACCTGTTGCATCATATTTGAAACCATAGTTGGCATTAGACCGTTGTCGACATCTCTTGGTGTCTATACTTTGTTGTTGTACTGTTTAATTTTGAAGGCTTCGTTCACTTAAAAAGTTGACAAAATGTCATAACTTCTCTACAAAGAGCAATTTGCAGAAGCTGCCTATGTTATAAGCAATTATTTCCTGAATTAAATCCCAACTACCAACTTCTCAATTATTGAGAAATCTCATGCAGCCTTTATATGAGATCACTTTGTAGTTTGGATTGACCAAACAAAGGACAAGTTGGATTTGAGCAAGGGAAGGCTAAACGAAGGCTGGCTGCTTTAAACAAATATCTGAGAAGTGTCGCAACTTTTCCAAATTGCGCTTGGACCAATTAAAGAAAAGATCACACTACCATCTCCATGCATTTAGAATAAACTCAAGAAGAAATCTCACATTCCTCAACGAGCAGTAGCTCACCTGGCTAAGGGGTCGATCACAATCACAGTTTGAAGGTCATGAGTTCGGTACCCGGAAAGTGCATTTGGCTTCTCAGTGGGAAACTTACAAAATGTTTTGATATGCACCAATGCACATATTGATTTTGTACTAAACTCACTAACAAGTTTGGCCGTCATGCATGCAACTCAATATATGAATACAAATAACAAGACTGATTAACTATTAGCCAATGCATGGGGCTTTTTCTCTCTAAATGGCTCTTACAAAGTTACTCGAGTCGTGCGTACAATCAAAACGCCAAGAAGAGGCAAATTGCAAAGAGGATAGTACATCTATCCGTATTTACAAAATAAGGAAAATAGGTCAAAGCCTAGGAATGTCCACGACCACTGCACTGTTACCCCTTCAAAAGGTCAAGCAAACGAGGTTCCACGGGAGGAGAAGATGACAGGACAAGACGAAGGCTAGAAATGCGTAGGCAAGGAATCCGGAAGGACGAGAAGCGTTGGATGAGTCCAGCTCAGCGGAATCTACGGCCAAGGGCAAGTTGTTCCGGTCCACATTGCAGGACTGTGGGTCCCTTGGATCGGTGGTCATGAAGGCGCGGAGGACGGAAGCGACGGTGGGAAGATAGGCGGTCTTGTTCTTGGCGAGGAGCCACGTCAGCCCCATCATCTCGCATTCCCTACTCTGCATCCTTCCCTTCCTCTCTTCCTTCGCCGTCGCCGTCGCCGTCGTTGCGCTCCCATTCCTGCTCAGCTGATCATCAAGCAATAAACGAAATTTCGGATGTATTCAGCTCATGTTTTTTTTTTCTTTCTTTGAAAGGTAAACGATTTAGATCAAGTAGGTAATCTAACGCTTGTAAGAGAGAGAGAGCATGCCCCAAGGTATTATTCTCCGAGTCATTATTTTATTTGGAAGTTTTGCGAAACCATTTCCATGGCATCGAGACATTATTTTACTTGAGAGTCAAAAGTTGTTTCATGGATCCAAGCTATTATCTTTTGAAGGAAAATGAGCCATTCTCTCTCCCAGAGACGCGCTCCGCCCCCCACACCCCACATTGAAGATGAGTCACTGTCTTGGCCCATGAAACTAAAGAACAATGTAGAGGCTAGAATGCCTAAAATCAAGCTAGCCATAAAGTTAATTTGCTTGCACTTTTGTGTTTCGTCTCTCTCAAACACACAAACAAGGGTGAACAGGTTGATCTTGAACCAGAGAGAGAGAGAGTAAATGAAATTATCCACAGCAACTCCATCGTACCTTATAGAGACTTCCCAAGCACTTGGAGCACCCGGCGAACCCAGATGCAGCGCAGTCCTTCTCAAGCTTCAGAGTAGCCGGCGCAGCCACGAGCTTCCCATCCACAGAATACGCAAACGCGTCGGGGCAGCCTAGTGGCGGGCTGAGCCTATGAAGCCTAATGCCGCAATAACAAAAATACGCGTCACACGTCGCGTTGGGCTCCCGGACCTCGATCCCGCGCGCCTTGAGCGCCCGCTGCAGGTTGTCCACGCACATCTCCGAGTCGTCCGGCAAGATAGGCATGTCGTACACCGAATCCGGTTGTCTCACAGTCACCGCCGCTCCCAGCGCCGTGCGCGCGTATGCTGCGTACAACGACGCCGCCAGCACCGGGCAGCACTGAGCCCTCTCCAGGCTCTTCCCTCCGCACGCGTCACCGATCCCCTTAAACAGCTCCTCCGTCAGCTCCAGAGCACACCCTTGGGCATCCGATTGCTCCGGCAATGCCGGTACCGTCGTCGGCTGGGCAGTTGGCAGAAAGCTCTGGGTCAATGCCTCGCAATATTGACCTAACGAAGAAAGGAAGAGAACCACAAACAGATACACCATTCTCATTCTCCTTCTCTTTCAGAGCTCAAATGCTTCTTCTTTTGAGTTTAAGGGGAGTGGTGAACACATAAAAAGAAGAGAGAGAGAGAGAGCACTAAAATTATTGATGCAGGGAAGGGCGTAAAGGTCAAAGCGAGCTCCTTTTTTTGTGAATCGCATGGGGCAGCGTCCGGTTGCTTTGGTGTGTTTCACCGTCCATTCCGGAGATTGAACGCTGAGATGGGGCCCAGGCGTCCGTGGTGATTTGTTCTTATGTGCGAGACCGAATCGAGCCTTACACGTGGTGGGTCCGCGTGGGCCTGAACGATGATACGGTCACCAGTGACACTTTTGATTAAGAACCAAAAGTGAGATCCGTTCCGCATCCACCGAGTTAAAAAAATAAGATGTCTTTTCGGTTGCTGACTATAAGGTGGATTTTGATTGTTACGAACGCATAAACTTTCGTGTATGACACGAAATGGAACATAATTTGACTCTGCCAGGAGGAGAATGTGTGAGAGAGAGATGTCAATAATTCTTAAACATCAAAGGTGATTGGATCAGACTAGGAATGTTCATGGTTTGGTTTGGTTCTAGCCTCACACTCGAACCAAGCCGTTTCATCATTCGCCGGTTCATTTGTGAATGAACCACGATTTTACTTACATTAGGGTTTGACAAAATACAAAATATTATGCAATCAAACTATTTGGATCTATGATCCAGATTATATATATATATATATATATATATATATATATATATATATATATATATATATATATATATATATATGAGATTATAAGCTGATGCATGCTTAAAAGAAAAGGTGGGTGCTCATTTTCATGCTTGTTTTGGTGCAGTGAGGCTGATACTATTAAAGAAGAGAGAAAGAGGTCTCGAGCCTCAGAATATGTTATTGATTGGGCCTTCTCTTTGCCCGCTTCCATGCTCCTAAATCCCTTTTTTTATAACTCTATTCTTTAGTCTCCAATGTGAGCTTCATGATGTGTTGCCTCAAAATAGATGCATTATCATGCTTTTATTCTCTCAGTGCATGGGAAATAGATTATCTTCCCTTAAACCTTGCGATTCAAAATGTGAAGCTCCAATAGTGCATTATCAATCATGGCCATTCAATTCTTTGTGCACAATCCGCTTTTCTCTCTTAAAATAAGCTGGCTGCTGCATAAAGACTGGATCCATTACCGAGCTTTCTACTTTATTGGGTTAGACTTTAGACCCCTACGAGATATGCATCCCCTGGAACCGAACTCATGACCTCTAACTTGAAGGTACATCCAAGTCGTCACCTAGCCAGGAGATCACACGCCGCTCTTTGGTGTTGATCCATCGTTGAACTTCCCCTTACTGAGAAAGCCACTTCCCAACTTCAACTAGCCGGATAACTTGTTCTTTGAAGGCTCTAAAATAAAGTTCCAATCAACATATATACTCATTAATGGGAATGGGAACCAGACTCTCGGAAGTCGACATACGTACAGAGGTGCCAAGATTATAATAAACTTTCCGGCCAACCTCACACATAAACATGTCAAAATGAGCTTGGCCTAGAGACGCCAGAAATTTCTGGTTTAAGAGCTGAGCAAAATGGTCAGGCCAACTTGAGGGCACACACACACACACACATATATATATAACTGGATCATGCTTACTTTTGACGTGTTACTCATGTCTATCCATTATTTTCTGGTGACATGAGTATAATTTAAAATTTTATCAGTATTTAAAAAAAGATAAAAGACTATATTATTACACGTATCCTTAAAAAAAGGTTAAACATGAGTGAGCAATCTAATAGTGTGCGGGGTTGTAACACTAGCTCTAACAGTCTTCCGCCGGTGGGAGTTCGACTCCTAGGAGGTGCTCGGCTTTGCCCTCCAGTTCCGGATTGACAGCTCCACTTATGCATATTGAGGACAGAGAGTGGGCCACTAGATAGAGTCACCTCCTCAAGAGAGAGAGACAACTCCAACATGATCACATTCAACTTAAATTAAGGGATTTGGTTGCTTAAAAGACGTGTGGGATGCTTCGATCGTTCCTGGTCAAGAAAAGGCGAGGTCGACGCGATGGTTCCTATTATTGTCATCTACTAGTGGTCCATGGAAATTTTCGTACCACATCGCAAAAGGGGAATACCCTTTCTTAGTTACTTTTCGGGTACTCTTCAACGATTAATATCATAATTAGAAAAATCAAGTTAACAAATTTGTGAAAATTTTCAACCTTTAAGAACTTTAAATTTCCAATTTGTGAAAATTTTCAACCTTTAAGAGCTTTAAATTTCCAATTTGTAAAAATCTTGTCTATTCGAAACCCGATTCTCACGACAAGAATGGAATCGATCAAACACAGCATAATTAATAAATTGGGCACAAGGTGGAATCCTGCATAAGTTTAACGGATAGTTTTAGCATATTATCTTACTGGGTGAATAGAATATGTCATTTAGGTTTTACTTTTGGCTTAATATTTGGGCTTCAACCTCAGTTAGAGATAGGTAACGTCTGGTTAACCCCTAGAATTAGAATGACATAAGAATGCATTGACGGGTATTGAACTTTCGCTATAACATGCCATTCTTGACTTTATATGATCCAAAGTTGTTTTCATTTTATAAGAAATCTAGGTTAAGCAGGTAGCCATCAGATGCATAGATGGGTATTGAACTACAGACCTTCAACCTGAGTCTGCTGCACTCCAGAGTTCAGGAAGACAAACCCATCACTATCAGGGAACGTTTTCGAGGTCCAGACCAGTAAACCATTTTAAATACAAAGAATCTCTTATATACTAACATATCCAAACAAATCTTAATCATTATTCAATATAAGGTTGGTCGATGAGATTAAATTAAAAAAGTAAAAAAGTGCATTATACTTTAACACTTGTACATGTTTTTTTGAATTCAAATCTTAGACCATTCATCTTATAAAGTAGATGTTTTATATATTTGTTTGTTTCGATATATTAAGATGTAATCATGATGCTAGCATATAAAACGTTCTCCCTCATCCCCCCCCCCCCTCTCTCTAATATATATAATATAATAGCAAAGAGAAATCAACCTCACATCTCACTGAGAGGCAGTGAGTGATGGAGGCAACAGGGTGTTGCGGTCAAGAGTGGCAGTAGCCAATGGTGTTGAGGGTGGCAGGGTGGTGATGCAAGATCGCTGTGCCAGCCGGTTATGATGTTACATATGAAAAGTCACCTTTTTAATAAACACATCCAAACTGGGTACATTTGATGCAAGTGTCTTTCGTATATAAAAAATGTTCATATCCCTTCAAATTTCAATCTTCCCATTCAAAAATCTATAATAAAAAAATTAAAAGAGAAAAACTAGCTTTTACGTATTGGACTTAATTAAGAAGAAACGTTTTATTTCGTTGCTTTTACATACAAGACTTGCTCTTCATATATGATTTTACATCCATAGTGACATTTATAAACAATGTCACTAGCTTGTACCATCTTTCATAGAGCAGCTCCTGTCAATAATGACATACTGGTCCACATACATAGAAACTCAAACCCAGACTCAGTGAATGCTTTGGTTAGTCGAGCTGTGCACATGCGACTCTCTGTGGATGCTCACACACAAAGACACACCTGACGGCCCCTGACCTCATGCTTCCAGTACCAAGTTAGCCCGGGTGCCATTCATAAAGAGAGGAGTTGCTTCAGTTCCGGCTCGTCCTGCTCTCATATGCCCATGCCAATATCTTTAAAGTTAGAACTTGATCATATTTCATGTGTTTATATGTGTAAAAAAATCATGTCATCATTTTTTAGGTAAATAATCAAGTTCATGCTCAGTTTCTTTAGCTTAATGTTCATATCAGCTCATGTCCATGTCCGGCTTTGTCACAACCCTCATGGAGCGGGGATCACTCACAAGCGCTGCACTTGATGCGGGGGTCGGCTGCACCGGGGTTAGGTTCAGAACGACTAACTGATTCCATTTTGTAAAGAGGTTTATACCTCCCTATTTACTCCTATCTGTGGGTTCATTTGCTTTTGCTTTTGCTTTGAATCCTTGTAATAAGCGAATATAAGGACACTCAGGCTGATTCCAACTTGTAAAGAGGTTTACATCTCCCCATTTGGTCTTATGTGTGGGTTCGTCTGTATTTTCTTCGAGTCCTTGTAATAAGGGGATATAAATACGGCATTAGGATGCATTTAGTGGAGTTTGGGTTCATGTTATAAGCAGGTCAATATGACCCGGTTCTAGTATGTTTAGTTTGGGTGGGAGTGGATCCTTAAGATCCGGTTTCAATATTAGGTCGAGGTCATATATAAAGTATAAACCTGTGTCTTTGAAGCGTGTAATGGTTTTGAGCCACTCTGTTACCAGTCTTCTTCTTCCTCTCCTTGCTTTCAACCAAACCGCAGTTGTGTGGTGTGAGAAAAGTGAAAGAGTGGGGGTGAGGTGCCGGTAGAATCAGGCCGGGTCTTGCAAGAGGGCTGAAGGAAAGTGGTGGCCTTTGTTGCCGTCATCAGGAGCTCCCAAAGACCACGGTCTGCATGTCCGGTGGGAGGACAGTGACATGCTTAATGAGGGATGGGATGGGCGTAAGCACCTTCTCTTTGGTTCATTTGGAGCACGAGCATAATAAACTAATGAGAGTAAAACAATGAGAGCTTGCTCTTAGTTGATCAAATTTTTCATTGACCGGCTCGAACATACTGCGACACGCCGTATAGAGTATAAAGCCCAAAGCAAAGTGGAAAAAGCGTCAGAAAAAGATGCTCGAGCGTTTCTAGTTACACATCCAAGCCAAACTTGAGTACAAGTTATCGAAACCAAGCAAGAAAAGGTGTGTGCTTAAGAATGGTGGCGGATCTGGAGGTTGAAATAAAGAGACGGTAAGTGCGTTTGTTGTAAGTTGGAGGAAGGTAGTCTAGTCATTAGCAGTTACAAATATATAGTGGATATAATGCAATTAAAGTAGAGAAATTTTTTCGTTTATTCTCGTGCATTAAAGAGCAGTGGTTAAACCCATAAAAGAAAAAATCATCTCAGCATGCGACTAATAGGTATGAGAATTTTGTTTTCAATGCATTTATATCACCTACTATTCTTTAAATCTATAATAATTATATATTCATATTTCTTAGGGTGAAAAGTACTTAAAAGGTTAAAAGGATTCATTGGTATCTCAACTGATAGATTTGACATAATTTAGAAACAGTTACAATTCTTAATAGAATTGAATAATGTAAAATTGAAGAAATCATTTGAGGAATCAAGAACTCTAACTATGTATTACGTTGACATGATAAAAGAGATTGTTGTGTTCGTAGAAGAGTATCGTATATGTCGTTGTAACTTATGACATCTACCTTTCACCCACGAGATCTGTCTTCTCCTTAAATGTAGTTCATTGATATAATTATTAACTATTGATTCATTTTGGAAGAATCTAGACATGAAATTGTTCGCCCCACCTAAAATTTAGAAAATCAACTTAAATTCTATGGCCCATGTGGGCTATGATACATAGTTCGCCTCACCTGAAACCATTCAAGGGGCCATTTGCACATCCCAAAAGAGTTTCTAGATCTATCCTAAGAACTCTTAAGAAAACAAAATAATGCAAAGTTTAAATCAACCATAAAATTAAACGAATTAACACAAGCTAGTGCAATAATCAAAGTTTCCAGTTGATACGATTGCTACTGTGAAATGGAACTTACCAGAGTAAAGGTTCAATTGGCCAGGCTACCATGCTTCTTTTGTATCGTAAACTATGAGCAACTCGAACATGAGCCGAAACCGGCTTGACCGTATCTTGTTCTTGAAGACCTTCATTCGAACACAAACCAGCTTCTGTCAAACTAGATCGAGCCGATCCGGAAGAAACTTGTCTCATTTCCGAGCAGCAGAGGACCACCACCACCACACCAACCATAGATTACCATTCATGCATTTACTGTTTTTTGTTTTTTCCTGATCCACATCTTTCACATATTCTCTGCCCACTCTCTCTCTCTCATACCTTCTCATTATTCGTAGATGCCTTTTTTGCCCCACCCTTGGTTAGTCACGCAGACACACACACACATGTTCTATAAATAGGTCCTCCAGCAGAGGGATGCACTTTGAGTTGGGTGGTGGAAGAAATGGTTCTTCGGTTTTGCTGTTTTCTCGAATTCGCTTGGTGCAGGTCGGGATTGGTTTTCCCAGGTCTTTGATTTCTCATGAAAAAATCTTTCTTGGCGAGACTTTTTCCCGCTTGCATCGAGTGAATTGGAGGCGGCAGCAAAAATTCTTGCTTCCAATCCAATCTTCATGATGGCTCCTGGTTCCCCTTCTGCTTCATTTCAGGTGGGATTTGTTTTTCCGTCCAAGTTTTAATCTCTCTCTGTGTGTGTGAGCGCGTTGCTCTGAGCTTATTGATTAAAAAAGAGCGTTGTGGAGATGGTGGTTCCGAATCTTAAAAAAAAAAGAAAAAGGAGAAAGAGGGAAGGAGGAAATGATTGCTCCCACTTCATACCAAGGCACTTGATGACCAATTTCCTGATCCACATCTTTCACATATTCTCTGCCCATTCTCTCTCTCTCTCATACCTTCTCATTATTCGTAGATGCCTTTTCTGCCCCACCCTTGGTTAGTCACGCAGACACACACACACAGATGTTCTATAAATAGGTCCTCCAGCAGAGGGATGCACTTTGAGTTGGGTGGTGGAAGAAATGGTTCTTCGGTTTTGCTGTTTTCTCGAATTCGCTTGGTGCAGGTCGGGATTGGTTTTCCCAGGTCTTTGATTTCTCATGAAAAAATCTTTCTTGGCGAGACTTTTTCCCGCTTGCATCGAGTGAATTGGAGGCGGCAGCAAAAATTCTTGCTTCCGATCCAATCTTCATGATGGCTCCTGGTTCCCCTTCTGCTTCATTTCAGGTGGGATTTGTTTTTCCGTCCAAGTTTTGATCTCTCTCTGTGTGTGTGAGCGCGTTGCTCTGAGCTTATTGATTAAAAAAGAGCGTTGTGGAGATGGTGGTTCCGAATCTTAAAAAAAAAAGATAAAGGAGAAAGAGGGAAGGAGGAAATGATTGCTCCCACTTCATACCAAGGCACTTGATGACCAAATAAGAAACTTTCGGAGGGTTTTTGAAGGTGAATAGTTCGGTTTCCATGCTAGGGAATCATTTCTCAACGAAAGAAAAGAAACAAAAGGTAGTCCTTTTCTCGTGGTGGTGGAAGGGTTATTGATGATCTGGCAGTTCGTTGCTTTAGTATCACGCCAAGGTCCTCTTTTCACTTTGGTTTCGTACTTGATGACCAATTTGATGTGCTTGTTGTTGGTCATTCCTGTTTTTGTGATAGTTTTGTTTCCTCTTCAGGTGACAGCACATGAATTGGGTGCTCTCTCTCTCTCTCTCTCTCTCTCTCTCTCTCTCTCTCTCTCTCTCTCTCTGTATGTGTGTGTCTGCCTGTGGCTCGAGTTTGCAGCTCGGTTCATTTTTCTTTGAAGCAGCTTTCCTTTAAGTTCCTCGTTTCTGACGAGACATCAAGTTGCTTTAGATTCATGTCACACACAAAATTGAGAAGTACCTGCTCCAGGCTTTCTTTTTCCTCGAAAAACACGGTCCTAAATTTGAAGGCTCTGGTTGTTTTGGTAGTTTGAGTTTGAACAATCGTTCAATAAACTCAAATAAGCGAGGCTGAAGACTAAAGTTGAAAAAGAGAAAGGTGAAGCCAAAGGAAATTGCCACTTCAGATAGTTTAGGTTGAGATTGGATGCCGGCCTTCAAGAATGGGAGCAGTTTTTTGCTTAGTGTGATGAATTGTATCATATGGCTTCTGGGAATGAATAAACTTCTGTTTGTCGTACATTTTCCTCTGGATCTTGTGCGTGTGCGTGTCCTTATACTGTTCTTCCTTCTACCAATCCCGCCTATCGAATCCAACTTGGCACGCTATGGATATGATTCTACATTAACCTCAACCATCTAAGACTAAATAATGTCATTTTATTGCTAGTTTCTTGGACAAGAAAACACTATTCTAAAAAAATCGACACCATTGGTTACTGAAATTCTAGCACTAATCAAATCCAACAACACGAAATGTTGGCGATAGCCCCATATTTATCTTATGGGATGATTTTTCCAGGGCAAAAACAGGGAGAACTGCAAGTAGATTCTCCCTAAGCAACACGAAATCAAAGGTAAGAGTTTCGGAACCACAAAGATTTCAAATTAAAACTTGTGAAAGAAAAGAAGTCGCCTAATACAACAAAACAATGCTGGTGGGAAAGAAGAGACTTTGTTTCACCCGAGGATAAGTTTCACCCATTAGGTTTGATACTAGCTTTACATGTTAACACAGGGAAGCAGATCTCCTGTTCTTTCCTTTCATGAGAAAAACTCAAAATTACATACCTCACAAACATCAAATAACTTCAACCTGTTTCACACAGACCACCCAAAGATTTATTGGTCGATGGAACTCTCAAACAATTAAAGTTACAGCTCTATTTCTCTCTCTGAGACTAATGACAACCTCATAGGTTTCAACACTTCTATTGAGGAACCTTATGGCTTTCAATGTGATTGTTTCGCCACTCAGGACTGCATGAAGAGATCGAGTACCACGATGCTTCACAATGATCGGAGAGCAAATATGCAGTCCCCACAACGAAATGGCAGTACGAAACTCCAAGAAGCGAGCACCGGAAAATAATCTCCATGAAGTGAGCACCCAAAAATAATTTATATTGCTGACACGTTTTGGCACAAGGCATCAACCGTCTCATCCACATTCTCATCAATTACTTCCTCCTGAAAAATCCACCGCCCTATTCAGCATAGATTCTTAATATGTAAAAACCATAAAAGAAAAAAGTAAAGCAGCAAGCCATTTACGGGGGCGTTGGATGGCGATAATCTAAATTATATAAATAAGATAAGCTGGAAAGTTGGACTGTTCTCTACGGTAAAATACAAGCCTTATTTCATTTATCTGGACAAGTGAGCGAGTCCAAACATCAGCTTGGCTAAAGGGTAGATTTCCTTTGAAGTTTCAAAAACAGTGGGGTCAGGTTTCCCCAAGCAGTGTCTTGCATGACTTAGTGACATCGAGATGGGGGTTTCATGACAACCAAAAGCAGTAGTTTTGGAATTTGTATACCCAGTTTCTACATAAGATGGAAGACCTAAGGTTTCACATATTGCTAAATTCAGGTCATTGAACTAGAATGATATTTTAAGAATCGCAAGAACTTCCCGGGAAGCATCTCGTTTACAAACCTCTGATACTTCCTTGGGATTCACAGTCACGCACTTAGATGCACTTATGGTAGCACTCTTCACCAAGCTCCTGGCGCTGTGATTTTCATTTGTCAACTCATTTTCTGCTGTTGACTCCATGCTTGTACCTTCATGGCACTCTGGAAGGCTCCCTAGCACTGCTTGAACAATAGATTCTACGGGCAGATTGTTTTCAGTAGAGTTCTCATCACTAGGAACACAAATCCGCTCTCTAGGAGGAAGAGAGTTGTCAAAGCACATTGGGTTACTTGATAAAAGGACAATAATTCCATTAGGATTGGTACTTACCGAGGTAAGGAAGCATGCTGCCTCAGTTGTGGAGTGGCTCTTTCACCCTTCCCATAATGCTCCTCCAAATGTGCGAATTGCCTTTTAAATCGGTCCACACCACTATAATGCGAAAAGAAAAGAAACTTTTAGAATCTATTCAGAGACAAGAGAAACACTCAATACAAAATTCCTGCTCCGCATGCATTTACTGAATTCAAAAAATCTGTACAATCATCAGAGAAGATGCAAGTCTTTTCTAGCATGTGGGAAAGAGAAGAACACCAAACCACCAGGCAGCAAACATTGCCATTGAAATGCAGAGTTCAAATTCAAACCCAGATCGTGAAGACCACAAATGCACACCATGATATATGCTAAGGGCAATACAGAAAACAGAACTGGCATACAATTGCCACTTGTAATAATGGGGGATATCTTGCACTGAACCACTCACTGTAACCTGATGATGATGGAGATGACAGTGAAGATTAATTAACAAGTTGGATGACGAAAAGTAGTAGAGTGGTACAAATAGTTCCAGTAGATAGATTGCACTTTCCAGATACATCCAATTCTAGGAACAATCTTAATGATCAGTACCAAGGAGTACTCCTAAATCCGTCACAGAAATTTTCTGATTCCCCTAGTGCCATGTCCAAAAATAACTATAAAGAGGACCATCTAAGAATCATAACGCCCAGCCTAATAATCTGGCGTAGTCTAGCAGTAATGAAACAGGTAACAAGCTTTGGCCACAGGGCAATCTAAAAATTTGAAAAGGAAACCTACTGTGTCGTGTAAGCTCCATGAAGCTGATGGGCTGTCCAAGACACAAAGAAGAAAGCAAATTGACGTAAAATGAAGGTAGAAAAGCAAGCTTATCAAGAATATCTATTCAAATAAAGTGAATCCCACACGACAACAATATCAGGAAACTGAAAAAGGCCCAACCTTGGATACATGAAAGTTGTATGCTCTCCACCATGAAGATAGTCCTGAAGCATCTGAGGATGATATTCTAAGATCTGTACGCTTTAAAAGAAAACCATAGTAAGTAAGCAGAAGCATGTCTGGATAATCAAGTAATGCTAAAACTGCAGCACGGCATACTAGCTCATGCATTTTCCTACCTCCCTATAAATCAACTCTCTGACATCATCTTTTGCCAACTTTCTTCTTTCAAATTCAAACTCAAGCTTGGAAATTGGTTGAGTAGAAGGTTCACGTTCTACCTCAGATAACCCATGGAAATATGGATCTGACAATGTCTTAAAAATCACATGAATACATTAGAAAAAGGGGAAATTTAAGATGGTTGCAGTGTAGTGGAACTCGGTACCATTTTAACTTCAATAAGTCTCACCTCTTCAGCTGTTGGCCGGTCTTTTGGATCAAAAGCAAGCAAACGTTCAAGCAAACTAAGAGCCAAAGGATCAGCATTAGGAAACTTTTGCGTGAAAGGAATGGGTGCCTTTCTTCTCATATTGCTCAAGTACCTTCTAGCCTTTTCATTGCGAATCTGTATTATTTTATCATGTAATAAGTTGTATAAAGATCATCTTTTTCTCAAAACAAGGAAAAGAAATGCTGCACTGCAACTAAAACAAGCAAATAGACTCTGGCTTTCTATAGCAGTCAGTCAGAGTGAAAATCTTGGATCAAGTTCAGAAGACAATGAATCAAAGAAAATACAAGCAAACCAACCCGAGCAAGAGATTCTGAGGATGGAGAGCCAAGCAGATCGGTCATAAGATCCAACTGATGCACAACATTCCTTCCAGGAAATAATGGTTTGCCTGTAAGCAGTTCTGCAAATATGCACCCTACGCTCCATATATCAATTGCAGGGGTGTACTGAAAAATAAAGAATGTTAATATTGCACAGAAGTACCTTAGAGATTTCCTTGTATGTAACAAGTACTGCAAAAAGGAAAAGGCAAACCCAGCATAAAAGCAGCATACATTGCCCATCAACTCCAGTAAGCAAGAGTTGTCAGAGCCCCCATTTTCCTAATATATGGTGAATCACAAAAAGAGCTATTTGCAAGAGCTAGTACTTTATCAAGATATCGTTACCATAAAATAACAGCAGCACCTTTTAGGTGCTGATGAAAGCATCAAACTGCCAAATTGGTGAACTCAGAGATATGACAAACACATCGGTAGCACATTTTCCTTGTTAGTTTTATATGCAGAGATATCCAACAGAACTTGAGAGAAAGATAAGTTAATAATCTTCAATAGGAAATTTACCGAGAAAAGCAAGCAAGGGCACCCAAGATTCCACATCCAGGGCATTAAAGGTGTCTGAAATGTAATTCAACTAGTAGAAAAGAATACTCTGAGAAAATGATATTCAGGAAAATTAACATGAAATTGGCAAAACTAAGACTTAAACAATTTGTTTTTGTCCCTTTTAGATGTTCAAATGAAATGTCTCAAACTCAAATTCTAGTAACAATTATCAAATAATAATTTGCAATTTCAGAATATGTTGAAACTGCAAAATTATCCTACTTTTGCAGCACAACAATTTCTGGTACAGTTCTGAGAAGAATTTAGGTTGATAAAATGCTAAATTTATCATAAATTTCTGAATTCCTTATTCTCCAAATTTGTTATCACATAACGTACAATATTGCAAAATTTAGTCACCCTCACTTTTCCCTTTAGTCTGAGATGAATAACAAGAGTAACTTCATAACTTGGAGCTCCAATTCAGGTATCCTAGTGCAGTATGCCACAGACACAACAATTAACAGGAGAACCACGTTGAAGGTCACAAATTCAATATGCAAGAGATGCACATCCCGTAGGATCTATCCAACCCCATCTTTCACTAGAAAGGGTAAATCCAAACAATCAACAGCAGAAGAATAGCATTGGCGAGGACAGAGATACATACAACCCCAGATTGGTCACTTTGAACAGGCCTCAAATAACATGAATTATAAAGGTAAACATACTCGTCCTGAAAATGTTATCATGAGTTTAACAAGTCTTTCCTTAGCATGAACAATTCAAAATCAACATAAGGATGGCCAAGTCCATGTACAGAGCAAATAAGCTATTAGAAAAGCTAGGGAAAAAGACAGAGGTAGAAAGATAAGTAGAGAAGTTCATAGATCTCAAGGCGCTTACTTTTGAGAAGAATGAACCACAAAGTTCAGGAGCACGATACCATCTGGTGGCAACATAATCCTATTAAATATAAAGAATGAAATCAGCAACTACATAAACAGAGGCATCCCAAAATCAAGCCTTTTCCGGTTTTCCCACACTAGGTGGCATTTAGCTACAATGTATTCTTACTTCTTAGTGCATGAATGTAATTATGTAAGTAATGATGATTGCAGCACCGATGTTAGTGACTTAATTACAGGCCAAAATTGTCAAGTGCAAGGACACAAACAAAACACAGAAACTGGTTGGGGAAGGAACCTACAGTCCAGAAAATAGCAGATGGGGTATCATTCAATGATACACGAGCCAGGCCAAAATCACAGACCTTCAGCTTGCAATCCGCATTGGCCAATATGTTCTTTGGCTTTAAATCCCGATGGAATACATTCGCTGAAAACAGAAAAGCATAAAAATTTCTACTGCAATTAGAGATGACCTCTCAAGACAAAACCCAAACTTGATAATTGAGATGCGAGCTAGTATTAACCTGTATGAATGTACTTCATCGCTCGAAGAAGCTGGTACAGGAAAATTCGACAATGTTCAGGTGTGAGATCATCATTTGCCTTGATTACTTGGTGGAGATCAGATTCCATCAATTCAAAGACCACATATATGTCCCTAAATTCTTTACGAGATGGAGGGAGCATAATATGCTTTATTTGAACAATATCAGGATGATGAAGCAACCTCAGGAGCTTGATTTCACGTAGAATCCGGGTGGCATCGGAAACATGCTCAAAGACATCATTTATCTTCTTTATAGCCACCCTTTCCCCGGTGCGGGTGTCAATGGCAGATGCTACAACCCCATAGCTTCCCTTGCCAATAACCTCCTGAATTTGGTATTGGTTTGCCTCGCCATACTCTGTAAAGAACTCCGTGTTTCCCATGCCCTGGAAGCAGAAACAGTAACGCATAGAGTCCAATCATGACACCAACGCTAAGGAACACTGTTGACAATTAAATCATAACAATGGTAGAACAGTAAACAGATGAAAATGGTTCAGTATGATCATAAGCTTAATCATTTTGCCGATGTCCAGTGCATCTTCTAGCACCCCCATATGCAAGAACTTCACGTACTTTATAACGGACATACTTCCTATAATTTGATGTACCCGGTAAGGTCCGGCCCAAACACTAGAAATCTACCCAAAATAAATACAGCACTAGAAAAGGACATGAACAGAGCTCAAGGCCAAATGTTACAGGAACTTGTAAGAGATTAATTGTGCTTTCGGATCCGTTGAATTTGACGGATGATTATTGTTACAAAAAGCTCGACAAAATTAACAACTAATTGAAAAGGAAAAGAATATATGGAACAATTTCAAGATCATGACCATACCAAGAAGTGCAAAAAAGAAAGAGAACCAGAATCAAGCTTGAGTGACGAATATAACCTATCAAAAAAGGATGACAAACTATGATCGATAACGAATCATGAAAAATGTAATGATTTAAATAAATCCAACGTCAAGGAAGATCACCCGAAAACCTTTTTACAGGAGAAAGATCCAGACTATTAACGATTAAAATCTCCAACAAGGAAGGAGGTCAAAAAAAAATTAGACAAAAAACAGCATAAAAATCTCACCCTTTTTCTTCTTTTCTTCCCACAACTGCAAACCCCCGAAGTATAACGAACCTATTTTTCTCGAACAAATTGAGAGAGAGAGAGAGAGAGAGAACGGAACAATATCCTCCCAACGTCAACAACATCTCGCGCAAAATCCTCCCCGAGGGTCACGGACGGCCAAAACAAACCATCCGGTTATATATTCCGATATATACATTTTGATGATCATCCAATCCCTACTCATTCGCGTCCATTCACGCACAACTATATTTGGTTCTGATCACCCATCTCCGTAAATTAACAATCGGTACAAGAAACAGTCGTTCATGAATGTAAACTGAAGCCACCCACTAAAACCGGTCTCTGTTTAATTGATACTCTTACCTTTTTTTGGTGGGAATCGAGGGGGATCCTCGTGCGTTTTGGTATGCGGATGGGCTTGAGGGGACGAGTCTCCTGCGATTGCGAGAGAGCACCATCCTTGTAATTGATTTTGCGGTGCAGCCACTTACGTAGGCCGTCCACTAGAGGAGGCTTCGACCCCATCGAACGGCGGACGGCGTCCCCAACTGCCCCGCCCCGCTCGTCGCTCCGTTCGTCCTCTCGCCCCCCCATTTTCGCTCGATCAAACCACACGTCTCTCTCTCTCTCTCTCTCGATCGCTTGGATTCTGGTCAGCAAAGATTCGAGCAAGGTGAATGGATGATGTTGGTCGTTCATCAACCTGTGTCAGACTGACCCTCCAACTGCCTGCATTTTATCTTTTACATGGTAAAATCTTTCGGCTCATCTTGTTGGTTTGGACGAATGGATTTGAACCCCAAATTTGAACATGACGTGCTACCGAGGTCGTCAACCATTCCAATTTGATTCGGCTTGAACCCGAACAATTCATGGTCGGACTTTCATGGCAAAGAAAAGTCTTCTCTTGAACTACGTAAGCTCGGCTCCATGAGTTCTGTTTTCTTGGGTTACAAAGAGAGATCGAAACCTAATGTTAGAATAGAACTCCCCGCCGGCCAGTGAGCATCAGAGAGCCTCTGGGTGCAGCTGCATGGGTTCTTAGTTGCAACAGTGTTGCATGAATTCTTACTCTGCAATTATGCTCTCCACCTTGTATTGAATTAGCATCAGAAAATACGTATTTACTATTCATAGATACATGAATACCCTGCCCTATCTAGAAAATTAAACAAGGACAAAGCTGTTATGTGAATATTGAGCAAAAATAAATTTGGTACTTGAGAAATTTTGATAGCACTGCATAATTACAAACGCAAATTAAGCAACGCTGGTTTAAGGCAAGGCCAAGAAACTTTTTAGGGCGAGAGTCAAAGTTGCCGTATACTTAAAAAGTAGGCATTTATTTTCTACCATGTGGGTGAGGCGAACACTTGACCTTGCTGTTGTAAAATGGTCTTATAACACATGTTCTGAATTATCAAATCAAGTCGACTCACAACTCAAAGCTCATGCGTTCAACGCCCAGGGAGTGCATCCGGCTTCATACTCTTCATTATAACCAAATAATAATAATATTATTATTAATGGACCATGGGTCGTTTAGCGCCATAGGCTTTACAAAGCTCGCTAAACTTCGATGAAGAAATCAAGAAAGAAGAGGCCGGAAAATGGAGTCGATGTTATCTAGCTTTTGTGGTTATCTTCCTTGTCCTGACATCGATAAATATAAATAAATAAATAATTTGGTTGGGTCCTTGAACAACATTGCCACCACACAATATCCATCAAATCATTAACGAAACTAGATTATGTTAGACTTAAAGATTAATTAATGATGGTTGAATTAATTAAATTCTATGTGACATTAATTGTATTTAGTTCATATTAAATATTTCCAAATACTTACTTGTTTATGCATGTAACCCTACAATTTCTTCGAACTGATTAAGCATCCAAAAAGCTAGTCCCAACCAATGGAATAACATTTTCTTCTATATCACAAGGATTCCAGAATGTTTTGATTTGAGAGAGGACACTACTTCACAAATTTTTTTATGAGAATAAGTTGAAAGAACCCTAGTTGCACATGTGAGATACCTTAAAATAGACCTTCACACGACCATGGAGGTAGTGATATTGTCCGTTTAGGTGATGCACTCCAGGCCATACCCTAACTTTATGCTCGTAAAAAGTCACTGGATGTGGTACTCTTCACCCAAATACGCTTCACTTTAAAATTTCTAATAGGTTTGCTGTCGTCAAAATGAGAGCTTAAAATGGCACTGCAATTTTTGGGGTCAACAAGGTTCCATGGCATTAATGGTGCAAATATCTCAATCCCTGGTAGAAGGCCATGCAACAGAGTTGTAACCTAATATAATGAACCTTCCTTGTTTACCCGAGCTTGGGACCAGCTGTGTGGGAGTGAATCCTTACTATCAAGGTCTTACCGTGTACCTGGAAATAATAATACACGCATACACACACCCCACGTTTTCCATTTGGTTCCTGATTAAAGAAATTCATCAAGTTGAAAATTCAGCTAGTTGGCACGCAAATGGTTTTAATGTACACAGCAGGTATCAATAAGTCCACAGGACCCAAACTTATCGGGTTCTAGCCAGGTCTTCCCACCATGGGGTAAAGCTCACTGGTTTTCTCCATTTGGAAGGCTTGAACGAACTACGGGATGGTTTGGTATGAAAATTGTTTATAGATTAAAATTTTGGCAGCATTCTTTTTTTTATTTAGAGAATGCAACTTATCGCTTTCAGACCGTCCTATTGAGAAAAAAAATCTGTTGCCCTTTAGCATTTCACATCAAGCCTTCTGAAATCTTCAAACATTTAAGGGACCACCTTCACCCATATTAATGGTCTCATCTTCAATTGAGCCTTTGGGGAACATGAAAATGTCCAAGCAACAGTATGAGCCATCGAGCATGACCAGTCTCACAAACTTATCCTCTAGTATTGGTATGGTTTGGATTTGCAACTTGCAGCATTTTGGATATTTACATCGCTGGGCATTTTTTTTTTACTTGGAGAATCCAACATCCATTTTAATTTGGATAATTAATTAGTTATAGGAAATTGGAATTATGAAAAGAAATATTAGAAAGTAAGAGTTTTTAATTTAGTAGAATAAAGATAGAGTATATGAAATGCAAGTTTAATCATTTGATTACTTTAAATGATATAGAAATTAAGATTGACGCACATTGTATCTCTTGTAAGAAAGGTTTTAAATACTTAGGATCAATCTTTCAAAGTAATAAAAAAATTCATGAAGATGTTACGAAGATGTTACACATAGAATTAATAAAAGTTGGTTAAAATACAAATGTGCATAAGGTATTTTATGTGACAAAATTAAAAGATAAATATTATAGAGAAACAATTCAACTCTCTATGTTTTATGATTGTGAGTGTTGAACATTTAAAATACATATGTGCATAAGGTATTTATGTGACAAAAAGATACTATTGAAGTTAAAAGGTAAATATTATAGAGAAACAATTTGACTCTATGTTTTATGATTATGAGTGTTGAACATTTAATTATCGATATGTTCTAAAGGAACAAGCAACGATGTTCATTATCTTTGGCTACATGAGGCCACTAATATTTTAAGAAGGTTTTTCATATATAATTGTAAAAGGTTGTTGCAGCTTAAATAACCAAGCCTGTTGAGGGTAAAGAAAAGCACATCAAAACGGCGTAATATGTTGTTTGCCACACAACCATCATGGAGCAATGCATCACTGGAATGAAATTATAATTTCATAGGTGCAATTTACCTAAAAAAATTTGGTACCAGGAGGGTGAGCCACAAGAACTGGACCCAAGGTTTTCACATGAAAACCCAAATGTCAGCGGCCCCTCACGAATCAAATACAGAATACCAGGAGCGTGGCACCACAAATCAAATACTCCTTAGATGGTCCAACCATCAAATGAAGCTCCACAACTTACCTTTGCAGCAAAAGCCATAAACCCGAAGTGCAAGCTGCATAGATAATATATAGCCATTAATGCGAAATGCATAGCACCAGCATTACTTGGTCTAAGATCACGAGATGAAGATTACCGGACATGCGTTCTTTTTGTAAGATAAGGCGATCAAACCGAATGGTGCATAGGGCTCATGTGAAGGCTTTATAAGGTCACAGCCATACATGCACAGGTATTGCCAGCCTGGAATTTATGCTAGGGTTCCGATAGATTGTCCTCGAGCAGTCAATTCTCAACCTTAGGGCACTACAAGGCATGTCTATATCATAAACTACACATGCTTCCCTCGTGCTCACTTTCAAAAGGTCTCCCAAAGGCATGTGCTAGTGTTCGGAGAAATGTCAAACTCAGTTCTTTTGTCGCCTTCGAATTTGACCGTTCAATGCATCTCTTCCATCTTCAATTCCTCACATTTGCGATGAAACCACCAAACAGAAGTAGAAGCATGGCTGATCTATTGTACTCGATCTTCCAGTGCAAGCTTAAGGTAGTTTGGACATCTAGAGAGATAGCAATATGGGGTCACGATGAAGTATGAGAGATCAGAAGACAGAATGACCTCGAAAGCGTCGGAGTAAGAACATAAAATACGTTCTTGTTTCTAAAGGGTAAAAGGCTAATATAAGACTTGCTTTTAGTTTCTAAAGGGTAAAAGTATATTTTCATTGGGAAACTTCGTGGCCTTCTAATCGTATTGTAACACCATCACCATCAATCAGCTCAGCCGTGCCTACTTGAAGCTACACCGAAATGCGCTGATATCGTTTTTACACAATGCGAATCATTTCTGGCAATTCAAAAGCTTAGAATTTACCTTTTACTAACGATTTTGCCCATCTGCTTCACAATCGCCTGCTACTCTACAAAAGAAGTAAATAGTCTAATTTCGTCAACAGATGCAAGATCTTTGTTTTGGGATATAATCAAAGAATATGGAAACGGATGGCCAGGTTTCAGCAACATCCTCCTGGAGGCAGAATTTACTTCCCGTGCAACAAAATAGATTTAAGTATGAGGAATGGGCTACATGTATCCCCCAAAAAAGGAAAGAATATATCAAAACGTGACACTGGGTCAGCATTTTTACCTGACGGACTTAATTTTTTCTTTTTTTTCTTCTTTCCCTCTACAGTAATACAAGAATGAGTGTTTCTTGGTATACCTTACAGTGTGTCAATATATCACAACTCGCAGGAGTCCCGGCTGTGGCTCGCTGTACTCCAGACCCTCTTCCTCAAGCAGGTATCTCTGGACAGCAATCGGAAGCCTAGCCAGCGTGCGAGATCCTTTTGTGTGGTGGCCGGTTCCCACACAGATGTACACTTGCAGGCGTTGTGATGCAGTTCTTGCCGTGTTCCTAATAATGCTCAGCTCATGCTTCAGGACATGTATGGCTTCGCTCACATGCAAACCATGCAAATCGATCATGTGCTCCTGGCCTTTACCATAACCCTGGATGTAAGAAGCAGAGGGGTTCCTACAAATTACAGACACAACCCTCTAAGTTCAATACACTAATGTCACATCTTGTGGGATCTCAATGACACACGAGCAAGAGGACAGATTTCTTGGTTGCCGTAAATAGGAAGAGAAAGAAAGAAAAATATTATTTCAACATCGAGAACAAGGTTAGGCCATAAAAGGGGAGGAATATTGAGTGACCAACCTCTGCTTGAAAATAGATTCTCTAGCTTTGTCATGAGCTGCCTTCATGTGCATATTATGTAGTTGTCCTTTTATGCTCAACTCCTTAGCCAAAGCCTTGTTCCCAATAAGATAAGCCTGCCTAGCCTGTCAACAGTATTATTGGAACAAATATCGGCCCACCCATTCACAAAAGAGATTTTTCTAACAGAACATTCGAGAAAGCGAAAGATTAGTTTGCTTCAAGGAAATAATAAACCACCAGACAAAATTCCACACCTGAAAAATGCAAACACCAACAAAAATAGTTGCACTTGGTTTACATGCAAACAAGATAAAAAAAAACACATGGCATCAACATTTTACGTCACAGATTGCGGAAGTAACCAGACACAATGTAGATGAGGAATTCCAGCAATTGAACCTGGAAATGCTATAAAGATAACAAAAAAGACTCGAATGCATCCTTTTAAGAATATGCGTTGTACAGCTAGCTCAACCAAGGGTGGAACACCAGGATTACAACAAAACATCAATTTTCTTGGAAAAAGAATCCTCATGAAAGAAAATGGCAAACCCAAAAGGAACAAAAGAAAAATTAGCACAGGAATTGGTTGGAGAGGACATCAGATATTCCAAGGGCCACCAGTGAGTGGAGCATCTCAACCATCCCGTACTCAAAAAAAGGTTTGTACTTAACTGATAGTGTGCAGTCCGACAGCTTTGGACATTAGTAGGAACAGTGGTAGGGACAACATCTCTAACATTAGTGTGATATGGGTGTTGGCGTGTGCACGCATGCACGCATGTGTGTGTGTGAGACAGATGATTTAACCGTTTGAGATTAGATAAAAGGCTTTCTTATGAAATATTTTCAATGGTAAGAAAGGAAGCACCCAAGTCCAATGTCAGATTCATAAGAATCAACACGGATTCCATGACAAAAAAATGCAGAAAAAGTTACCTGTTCAAAGTATGCATTGCGGATGCGAGCATGATCACGAGCTTCTTCCCTATGCTCTGCATACATATTTGCTGTCATCCCAATTCCGGGATACGCAAATTCAATTCACAAGTTAAATACCTTGCTAGGACAAACTTCAAAGCTCACTAAAGACAAAAATAGTTGATGAGTAAAAAATGCTACATGGCGAACATTACCCACTGCATCCCCAGTCTCAAGCCAAGGAGTAGCTGCTCGTGCCATGTTATTATTCTGCAACCTATCACCATTTAGAGATCTACCATTCCCAGTCGAGTTACTTAGAAGCCGGGAACCTCTATCTGCACCCATACTTAAGCCCGTGGAACCATTTTTCTCATACTTCCAATGACCGGATTCGGGAGAGGCCAGTTTGCGGACGGCTGAGGCAAAATCTGTTGCACCCTTACAAGAACTAGGAAAAAATGATTTTCCGAAAAGCAAACTTTCATTGTCACTTGATTTGTATGGACCGCCAGCTTGCACAAGATCATCCCCAACATTCCTGGCCAGGGAATTCTCAGAATCTACTACTGGAAGTGCAGGAAAGTCAAGCACACTCAGATTTGGGGCTGACAAGGCCTTTGAACTGAGGTTTTGGTTAAGCCCAGAATCCGCCTGCAGCTGAAAGTATATACAACGAAAGAAAGAAACAAATTTAGCATTATGATCAAGGAGGTAAAGTGAAACTCCACAGCTAACCAAGAAGCAGTGTGGTTTTTGGTTATATCTCTTGCACATGAGTATCTTCGATCATAATTACTATACTGCATCGCTAAGAATCGATAAAGGTAAAGGAGAGGACACACACATATGTGCCTGCATGCTTGTGTTTGTGCCTTGAGATAGGTCAAAACGAGGTAGGAAGGACTTCATACCTCAAGTTGTGTAAGCATCTCAATAGTTAGGCTCAAATTACACCCATTAGCATAGTAAACATCTGCTAGGCTTTCAGCAGCAAAACCAGGAAACTCCTTTGCCAACAGTTCCAAATGGTTAGTCATGTTATCATCAAGCTCCACCTGTTCACTCAAAAAGTCATTTGAGAGGCCAGCACTAGAATCTTCGTTGAAAGCAAGCCCTTCTCTTCCTTTGTTCAAATGGTGATGACCGTTCAGTACTTGTTTGTCCCATGGGTTAGTTGGCAATGTCAAAAAAGATGATGATGACTGCTCTTCTCCATATGCAGGAACATAGAATAACATATTGTCATTTGCAGTTGTGTCAACAAACCCATGTGACGAAGCTTCATTTGACTTGTTCAGTAACTGATTCCCGTTGACAGAAGAAGAAAACCTTGACATATTGATGCCATCATGCAAGGACAAAGCAGAAAGAGAAATACCAGTTACACCACTGGATCCTGATTGATCATCTTCAGACATAATCTTAAAATCTGGAGTAATATCATCAGGAAGCTGACGGCACCAATATTGGTGGGCCTCCTCATCAGAATTATTTGAAATAGTTGATTCAGTCCGATCTAATATAGCCTTTCCTGAGCTGCGAGCGACACCAACCTTCACAGCATCAGGAGAGCTGCTACTTCCAGAAGTCCTAAGAGAAGAAGGAATAAACTCTAAAGCATTTGGATTTAAAGTTGACGCATTAAGCTTTGCGCTCTTGCTACTAGGAAGGCCTTTGACATTCATCTCTAATTTTAAAGTAATAAATAACTGCACGCGTAGGAACCGTCCTCTGAGGGTGCACTAGTAGGTACCGTCCTCTGAGGGCAAGATGATGGAGCCGTAAACTGCTACCCAAGACCTGAAAGATAACAGCCAACACAACCATCAATATCTAACGGATGATGCAGATATTATTTACAATAGCTGAGTATCGTATGCCAAATTGCAAGGAAATACGACTCATCTGACATAAAGGTGGACAATCCAAGAGCTTAGAATGTCCCAAGGCATTATAAACTTATAATTATACACTTTAGGTCAATATCAGCTGCAGCTTTTGAAATCACCGGGCCCCCAGAATACAGTTGACATGGACTTTCAAAACCACTTGCAAGATATGACTTTTAGCACTCCGAAAAGAGTCAACTGTTAGGGGATGGCATAAAAAATATAGAAGAGTGAAGGAAATTGAATTTTTTTCCAAATACTTCCTTTTCCCCATGCAGCGGTCAATTGTTAATTCCTAGTAAAGGAAAAAGTAATTCTGCTTGTTTATCTAACATAAAGTAATTTCACTTCACCAAATAAACAACTCAACTGATTGACCACCAAACTCTTTAACTTTCTAACAAAAATAAAGCTAATCCATTCAAAATAGCAGCAAAAGAGAAATCAAAGTCAATCTGACTTCCTTATTTCAAGCAAAGACCATGGGTGACCTAGACTACTTTGTTCCCTAATACAGAAGGCTGTAATACGTATGTGATTCATAAGTCTTTTAACAAATTGATGAACAATGACAGAAATGTTCATTCCATATCGCCATATTGGGCACTTAGGAAATAGTAATACAAAGAAATATGACCTTTTCAACGAGAAGATTCAATGCCCGCCAATTCTCAAACCAGTTAGAGCTAAAGGGGCTCCGAGTAGGTTCTGTACTTCCAATCTTTCATCGATAAGAAAATACAAAATCCGTTCTTTTACTTAGTTCTTATAGCAAGTGAGTTATTTCATAGTCTTGTAAAGAGAAAGAAGATTGAGAAACAATTACCAACGGAAAAAAATGCGCGGAAGGGACAGTTCATAACAGATACTGTTGTGACAACATAAAACAACAACTAAGCCTTTTCCCATACTAGACGGGGTCGGCTACATGGATTCTTTGTTTCCACAAAGTCCTATCATGTGTCATGTTAGCAGTTAACTCACAATAAGCTAGATCATTTTTAATTGTTTCTTTCCAACACTTTTGTGGTTGTCCTCTACCTCTTTTAATACTTTCCAAATTTAGTTTTTCATACCTTCTTACACGTTCTTCTTTCTATATGTCCAAACCATCTTAAACGATATTCTCTTATTTTATCCTCTATTGGTGCCACTCCTAATTTGTTTCTAATAACCTCATTATGTATGCGGTCTTTTCTTGTATGACCACTCATCCATCTCAACATCTTCATTTCTGTCAGAGACATCTTTTGTACATGATTAACTGCCCCAACACTCAGAACCATAAAACATGACAGGTCCAATTGTTGTTCTATAATATTTACCTTTTAACTTTAATGGTATCTTCTTATAATAAAGAATACATAAAGCTCCTCTCCATTTTAACCAACCAACATTAATTCTATGCGTAACATCTCCATCAATTCTTCCATCACTCTGATAAATTGACCCTAGGTATTTAAAACTTTCCTTTCGGGGGATGCAATGTGTGCCAATTTTAATTTCTATGTCCTATGAAGTAACCAAATGATCAAACTTACATTCCATATATTCTATCTTTGTCCTACTAAGTCGGAGGCCTTTGCTTTCTAATGTTTCTCTCCATAGTTCCAATTTTCTATTAACTTTTTCCTTAGACTCCTCCACTAACACAATGTCATCTACAAATAACATACACCAAGGTACTTCATCTTGAATATGTTTTGTTAACTCATCAATCACCCAATATTAACTTCAAAGAAGTATATCATTCCTTCATCAGTCCTCACACATGTTTTTACACCATCGTACATGTCTCTTATAAGGTTAATATATGTCAATGGGATACCTCTTTTTTCCAAAGTTCTCCAAAGAACCTCCTTCGGTACCCTATCGTAAGCTTTAAATATCATGTAAAGGTCTTTCTTTTTTGCTCTAAAATGTTCCATAAGACGTCTCAAAAGGTGAATCGCTTCAACACGAGATCTGCCTGGCATGAATCCAAATTGGTTCTATGTTGTACTTGATACTTGTCTTAACCTACGTTCGATAATTCTTTCCCACAATTTCATAGTATGGCTCATTAACTTGCTACCTTGATAATTCGCACAATTCTCAATGTCTCCCTTGTTCTTATATATGGGTATAAGTGTACTCACTCTCCATTCCTCGAGCATCTTTTGGTTTACCTAAAAAGTATTCGAGCTATTTAAGTGCATCAAGAAAGGAATACAACTCCCGAGTAATATTTACCAAGCACTTCAATATAGTAACATTTAAAACTGCTTCGAACATCTGGATATCAATCTCTAGCAGATTATAAAAAAATCTTCTTTCTTTCCTTTTTTATTTTTACAAACTTTGGGTAACCATAGGATCATAACTCCATATCTAAAGTTCTAAACCACCTCCCATCACACCATGCCCAAACAACTAGAATTGCACTGGCAATTCAGACACGAAGAAGTAATTCTCACACAAAATCCCAAACAAATCACCAGGAAAAAGAAGTGAAATTAAAATGATTGAATTCGTTATAAGAGTTGACCCAAAATAATTTAATAAGCAATACAACAAACGATTTCAATTTCACGAGTTAAAATCCCCACAAACCCTAACGACTAAAAGTTTCCCAAAAATTACGGGGTATCATATCACGAGGCCAGAAATGGAAAATCTCTACGATAAACTGGTCACAATGAAAAGAACAAGAATGAGAACAACCGAAGAGAATCCGACCTGACAACAATTAAACAATCGACATAAAAAAACCAAAAGACCTACTTTTACGAATCAAACGCTGTACAAACACGCAGAAACCACGCAGAGCGATGAAAATCAACCAGGACCGAAAGACGGAAGTTCTCGCATAGGATCCGGCGATTCAGAACGCTAACAAACATCATAAATAGGTAAAACGAACAAAAGCATCGGATATTAAGGATTGGATCCGAGGTTCCATACCTTTCCTAAGCTCAATCAGAGACGCGACAGCGGCATTGATGAGCGAAGGCATAACGTCCATCACCTAATCGGAAAAAGGGGGAAGCTCGTAAACTAAGAGCAATCAACTGGAGATAAACCCTAGATTGATCTTCCTGCCACGAGAAAACCCCAATTTCCCTTCCTTCCCTTTCTTCTTCTCGACACCACACAGGCAGAGACAACGCCTCACACGAGAAACCCCATCCCCTTCCCCTCCTCTCACTCCTTTCGCAACTCTGACCCTATTTAACCGGTTTTCTAGTCTCGCCTTTTTTAATTGTTCAGGATCTCAAAAATGCACTTACAATTACCGTAAATTTCGATCGTGGCACATCTTCTTCGCTGCGTCTCTTCTTTATCGCTCCGAGGTCTCAAAAGGCCCTTATTATGACCTTAAATATCGGTCATGCCACACATGCGGTGAAATTTACACAACGGGTCCAATATAATCCAATTGATCCAAATACTCTTTTGTTGGGTCACCCAAATACGATTCTAATTAGGGACGTTCATGGAGAAGGGATCCCTGCTCCCCGTGGGAACCCACCTTGAACGAGGCGGATTTGAAGAATGAAAACGGTATGGGAATGGAACGAAAAGAGAAAGAAAATCCTCGGCAGGATCAGAGTGGAGATGGAGATAGCATGTCTTTGCCCTGTCACCTTAGTTTCCACTCTTCCTTTAATTGATTTTAGAAAGTTAGACTTATTTAAAAATAAAAAAATAATTAATTGGTGAAAAAATAATCATCTCTACATTTCGTTCTTAATAATATATTCTAATTTAAATATATTTTACATAGATTTAAAAGTGAGCTCTAACCTATATTTAATCATCCCTCTTTTCATCGATAGATCTTGCGACATATGAACGACGATGAGTGTTTTTAGTCTCCATCATTAAGACAGAAATAAATGACCCAAATAGGGATTGGGATGGGACTTTGATCTCCGGCCCCTTAAACATCCCTAATTCTAATGACGGTGGAGTGTCCAATTTATTTTTCTTTCGTGTCATCGTGTCAAGTAAGGGTGTCAATCTTCCCAGGATGTACCGAGTAGGTTCACTTGGTGTCTCAATTAGGGATATTAGTACCAAGGCTGGGTCTGAGTTCTGTGAGATCTAATAAACTATAAACCAAGTCTTATCCCATACTAAGTGGTGTTGTGGATTTCGATCAGAACTTGGGTTGGACAGAATTTCGTTAACAACTGCTATCAGCCGGACACGTTCTACACATTAGTCCGAATCCATTTAAGAGTTACCTTTTCTTTATTGCCATTGCCAGCTGCCATGGATTTGACATTGGTTTTGTTTTAGATCAAACCCAACCAGCATAGTGTCAAGGGTTCAATCCAGTCTAATCCAACATATCATATTCGACTATATATGTATATATATATGAAATCTTATATATGCTTAAGTATACTCAAACATTTTCATCTTTTAATTTAAATTAATAGTGTTGTGCTTTTATACTTTCCATTTATTGCAATGCTTTTTGCTTTATCACTTCAATCCTCCATTTGAATGATTGAAAAAGTTTGATAATAAAGTAGATTTGAGCATGTATGAGGTTTGAGCATTTAACAATATATAAAGAAAGAGATAATGATAAATGTATAATGTCTTTTGGCATATAATTTTGCATAAACATTTTCACCGTTTGATTGATATGATCAGTAACAAAATTTTGAATTAAAGGTATCATCTGCATTAAATGCCTTTTATTTTTATTACCTCAACTGTTAATCTTAAAATTGAACCGTTGAGATTGAGATGTTTATGCAAAATTAAATACCGAAAGACATTATGCATTATCACTAATTATATATAAAGATAGTGATAAATAAGCAAACTCTATTCATACTAAAATCTACTCAAACATTTTTAGCATTTGATTGATGGTAAAGATTTGAATTAAAAATATGATTGTACTTGTGTACTTTATATGTAATGCATCTATCTATCTATCTATCTATCTATCTATATATATATATATATATATATATATATATATATATATATATATATATATATATAGGTTTACTCAGGTAAAGAAAAAGCTCGAAACGGAGTTGGTATTATCATAAATAAAGATTTAAAGGAGAGTGTAGTAGACATACAATGATATGGTGACCGAATCATGACGTTGAAATTAGTGTTATGAGTAGAGGTTTTGAATATAGTTTGTGCTTACGCACCCCAAGTAGGACTAGAAGATAATATAAAGACAGTTTTTTGGAAAGAGTTAGATAAGGTGTTTCAAAAGATTCCACAAAGGGAGTTGATTTGTTTAGGAGGAGATTTAAATGGACATGTCGGTAAAGAGGCATTAGGATATCAAGGGATTCATGGAAACTTTGGTTTTAGGGATATAAACGAGGAAGGTAGAGAGAATTTAAATTTTGCTATGGCATTTGATCTCTTTATAGTCAATACAAGTCAATACAATCTTCAAAAAACGAGATGAACATTTAATTACTTATAAAAGTGGCTTATCACAAACACAAATTGATTACTTTATTTGTAGAAAAAAAGATAGAGCGTGTTGTAAAGATTGTAAGGTAATTCCAGGAGAAAGCTTAACCACCCAACATCGACTTTTAGTTATGGATTTACAAATAAAAAAATGGACAAAGAAGAAAAGAGTGCATCGAGCTATTGAGACTAAATGGTGGAACCTCAAAAGCGAGAAAAAAGATATATTTAAACAGAAAGTCCTTCAAAAAGATGTTTGGAATTATGTTGGTACACCCTATGATATGTGGAACAATATGGTCATACATATTAGGAAAGTGGCGAAAGATGTGTTAGGGGTATCTAAGGGAGGTGTACCGGCACAAAAAGAAGCTCGGAGGTGGAGTGAAGTAGTACAAAATAAAATCAAGGCAAAGAGAGCATGTTACAAATTACATTATGCTAAGAAAACTAGTAAAACTTTAGAAGCTTATAAGAAAGCAAAGAAGGAAGCGAAAAAGGCCATTAGTGAAGCAAAAGCTAAGATTTGGGAGGATTTATATAAAAAAACTCAACTCAAAAGAGGGTGAAAGAGATATTTTTAGGATAGCTAGGGCTAGAGATAAGAAAACTAAAGATCTTAATTATGTTAGATGCATAAAAGGCGAGGATGAAAAAATTCTAGTGGCAAATGATGATATAAGAAATAGATGGAAAAACTATTTTTATAATATTTTTAATGAAAATAAAGATGTTAGTATTAGTTTAGGAGATTTAGCCAAGTCAGAAAAGTATATAAACCACAATTTCTATCGACGTATTCAAAAGAATGAAGTCAAAGAGGCTCTTAAACATATGAAGGGTGGTAAATCGATAGGACCAGATAATATTCCTATAAAAGTTTGGAAAATACTAGGAGAAATAGGAATCACTTGGCTCACAAGACTATTTAATGAAATATTGAAAAACCAAAAGATGCCCGAGGAATGGAGAGCAAGTACACTTATACCCATATATAAGAACAAGCGAGACATTCAAAATTGTGCGAATTATCGAGGTATCAAGTTAATGAGTTATACTATGAAATTATGGGAAAGAATTATCGAACGTACATATCTACTATTGAAGCGATTCACCTTTTGAGACGTCTTATGAAACATTTTGGAGCAGAAAAGAAAGACCTTCACATGATATTTATTGATCTAGAAAAAGCTTATAATAGGGTATCGAGAGAGGTTCTTTGGAGAACTTTAGAAAAAAGTGGTATCCCATTAACATATATTAATCTTATAAGAGACATGTATGATGGTGCAAAAACATGTGTGAGAACTCATGATGGAATGACAGACTTCTTTGAAGTTAATATTGGGTTACATCAAGGATCAACTTTAAGTCCATACTTATTTATAATGGTGATGGATGAGTTAACAAAACATATTCAAGATGAAGTACCTTGGTGTATGTTATTTGCAGATGATATTGTATTAGTGGAGGAGTCTAAGGAAAAAGTTAATAGAAAATTGGTACTACGGAGAGAAACATTAGAAAGCAAAGGCCTCCGACTTAGTAGAACAAAGACAGAATATATGGAATGTAAGTTTGATCATTTGGTTACTTCAGAGGACATAAAAATTAAAATTGACACACACTGCATTCCTCAAAAGGAAAGTTGTAAATACCTAGGGTCAATTTTTCAGAGTGATGGAAGAATTGATGGAGATGTTACACATAAAATTAATGCTGGTTGGTTAAAATGGAGAGGAGCATCAAGTATTCTTTATGATAAGAAGATACCATTAAAATTAAAAGGTAAATATTATAGAGCAGCAATTAGGCGTGCCGTGTTTTATGGTTCTGAGTGTTGGGCAGTTAATCATCAACATGTACAAAAGATGCATAAGACATAAATGAAGATGTTGAGATGGATATGTGATCATACAAGAAAAGACCGTATACATAATGATGTTATTAGAAACAAATTAGGAGTGGCACCAATAGAGGATAAAATGAGAGAACATCGTTTACGATGGTTTGGACATATAGAAAGAAGATCAAAAGAAGAACCTTTAAGAAGGCTAGAAAAACTAAATTTGGAAAGTATTAAAAGAGGTAGAGGACGACCACAAACGTGTTGGAAAGAAACAATTAAAAATGATCTAGCTTATTGTGAGTTAACTGCTAACATGACACACGATAGGGATCTGTGGAAACAAAGAATCCATGTAGCCGACCCCATCTAGTATGGGAAAAGGCTTAGTTGTTGTTGTTGTTGTATATATATATAGGTTGAAGTCATCGAACTCATGACCTTCGACCTTATCCATAGACCACTTAACCACGTGAGCTATTGCTTGATGTGCATAAGATCATATATAAATAAAGAAAATGAAACACATACTTAGATAAGATTTTGCCCTCCTTTTTATCCATCTATATTTAAATCTACTTGAACAATAGTCCCTACATTGTTGGGACTCCAATATGAAAGTTTTACACATCCCAGCTTCGTGTTTGAATGCGTGCACATAGAATCGTGTTGCTTTTTATGTTGAGAATGCGTCCCCACTCTTATGCGTTGCTTTTTATGTTACATGAAGCCAAAAGAAGGGACATCAGAATCGCCAAAAGATGCTTCTAGATTCTTTGTCTGCTGTGTCCATGCATTCGATCAAAAGCCATAAATTCATCACCTATCCTTTCTTGTTTGTTCATAGAAAATCTGGATCGGATCGTTTCTACTCAAAATGGTCCAGGTTATCCACCGAATCCAATGAGATCCAAGACAACTTGCCTGATTATATAACATTTTAATATGAATATATATATGTATGTGTGTAATATAAGTATATACATATAAAGTACGAGCCACGAAACAAGTATAAATGGATTTAGTATAAAAGAGTTTTGATACCGGTCCAGTTTTGAATGGACCGGGTCAAGCCAAGTCTATCAGATTCTCAACTCATTGAATGACCTGCTCCGATTTTCTGACTACCAAAGTATTCATTCCTTCATGAAGAGAATAAAAGAATTGAATAACGTGCATTAAATTGAAGATGCAGAGTGAATATGTTGGCTAAATGACAGTAAATAATGTGTCCACTAACGCTGCTTAAACTTTCATAAAACAGTAAAACAAACATGATATTACTTGGGGGTGATGGGCTCGTAAGTGGGCCGAATTAACCAAACAACCCTTGTTTGTTGCTTGACTCGATCTCGAAACGAACAAGCCGAGCTAACTGCTAGCCAAGCAACCTCTATTCAAATGTATTAAGGAACCACTAATTATCTGTTTATGAACCGAGTGAAAGTGAGTCCGAGAGATAATTCCCCTAGATACCAAGAAAAAGTGGCCCTTTATTAATGAACCACTAATTATTTTCTTGAATATTCTTCTTCGTTCTCTTTTAAAAAACCCTTAAAGTTTTTAAAATTAGCAAAAAAGTATATCTTTCATTAAAAACAAATTATAAGTAAAAATATCAAATAAAGAAAAGAAAAAAATTAAGCGTCACACACCATTTTGAGTGATTGTGATGTGGAACACGATGACACACATGAACACCATAAGGGTAGGTTTGACATTACCTTGATAATTTAGTTTTCATAAAGTGCTCTTTGTTTTTGGTACAATTGGGAGGCCGAAGCAACATGTGCGCCCCTGGTATCGAGTTCATGACGTTCAACTTGGGAGTCAACCCTCTAGGCTCTAGCCAGGTGATCAATTGCTCTTTGTCCTTCATTAGATGCTTATTAGTGAAACAAGTATTTGCAAAGTCGCTATAGCGGGTAGCGAGTAGGGTGAATCCTCCCCAGGTTGTGCGTGAATTCAAGAACCGATCTGCAATCCGGTTTGGGACTGGACTGGTGGTTCCAACTAGAACTGAGGAAAGTCAGCCAGAACTGGAACCCATCGAATCAGACCCAGAGTCCACCTGAACCAGAGACGTCTAGTTTGGTCCTAGTTCCATTTTTCTGTTGTATCAAAATCGGGATGGAACCAGAATCAACGGTTCTAAATCTTTGGTTTCACACTTTTTATCATTTCTTTCTCAAAATTTTAATTTTTGTCAGTGGTTGGTATGGTTTTGTACGGTTTAAACAAAACCAATGGTTCTGAACCTGGACTGAAGCTGGCCTGGTTCCCTTCGGTTCCGATTCCGTGTTTCAGGAGAACCGGAATCAAACATCTCTGCAGCTGTAAAACCTCTCCGGAACTGAAGCTTTGCTCGCTGTGTATATTATCGTCCTTGACCAATAATCTGTCCCCACTTATGTAATTTCATCGTGAGCGAAATGATCATCGGGCACGGTATCCTTCATAGGAAAAAGGGAAGTGCGTGTTCACTTTTGATTGGTGCAGTCGGTGTCCTAGTGCCTGTGAAACCGGAGCGGTCACTAAATTGGAGCTCACTCAAAAAGAGATTCCGAACTGGTAATAATTAAAAAATAATATATCTCAATTTAAACAAACATGAAAAATGAGCCATTTAAAAATAAGAGCATGAAAATGAGCAATTTAAAAATTTAAAAATAAGCAGATAATAATCAAAATTTTATAAAAAACTTGAAAATGAATGAACGGGCCTGTTTAGGCGAACCAGTTTGGAGTTCAGCAGGCCGGGTCGCCAGTTCTTTGCAACTGGTTAAAAGGTGAAGCAAGCTGGATCAGGATCCAGTTTTCTATTAAACCGGTTTGACCCGCTGGTCCAGTTCGGTTTCACAAACGCTGCTGTATCTTAATTACCCACACATCGACTTTTACTTCATAATATGGAAATGAAGTTTACAGTACAATTTAGGTAGAAAACCCACCCAAAATGATATATTTAAGATCTGAGTTAAAGGTCTGTTCTTAATGCAGCGAAAGAAGCAAAAGTGTTTATTCAAAACTAAGACTTGGTGGAATGTCACGCATATATGTTGGGCCACTAAATAATGGAAGTTTTTTTTTTCATTTTGGAGAATACAATCAATGGGTTTCTTCTTTGTAGACATTGCTGTTCTCCGGCTTGAACCGGAACCAAACTGGTCCGAAACCGATTGGAATAGGAACTGGCAAACCAGAATCAATGGGGCTCCCTGGTCTGGTTACAATTCCTCCTTCTAAGGAACCGGACCTCTCGGTTCAAGCTGAGAGATTTAGCTCCTTTTCCGAAGTTTTCTTTCCCAAGCTTTTCTTATTATCTTTTTTGGTTTTATTTTGTTCGAATGGGAATTGGAAACTGAGGTTACAAACCACAACCGGAACAGTGTGGGATTCCGTTTGGCTCCAGTTCAATGTTCCGGCACCCAGGACATGTCGTCCTGGTCTTATGAAATTATTTGATTGGTGGCAGTGAGCAGAAGGGCTCCCGGAGAGGTCATTTTCCGAGCACCAGTGCCACATATTTGGTTTGTGGAGCTTTGATGAGACAGTCGGTGGTATGCCTACTGATCCAATGATTGTGAGAGGAAGTTCAAAGCAAACACTGCACCAGTTAAATCAGCTGCTGCAACCACATAGCATGGGTGAAGGACTTGTATTGTTCTCCATCGTGAATATTCACCTACCACTCTCTTCAAAATTCACCGTTCAACATAGTGTTATAAATATCATATCTATATTATTATGCGATACGTGGAGTGACTGAATCCTACCTACCTCCTTAGTATAATAATATTATCTTTAATATTTTTTATAACTCTTAAATTTTTATAAATTATACTCATACCACTCAAAAGCATTGAACATATAATTGGTGAGCATGATCCGGTTTTCTGTGATAGGTAATATGATACAATAGTATCATATATATATACGTCTTTATCATTTTTGAACCCTTTTTTGGTATCTACTCCAGGCTATGATACGATAAAGTATTACATAACAATACCCTGAAATATTTAACGCGATATCATGGTTTCTTCCTGTTTTTTATGAATTTTAGTTTTCTAATTTTGAATTATTTTTTCTATAGAAATTGAATTATGTTAAAGAAAAAAAGAGCATCGTACTTCATCTTGTGATACAATACCACATCAGCATATCAGTGTGCCTATACGATATGTGATCCAATATGATATTTTTTCTTCAAAAGGCAAGTGGGGTTAGGCATACCCTTCCGAGTTGTATTCCTTCGAAATGTACATAACTATTTTCGCTCAAGTATATGGCTACAAAATTAGATGCCTAGCTTTCGCGATCCAATAAGATATGCAAATAAGACAAAGAACCAATCTCAACCTTTCAAACTTGGAGGCTTTAATTTGTCACATTCATTTGTTAAATTTGAGCATCTTTAATCTTTTACTTTCATTTATCAAATGTCGAAGTAAAAAATGCAGGAACTGGGTCTTTTAGCATGTATCATGTTAATTTAATGTGTCAAGACTTTCAAGGCATGACAATTGAGTGACATGTAAAGCATTCTTTTCTTCATCATCTTACAAGTTATGCACTGTATTCCCATCCAAATCATGATTCAATCGACAAAGATTCAGGTTCAACACACCCTACATTGGAAACGGATCCGACCCATTTACACAATCCAATTGTCGGTGGACCGTACCAGAATTCATCAGGTTTACTTAGGTTGAAATAGAAAAATATTAAGAGGAATACCTCCCTGGCCATGGAAATCAGCAGTGCGCACAACCAAACGGTGAGTATCGAGAGAGCATGCATTATTAACTTTGTCGTGGATGGTTTGGTACATCCTTATGCAATTATATATAAAGGTCCCCATGCATCATCCTACTCGCATAAAGTTCCAAGAATAACATAATTTCTACCACCCTTAGCATCGTCTCCGAGACATTAACATCTAAAGCCAAATGGTATTGTAAGGCATCGGATAATCTGAATAGATTGGCTGTTTTCATATAAATATAAACTTCATTTGTCATTCAGAACCAAATTTATAACCTGAATTAAATCTGAACCCGATTATGTAGATCTACATTAGGTTAGATTTAGCTTTTCTAGGACATTCACGCACGAACCTACCCTTCAATTGCTCTCACCCTTGGCCAATAACATCTAAGAAATACTGTCACGAAAATACATGAATTTAAAACATACCATGAATTATATCAATGATATCATCTACATGACTTATTAAATAAAAAACGTACCATGAATTATATCAATAATATGCGCGAAATACTGTCAAATTGTGAATAAAGTAAAAGCTGAAGCGGCCATGACAATGAATCAAGCTAAATCTTCTTGATTAAACGGGAGCTAGTGAGTAATAGACATGGAGATAAGGTGAAGTTTGGTAGTTGCGTACCCAAAGGTAAACAAAGATTGTTTTCTAGACCCGGATCACATCGGTTCCGATTTTGTCAAGAAAATATGATCATGCGTCATTGTTTTAAGGTCCTAAAGGTATAAATACACATTATAATCATGTGATTATATCTAATTTTGTTTTATTACTATCCAATAAATGGATTGGAAGATAGAGATTGACACATATTCTTTATTGCCAAATGTGGCATAATTCATTACATTGCCAAATATTGAACCTAGTGATTTGCGTTCGTGCCCAATTCATGTCCAATGAGAAAATTTGGTTTATTTTCTTTAGATCCATAATACAATTCAGTAGAAAAGATGAAGCACAATATGGATGACCATGGTTTGGCTTTAGATATGTGCCATTGACACCACACCATGTTGGAAAACGTGGCAACCCATGATGAGCTGTTTTGGGGCCCAGATCCAAATCATGTCACATGTTAGGTCGGTTGTTCCAAACCCAAATAAGTAAGCAGACAAAAATCGTATTCGGCAGCATCTAGTTGAGGGAAAGAAAAAAATATCAAGAAAACAATTTTCGTTTAAGGACCTCTTTCCTTTATGCTGAAGGCAACACGAGCTTACCCATCCTTTAATCACTTATTCTAGCATTCTTAATTTGATTGGAATATTTTAAATGATGTTTTTTTCTGCAATCAACACATATCCACACACAGATTCAAGCTGAACCCGATTTCAGATACCCAATTTCTTGACAGGTTGGTAACTGAAACCATATCCAAATAACATCAGGTTTGATTCAGTTTTCCACATATGGTACCTGTTTCAGATATTTTGAACCCAATTGCATCTGATACTTTAAATACCTACGCTAATCAGTTTCAGTTACTCCGGTTGGATCCATTCTTGAACTTTGCCGGCAGAGTCGGATTCAAGGTGTTTGGAACCCACCCGAATTCAGCCCACTGCTATCCCTAACTTGGATACATTCCATTTCCAAGACGTTTGTAACTTGTTAAGGCTGGTAAAGATTTCTCGTCGTCTCGATCCAACTATGTGATAAGCTCATTCGTGTTAAGTTCATGAACCGAAAACCGCCGGGCTTAGGTTAGCTTTAATTTCACCTTGACTCAAATGAGCTACCAATCTGACATAAGATATCGAGTTTATGATCAAACAAACCATATTGGTTCAGCTCCTCTACCTAGACATGGCCAGTTGTGGTAATTCAGAGGAACCATCAGGATTGGGCTGGTCCCGGTTCTGGTTCGAAACCGCTGGTCCCGATTCCGATTTGAGTCCTAAACTGCCCCTGATGAACAAATAACCCATGAACCGGACCGGGCCTGGCATCTTTCTTGGATCCGGATCTGGATCCAAAGGGCTCATATCAGATCCCCCCGACTCGGACACAAACCCATAGAGGGCGATATGCAGGCATTTCGCTCCGCAGCCGACTCGGAAGACGTGTCAGCATTCAATTGGTGCTTGTACTCATACGGGAACGTAAGAATTGATGAAAAAGATAAGGGAGACAACTGGCAGCGAAGCTGGGTGACCTGGCCCCTTGCGTTTTCGAGAAGGTTACCGCCACGTGTCGGTAGCATACTCTCCAAGGCTGCCAGTCATTGACCCCTCCCGTTCGGTTACTTTACAAAAGGCGAGGGAATCACTCGGGCTAGAAGAAAGAGACGAAGGGAATCTCTCTCTAAACGCTGTGACGAAGAAGAAGAGTCGTAGGCGGAGAAGCATAAAGAAGGTCCCGAGCACAAGTCGGAGTGGACGATTTGGGTTCTGTGAAATGTATAACTCGACCACCGGAATTCCGGCTCTTCCGAGCGATTCTGATGAGGAGGATGCTTCCGTCGTCTGGGAGAAGGAGAGGTAGCGAAGCAGTTTGGTACCAGGAGAGTGGAATTCCAGACGGATTTGATCATCTTGTTGAGATCTAGCGAAAACAGAGCCGTCTGGAATTTGAGATAGTTAAAATCGTGAAGGCGATGGCCATTTGCGGTCTCTAATCGTTTTTTGTAAACCCTACAGGAAATCCGTTTGTTTGTTGAAAGGAAGCTCCGTCCCGCAGGTAACAATAAGGGAATTTGTACAGAAGCATTGAACTGAAGCAAGAAATACACTAGATTGACAGTGACAACTGCGGTCTACGCATAAATCTAACTCGTATTCGAAGAATTCGAATTAATAATTTTACTTCTCCAAGGATTCAACCAACCGAGGTGATCGAGTTTCACCGATGGCTTCTATGGTGATAAGCGATGTTCCGCTGCCGGAAACTCATGTTTCAGGTGCCTCGGCCATTGGAAAAAGCATCATTCCGGCAGATCTCGAGGTCGTGGCGTGCGATTGCTGCAGTTTGAAGGAAGAATGCACTCCCGGATATGTGGACATGGTGAGGAAGAGGTTCCACGGGAAGTGGATCTGTGGGCTATGCGCTGAGGCCGTGAAATACGAAGTCTCTAGATCGAATCATTTGATTGACATGGAAGAAGCCCTTAATCTGCATATGAACTTCTGCAAGAATTTCCGATCGTCCGATCCGGCGAAGCATCTCATAGCCGCAGTCAAGCAGCTTCTTAGAAGGAGCCTTGAAGGCGCGAAGACGGTGGGATCCGCGCCAAACAGCCCCGTGGGTAAGGGTGCCATCGATCGCTCCTCCCTCTCGCGCTCAGGCAGTTGTCTCCCGGCGTTCGCTCAATGATGAAGACAAAGCAAGGCGACGTCTCTGACCACTCTGGTTGTTTCTTCCCCCTTTTTGCAACATTCTGCAGTTACTTGATCCAGAGGGAGCCTCGGAGAAGGAGAAAGGCAATAAGGCCATCTAGTTTATCTATTAGCCTTTTTCTCCCCCCCCCCCGGCACCTCTCTCTCTCTCTCTCTCTCTCTCTCTCTCTCAGTACAGTCATTGTTGAAGTGTCAGAGGACAATTTTGTAAATTGAACAAAATTCCGTGCTTCCTTATCTCAATTTTTGTATGCCTGCGTGAGTTCTGATCGATTGTAGGAACGGTGAAGGAAAACAGAATGCTGAAAACAATAAGGGAAGTTGGTTACTTTGTTTGAAAGTAGTGACATCACTAGCTGGCCTTATATTAGGAGGCATGCTTTTATTTTTATGGCAAGAAGATCGTACAAGCCATAAAGCCAGAGACGAGGGAGATTCCTCCATGCATTGCATTTAGGGATTCATAATGTATGGGTTACTGGGTTTAGCAACCAAAACAGGATCAATGCACAATTTAATGGTTTCAGTATAATTTCCACCCTGTTGTATCATTGGCATGTACAAGTCAACCCATGGGTTGCTTAGCAGCATTGAAATTTCACTCAAATCTGAACCTGTTATGCAGAATCCAATTGGGTCGGGCTCAATCTTGCTAAGATAATATTTATGCGCATTGATAATGCACGAACTACAAGGACTTTCAATAGGGGAATGGTTGGGCTGGACAACCTTCATGAATCTGGAGGTCGGACCCAATTAGGGATGATGATTTTGTGTTTCTAGTCTTGTTGGTGTCCTGTCAGTTTTGAGTTTATGTCAGAATAGGTAATCCAGCACTTTGTTTTTTTTCGTGTTTCTCGAGGGGAACTTGAGCTGGACTTTTTGGATCGTGGTGTGTAGGTTTCATGTCTTGAAACACCTCCATCCAAGTACGCGACAATGACAGAAAAAAGGAGAGCTGTTCGTTTGAAAAAATCGATTAGTTGCGTGTGACTTACCCTGTTAAAGCTGTGTGCCAGCATTATCAAGCCTACCAACAAACGCTACACCTACTTTGAGAGCGTTGCAACGATTTCATTCACAGTAGAATCTTTTTCTGATGAGTTGGTTTAACCTTTCTTTTCTATGAAAAAGGACTCAAATAGTTCTACGAAATAATTTAAAATGATGTTTGCTTGTTAAAACGATATAAATAGAGTTCTTTACTAGTGATTATAAAAAATAATAAGTAATTAGCTATTTATTTTCCTTATTTTTAGCGAAATTATATTACTGGGAAAGCATAGTGAGTCATAGCTCCCCTGATTTTGGTTGCGGTTGACTAAAAGGACCTTCAGGTTGAAGGTGCTGAGATACATACGCAGGATGCTTGCGCATGATTCCACTTAATCCAGACAGACTTGTCTATCAGAAGAGGGTTTGGAAGTGGATCCTTCTTAATCAATGGAGTTTTATGCAGGAGTTCTGAGCTCATCCACTTTTGGAGTCGGACCTTATAGGATCTTTATAACGAGATCCTTCTGAAGTCAATTACTGGAGTTAAAACTTTTGGCTTTGGCCTTACACAGGCGAAAATGGACATAATTACAAAACACTAACTGCAACGTCGAAAGTATTGATTGCATCTTCGTGTCACACAGAACACCCATGACCGAAATTTATTCCCACCCCACAAAAATGGTTTAAGATAGTTGTAAGATCAGCAAAGCTTTAAGACATCAAGTGTTCAATAATGAATATTGACAGTGTTCAACAGGAAGACCCAATGTGAATGGATAAGTGAGTGTCACAAGATAGTAGATCAAAGTCACCGCTTTCCTTGTCCTTCAAAAGTTGACTGCAGCCGGAAAACCACCGATCAGGGAGGAATAGTCGCTGGATTCTACTGTTTTCAGTGAATATAATAACGAATCAGATTTCTGACCCTCTTCCAAAACCACCAGGAGCATAGCGCAATTCGTTTGCAATACATCCTTTTCAAACTCCCGGAAAATACATTCCATATGCTAAAACCAAAGCCACCTTGACCATAGTTGATATCGTCGGATAGAACATCAGCTCATACCGCGGCGACCTAGAAAATTTCGGGCGAAGGGGAGTTGAGTTGGGTGAAATTCGGTGAGGCGGTGAATATGATTTTTCAAAAGGTTTGAACCACACGCAAGATTTTTCTAGTGTTTTTCCGGATTTCTGGTGGGGGCAGCCACCTCACATAGCCCATGAGTAGGTCCGCCAGTATATATATATATATATATATATATATATATATATATATATATATATATATATATACAAGAATACAATATTAGAACCTAAGGAAAAGAAAAACACAAGAAATTCTGCTATATATGCATTTGTTTTTTTTTTATCTCAATAGAAGGAATTGCACGCTCGGAATATATCAAATCAATGGAACTTATCCAGGTAATGCGGTTCTAAAAGCTTTAATGGGATGGCGCAAACTGCACAGTTACTAGAGCTGTGTATTGTATATAATCCATGGTAACACCGTGGGCTATAGATTCCCTTTTAAGTCTCTTCATTTGGGGTGGCGTGCACTCCCCACCTCAACTCTATGTATATATGCTATTGCATCCGGATATCTTTTCTCTACTAATATTTTTGTTATTACAATATCAATTATATTAATCTTTTAGTTGTTTTAAAGATTATTAATCCGATCTTTGCCGATTTCATTCTATTGAAGCTATTGTTTGAAACACTTCAGAAAATGTCTCCATGCAATAATTTATTTCGACAACAAAGCCTTTCATATGTTTAAGAGACAGAGACTGGGTCGGTCAACTATTTAAGTATGTGGTCAATGGTCGGTGTGATACTAACATGGAGATGGACATGCCATTGATTGTGATGCAATTAGTAGAGAGCCTTTCTTGGCAACTTCTGAGTAAATTACTAGTTTACAAAAACTCAGAGCTAGAACTGGTGATCCCCATACATGATATATCTGAAAATTACGGGTTTTGGCCGGTGGAGAAGAGTGAGAAAAAATTACGTTCTTTTTGAGGAAAGTGAGTTTAGAGCGGTCTAGACAAGCATGTCCAAAGAACTAATTGAAACGAACAGCTTGATTTTGTATGGATCAGTTTGATTCTCTCTTTATATATATATATATATATATATAAAACTTATTGAACGTTGCACACTTACACACTACTAATATTTTCGGAGATATGAGTGTAATAATATTGCTTACTGTATACTTTTAAAAACCCTTAAAAGTTTTAAATTATACTTATGCAAATGAAAAGTAATAAGTAGATATGTAGGGTGTGAGCATGATACAGTTTTCCTCTCTCTCTCTCTCTCTCTCTCTCTATATATATATATAGTGAGAGAGTATGTATTTCAAAAAATTTGGAACTGAGTATATTGGTTTAGTTTTAGTTGAACCTAGAATTGAGGACCACGAAGATCCTCAGGTCTAGAAATTATTTCTCATATTTTAACAAAAATTACCAAGAAACGAATTTTGCAAAACGTTAAGAATGCTCTCTTCTAAAATTCCTGATTTATATATTGGGAGGTCTTGATCCTTTGGGATAATAAATAGGATAGAGAAATGGAGAATCCATATACCTATTACATCCAAAGCCAAATCCAGATAAAAGTCCATTTGTTAGGTCAAGCAGTATTTCACCCTAAATCGATCCAAGTACAACGATGCATTTGAGGATTTATGAACAATGACCTGTGATAGGTATCTAGGGTTAGGTGATTATACTTGCTTGTGGGCTATATGGGATAATCTTTTATATGGTTACAGGTCAACTTTGATGCTGGTCTAGATATTATGTTTCTTGGACAATAACCATAGATGCATGAAACACGGACCCAGCATTTACGCTTTGATTAGGACTGCCTGTCCAAACAAAAGCAACCCACAGAAATTTTTGTTCTAACAGTCCATCTTATCAAGCAAACTAGGGGTGGCACTTACGTGTTCATGTCGTGTTATGTGATTGAGTCGGAAGTAGATCAGTTCGAACGCAAGCTAACGTTTTCTCATGTTACAATGGGTATGCACGAACTCCTGATTGTAACCTTTTAAATTTTCATATCAGGTGCTATGTTGCCTGCGATTTATTTTTCTTTAGATCGTATAGAAAAGAACTCAAGAACGACCCAGCTTTTTGTGGTGATGGATTTATGCCAGGTTCGTTTCAGGTATTCATGCTGTCTGAAATGGTCAAGCTATTCTCTCTCCCTCTCTCTCAATCATGTGGGCACGATGTGCAGCATATCTATTTTTCAAAACACTCGTGTGTCTGCATGTGTGTGAGAGATAAGATCTTGATTTTTATGAGAAAACATAAGAATGATGGAAGAACAAATTTTAAAGATGCTTAATAAAAGACGTACGATAGTACATAAGCATATGTTTTAGTAAAACAAAAGACAATATATGAGAGGGATACAAATTTGATCATTTGGTTGCTTACCATATAAATTAAAATTGACACCCTGTATCTTTTGTAAAAAGGTTTTAAATACCTAAGATCAATTCAAAAAATTAATAAAAATATTACTCATAAAATTAAAGTAAGTTGGTTATAATGAAAAGGTGCATAAAGTATTTTATGCAATAAAAAGATATCATTAAAGTTAAAGATAATTATTATAAAACAACAATTCAATATGCTATGTTTTATGATTCTGAGTGTTGACCAATTAATTATCAATATATACAAAAGATTTTCATAACAAAAATAAAAATATTGAGATGGATGAAAGTGATCACACAAAGAAAGACTTAGTATAATAAAACTATTAAAAACAAATTAAAAGTGATATCAATAAATAACAAAATGAAAAAATCATTTAAAATGGTTTGAACACGTAGAAAGGCAACTAAAAGAAGCTTCAAGCTTTAGTAAAAAAAAAAACTAGATTATAAAAATGTTAAAAGAGAAAGACGACCGTATTAGAAGGGGAAAAAAAAAATGAGTAACCTATTCACATGATAGGTGACTAAACTTTATGGGAACAAAAAAGTCCACATAGCCAACCCAAAGAAGAACCAGCCATCAACTAAACAGTTATTTGATCGCTTAGTCGACGGAGTCACCTACTTAACTTTGGCAGTCCCCTCAACCAGCACTTGGAAAGAGAAATCAGGTTCGTAAACAACGGAAGACAGAATGTATAATTTCCTTTCTTTCCATTTGTGTACCAGCCGCCTATCATCTTATTTGAAATTTCGGGTTCCTTTGAACCGACTATTTTTGCAAATATGAACTTCATGTTTGTGTCGTTATGGAACAACAAATGCTGGTTTTGCAGTGAAGTTCCGCGACACAAGCAGGTCCTTACAGCATACCTAAAACCTGGCGTCGTGTTTGAAGGTTCTCACAATACATGCTTTCACACCGTTTCTTTTTCTCTCGTTGCAACAGTTTCATTAATGGAGGCCAAACATGCATAATCAAGACAAAGGACGGACAAAAGAGAGTTTGGATACAATAAAGGGTGATGCTATCAGCAATGTAAGTACTTGCACCGACCTGCTTATTACTGGTTTTATAGCCACCACGATTTGAACCACATTGAAAAGGATTCCGGCATCACTGAAAGAACTCAACACCTTTAATCCAAAGTAACTCTACCTTTGATAGCATAGAAGCGGCTCTCACACAAAAAAACGTCATAGATGAGCATCAACATTTCCAAAGTAACTCTACCTTTGATACCGCCACAGATCAAGCTTAATTTATTTTTGCAGAAGAGCTAGTCGATTAAACATCCCTGAAATCCAACAATGTTATTTTCAGTACATAAAGTTCCCTTTTTCAGTATTTGAACATTAGAGTATTTAGCGACATTGGTGAAAGAACCACCCTGCTCATTGAATCTATCAGCATGTTTTGACTATCTACCAAAAGAACAATTAATAACAACTAATGTTGAAAATGACATGAAACTTACCTCGTGACTGTCTAGCAGAAATTGATTCCTTGTGCTAAAGGCAGTTCACTCCCATAGTTGATTGTACTGCAACCAGATTTAGATGTGTTTACAGTTTTGTAAAACGAAAAGAGGCAGACCCGGCTCAGTAACAGGTAAAATGCCGGAATCCACTCAAAAGCATAGCAAAATCTTGTTGGCGTGTACCCATTGGATAATAGCTTCCAAGTTTCAAAACAAACAACAACAACAACAACAACAACAACTAAGCCTTTTCCCATACTAGACGGGGTCGGCTACATGGATTCTTTGTTTCCACAGATCCCTATCATGTGCCATGTTAGCAGTTAACTCCCAATAAGCTAGATCATTCTTTATTGTTTCTTTCCAACACTTTTGTGGTCGTCCTCTACCTCTTTTAATACTTTCCAAATTTAGTTTTTCTAATCTTCTTACAGGTTCTTCTTTTGATCTTCTTTCTATATGTCCATACCATCTTAAATGATGTTCTCTCATTTTATCCTCTATTGGTGCCCACTCCTACTTTGTTTCTAATAACCTCATTATGTATACGGTCTTTTCTTGTATGACCACTCATCCATCTTAATATCTTCATTTCTGTCACGGACATCTTTTGTACATGATGATTAACTGCCCAACACTCAGAACCATAAAACATGGCAGGCCTAATTGCTGCTCTATAATATTTACCTTTTAACTTTAATGGCATCTTCTTATCACAAAGAATGCCTGATGCTCCTCTCCATTTTAACCAACCAGCATTAATTTTATGCGTAACATCTCCATCAATTCTTCCATCACTCTGATGGATTGACCCTAGGTATTTAAAACTTTCCTTTTGGGTAATGCAATGTGTGCCAATTTTAATTTCTATGTCCTCTGAAGTAACCAAATGATCAAACTTACATTCCATATATTCTGTCTTTGTTCTACTAAGTCAGAGGCCTTCGCTTTCTAATGTTTCTCTCCATAGTTCCAATTTTCTATTAACCTTTTCCTTAGACTCCTCCACTAATACAATGTCATCTGCAAATAACATACACCAAGGTACTTCATCTTGAATATGTTTTGTTAACTCATCCATCACCATTATAAATAAGTATGGACTTAAAGTTGATCCTTGATGTAACCCAATATTAACTTCAAAGAAGTCTGTCGTTCCTTCATGAGTCCTCACACATGTTTTTGCACCATCATACATGTCTCTTATAAGACTAATATATGTCAATGGGATACCTCTTTTTTCCAAAGTTCTCCAAAGAACCTCCCTCGGTACCCTATCATAAGCTTTTTTTAGATCAATAAATATCATGTGAAGGTCTTTCTTTTTTGCTCTAAAATGTTCCATAAGACGTCTCAAAAGGTGAATCGCTTCGATAGTAGATCTGCCTGGCATAATCCAAATTGGTTCTCCATTGTACTTGATACTTGTCTTAAGCTATGTTCGATAATTCTTTTCCATAATTTCATAGTATGACTCATTAACTTGATACCTCGATAATTCACACAGTTTTGAATGTCTCCCTTGTTCTTATATATGGGTATAAGTGTACTTGCTCTCCATTCCTCGGGCATCTTTTGGTTTTTCAATATTTCATTAAATAGTCTTGTGAGCCAAGTGATTCCTATTTCTCCTAGTATTTTCCAAACTTCTATAGGAATATTATCTGGTCCTACCGATTTACCACCCTTCATATGTTTAAGAGCCTCTTTGACTTCGTTCTTTTGAATACGTCGATAGAAATTGTGGTTTATATACTTTTCTGACTTGGCTAAATCTCCTAAACTAATACTAACATCTTTATTTTCATTAAAAAGATTATAAAAATAGTTTTTCCATCTATTTCTTATATCATCATTTGCCACTAGAATTTTTTCATCCTTGTCTTTTATGCATCTAACATAATTAAGATCTTTAGTTTTCTTATCTCTAGCCCTAGCTATCCTAAAAATATCTCTTTCACCCTCTTTTGAGTTGAGTTTTTTATATAAGTCCTCCCAAATCTTAGCTTTTGCTTCACTAACGGCCTTTTTCGCTTCCTTGCTTTCTTATAAGCTTCTAAAGTTTCACTAGTTTTCTTAGCATAATATAATTTGTAACATGCCCTCTTTGCCTTGATTTTATTTTGTACTACTTCACTCCACCACCAAGCTTCTTTTTGTGTCGGTACACCTCCCTTAGATACCCCTAACACATCTTTCGCCACTTTCCTAATATGTATAGCTATATTGTTCCACATATCACAGGGTGTACCAACATAATTCCAAACATCTCCTTGAAGGACTTTCTGTTTAAATATATCTTCTTTCTCGCTTTTGAGGTTCCACCATTTAGTCCGAGTAGCTCGATGCACTCTTTTCTTCTTTGTCCATTTTTTTATTTGTAAATCCATAACTAAAAGTCGATGTTGGGTGGTTAAGCTTTCTCCTGGAATTACCTTACAATCTTTACAACACGCTCTATCTTTTTTTTCTACAAATAAAGTAATCAATTTGTGTTTGTGATAAGCCACTCTTATAAGTAATAAAATGTTCATCTCGTTTTTTGAAAATTGTATTGACTATAAAGAGATCAAATGCCATAGCAAAATCTAAAATCTCCCTACCTTCCTCGTTTATATCCCCAAAACCAAAGTTTCCATGAATCCCTTGATATCCTAATGCCTCTTTACTGACATGTCCATTTAAATCTCCTCCTAAACAAATCATCTCCCTTGGTGGAATCTTTTGAAATACCTTATCTAACTCTTCCCAAAAAACTGTCTTTATACTATCTTCTAGTCCTACTTGGGGTGTGTAAGCACAAACTATATTCAAAACCTTTGCTCCTAACACTAATTTCAACGTCATGATTCGGTCACCATATCGTTGTATGTCTACTACACTCTCTTTTAAATCTTTATTTATGATAATACCAACTCCGTTTTGAGCCTTTTCTTTACCTGAGTACCATAATTTAAAACCTGTATCCTCTATCTCCTTTGCTTTTTCTCTAACCCATTTTGTCTCTTGTAAACATAGAATATGAATCTTTCTCCGAATCATAGTATCTACCACCTCCATTAGCTTACCGGATAATGTTCCGATATTCCAAGAACCAATACGAATCTTATTATCTAGGACTAGCTTCCTTACTCCCCGCATCCGTCCATAATCAAAATGCGGAGACCCTCTCTGAAAATTTTTCGCTACATTCGGACGGCAATGTAGCGGGACTAACTTCTTTACCCACACCCGTCCATGATGTGGGAACCCTCTCTGCAATTGATTCACTACATTCGGGCGAAAATGTAGTGGCCCTTGCTTACTTCTTACTGCATTCGGGCTCTGCAGCACGTCGCTAGGCGGGGACGCCCCAAAGCAATGCTCATAATTTTTGTAATCCATGTTATAAAATCCGACAAAGTTTTACGCTGGTTGTCGAAAGCCTAACACAACCCTCCTCCTTTATTCGGGCTTGGGACCGGCAATGCAAGGATGATCCCTTACATGGCAGAGTTTTCAACACTACCACCAGAATCAAACTAAACCAAGCATTCTCCCACACAAAGTGGGTTATAGCTTTTATATGTTCTTTTCTAATGCTTTTGAGGCCTTTAACGACCTGTCTTGTGTTCAGAACTTAATTTCCCACACCTTCACATGGGGGCTTCTTTTGGCGGTCTCTCCCACAGCCTGCACTTCCTTAAGTGTGTCCTATGATTTTATTTTCTATTAAGAAGATAGTAAACATTTTTTTTGGGGGGGGGGAGTGTTTCTCAAACAGAAAAGGAGAAGGAATAAGTAGGCTCCGGTGATACATCATGCAGGTACTACTTGGGAAAGACAATAGATGGTGCTAACATCATACCAAGCAGGTTGCTGCACATAGAATCGATGGTTGAAACAAGTCAGACAAAGATTTAACTCAAATGGTGCATACAATGTTGAAACAGGTCAGACAAAGATTTAACTCAAATGGTGCATACCATGTAGAACGACGCATATATTGTTTCCAGGAGTCACTTCCTGCCTCACGACCACCTCCAGTTGCCTTTTCACCTCCAAAAGCACCTCCAATCTCAGCTCCATTTGTAGGTATGTTCACATTCACAATACCGCAGTCACTTCCACGTGGTCTACATAAGCGGACATAAGCAACAAACAGGGGAAAACGATCACTAGTCTAAGTCAACAAGTAGAATAAAACCATTACTCTCTTCATATTTAGATTCTCGAAGTGCTAATTAAGCAAGTTTGGTTCCTTTTTGAAAATGGATGTGCTACCAGTTATCATTTGATGCTAACCAACATTAGCATCAACAGATTTTTACATTGAAGTACATAAGCCTCTGGCACACCTCTGTGCTCCACATACGATAAACAGATATAAGAGAGCTCTAAAGGTGCAACCCAGGATTCATATGTAATTCGGTTTATTTTTAAAAGCCGCCCTTGTTGGGTGATCAATCTATTGACTGAATTTCAGATACTTACCCAATCCATTTAAAGATAACTTCTGGCCTCCGCGTGAAAATTGAGCTACTTAAGCCTTGTGGAACGGAGTTGTTTATTTCTATAGCTTCTTTCAGTGTCTGCAAAGGGTCAATTCATTGGTTTTACATTCTGCACTAGTAACAAGTTCAATCAAATAAAGTATGAGCACGAACAAGAAAAATTCATTAGCAAGCTACCTGAAACTTTAACACATAAAGAACAGGAGCAAACAATTCTTCTTTAACTACTGGTGCATCAGGAGATATCTCAACAACTGTGGGTTGCACAAAGTTCCCTTCACTTTCTACGCTTGAGCCTCCAAATAGAATCTTTCCCCCCTGTGCAAAGAGAAATCTAGCACATGTTACCTTCCTAACAAAAGGATTTTGTTGTCAAATACCGAGGAAGTTTCCAATCGTGTACAAAGGTGTTTGCAGAAGCATACCACACCCACGTATCACAAAATAAGAACACACAAACACGCATATATGTGCATACACAGACACATATAATATGTGTCTCTGTACTTCTATACAGATCAAAAGAAAGGCATTTCCCAGACTAAATGGGGTCAGCTACACTGATTATAAATCACTATTGAGCTTGATCATGTGTTATATTAGGATTTAACTCCAAAAGAGCAAGATAATGTTTTATTGTTTCCTCCCAACACTTTAAGAGCCTTCCTGGCCCTCTTTCAAACTGTTATTGATACACATGCATCTAACATAAATTGGATTTTGGGAAGCCATAACGTTACAAAGAAACAACCACTGTAAGACAATGAGGAGATAAACTCGGTGTTAGAAGCTTCCCACGATGCTAAACAGATGCGTTAGCAGCTTCTCACAGCTAGGTTGAATGCCAAAAGTAAAGCTTAAAATTAAAAAGAAAGAGAAAAATCTTGCAAATACTGTATAGCCTGAAAAGCAAAATCCTAGTAAGTGAATTCCTAGACTAGTGAAAACTACAAATACTAAAAAAACCTACAGTTGCCGAACATCAGATGAGAAGGAAAACCATGTATATCATGTTGTGTATATACGTTCTAACAATTTATGCATTTCCTCATTGAGCATAAGAGAAATAGAAATTATATAAATAAATAGGTAAATTTACACTGCTATCTAAAAGTCCAAACTAAGAAACTAGCAAAGAAAATTTTTCAGTTTTTTTGAGCCAATTACTTTTTTGTCATTGTGGGTTTCCCCCTTTCTCTTCACATAAATTTCCTTTTAAATGTGATAGTGGATTATTATATATTTTACACAAGAGTTTAATTCTACTATGTAGTATTTCATAATTCATATTATTAAATTCAAAGTGATTGTATATACATATATATATATATATTTACATAAATATTTATGGATCTAAAATACATACTTTGTATACATATACACATGATACACACATATCTTATATAAACACACACACACACACACATATATATATATATGTATATATATATATATGTATATGTATATATATATATATGTATACATACATATGAGTGGGGCAGGTTTACCTTAAACCGTACACCACCCTGTTTGACCCTTCCCCGCAGCGGGGCAGGATTTTCCCTTGAGAACCTCCCCATGTAAGGGCCGGACAGGGTGGGTACCTGCAGGGTGGGTAGAGGGATTGTCATCCCTATCCAAACCTTATCTTCACTTACAGACTTTAGGATATCACCCATATTCCTGTTTAAACATTCTTGCATACGGATACAGGTGCAAGTGCAGGTGATACATACATATGCATATAGTCATTAAAAATATTTTTAACAAAAATTATGAATAACACTATATACTTAATATTTTTTTTTAACTATATACGTAAAAATAGATTTATAAGAAAATTATTCAATAGTTACTGCTATTATATTTATGTAATATAGAAGTATTATATTTTATACATTTCTCAGTAAAATTTAAAAACCTTTTTAAAAGCTAAATGCACAGCGAATGCTCCATCTTTGTTTTTCTTCTCCCCCACATTTATTCTCTTTCTCCACGTGCCCACTCTCCTTCCTTTCCATTCACTCTCTCTCTCCCTCAACCACCCCTACCGACGACTCAAACACGTTGACCATGGTAAAATACCCGACACAATCTGACTACGATTTAGAAGTGTTGGACATAGTGTCAATGTCGAGTATCCAACATGGATGCGACACTCTCATAGAAGTGTCCATGTGACAGCTCCCAAGTTCAGACTTTTGATGGGATTTGGAGCACTACTGGATAAATTACACTAGCGGTAAAAGATCCACCAGAAGTGTTATATTGGCCATAGCCACCTAATGCAATCCTCCCCTCTGGGCGGGCATATATATAATGGTGAATCCTTACTATAGGTCAAAACTTCAAAGGTTATATAATTACATTATCAAGGATTACCGTTGAGAACATTGCATTAACATACTTTGTTTAATACAAAAAACATATAAAAATTTCTCTTGTTCAGTTCTGTAACTTCTAAATTCAAAAAGAATAAGCTTGTTGTTGGAGATCAAGTCTCGTCCTCATGTGATGTCGTGTCTTTTATAATTTTAGAGTCTTATGTAGTTAAGTGTGTAATTAGGAGGTTTGGGTCTTGTTTCCTAATGAATTGGATCAGATTCATTAGGAACCGTGTACTTTAAGTAGGGGCATTCTTGTCATTTAAGTTAGAAGAGTCTAAGTATAAATTTGTAATCAGGTTTAGGGTTTAACAGAACCATGGATTGAATAAAAACTGGCAGCAGGGGTCGGCGGCCAAGAGTGGTGACTGCAACCCATTTTCAAGTCAATGCTGTGATATTTGATTCTACACCATTCAACGTGATTTTATGCATGAAAACAATATGGTATCAAAGCCTAAACTCTGAGTTTCGTCAATCGTGGATTAGTAGCAGTTGGTTTATGGTGATCCAGTCACAAATCCAAAGATCGATTAATTATTCACAGTGGTACAGTTTGAAAAAATCTTGTGGTTCAGGTTGAAGAAATCGGCTGGAAGTATCATAGTTGGTGTAGATTAAAGAAATCGGATTTTTTTGTTTGTTTGAAGAAGGTGTTATTTACATCGTGTGGCACATTATAGTTGAAAGTTAGGCAGCCTTAAGTGGGTGTGAAGTTTCAGTTTCCATGGACAACTGATCACACACGATTCAGTTTATTTTTTGGGTGCTCATTATACAACCGATTGTAGAAGTTCTGTTACTTGGGCTATTAATAGAAGGAATCAAGATGGGTGATACAAATGAAAAATATTCTTTAGATAAAAGTGAAGAGTTTCAAATAACCAATATAAAATTAGATGGGAAAAATTTCCTTCAGTGGGCCAGATCTATAGAGTTGGCAGTAATGGCAAGGGGGCACTGGGATTATCTGACTGGTGATGTAGTACAACCTCAACTGAACGATCCTTTGTATGCAAAATGGCGTAGAGAAAATGCATTGGTTAGTACTTGGCTCCTCCAGTCAATGTCTCCACCTATTGCCAGTACTTTTATGTTTCTAGAGACTGCCAAGGATATTTGGTTAGCAGTTCATGATGCTAATGCTAAGAGGAAGAACATTACTAAGAAATATGACATTCTTGAAAAGATTAGGAGATGCAGACAAGGAAACAGATCAGTCACTGAGTATTATGCAGAACTCCGAGGTTTTTAGGAAGAGCTACAACTTTATTCCAAAACAAAATGTCAAAGTTGTACCCAAGAGAGAAATGAAGAGTACGAAAAAAGAAAAGTGTTTGATCTTCTATGGGGTATTTCATCTGAATATGAAGATGTAAAGAACAACATTCTGAGTAGAGAAGAACTCCCATCCTTGAGTACAGTATATTCACTTCTATTTCGGGAGGAAGATAAAAAATACCTGAAAAAGGAGACAAATTAATTCAGAAACTACGACATTTGTAGGAAGGAATGCATCGAATTCTTCTTTTTCTCGTGGTAGAGGAAGTTATGGACGTGAAAGAGGGAGATTTGCACATACTCCAAATGAAAGATCCAAACTAACCTATACTCACTGTGGGAAAACTCGACACACAAAGGAGACATGTTGGGAGTTAGTTGGAAAACCTTCCCAATTTCAGAATAGACCAAACAATGCTTACTTTACCAGTGATCAGGCTGATAATCAGAATATTGAGAGCAGCACGAGCTCACTAACAGACATGAAGAAGGAAATTGAGTTACTCAAGGCTCGATTGGTTGATTCACAGGCTCCAGCTACTTCCTCCAGTAATGAATCTCAGGCGACCATGACGTATCCATTCTCATTCTTGGCTAAGGTATTCTCAGATATGGGTTATTGATTCAGGCGCAACCGATCATATGGTCAGTAGGAAAGAGTTGTTTGATAGTTATGAGCAAACTCAAGAACAGGTTAACATCAGATTGGCAGATGGATCACATACCCCTGTAGTGGGAAAATGAAACATTTATACTTCTTTTGGTGCACTGAAAAATGTTTTGCATGTTCTCAGTCTATCAATTAATTTATTATCAGTCTTTGCATTATCCCAGGATCTTAAATGTCGTATAATTTTTGACTCTATAGGGTGTGTATTTCAAGAACTGAGGACGGGGAAGATCTGTGGTCATGGTAGTGTGAGAAGAGGTCTCTGTTTCTGTGAAGAAAATAATGAAGCAACTATGCAGTCTACAAGTGTTACAGAAAAACAAAAAGATATACCACGCTGGCATCAAAGATTGGGACACTTACCTTTATCTAAACTTAGGATACTATTGCTTGAATTCAGTTTATGTAATAATTTGAATTTAAATTATGAGACTTGTCATAAGTCAAAACATCATCATACTTCATTTCCTTTGAGTGAAGAAACTTTTGAAATTGTTCACTTTGATGTTTGGGGTTCTTGTGCTACTACTTCTCTGCATGGATTTAAATATTTTATAACTTTCATAGATGATTGCACTAGGTTTACAATGATATATCTCATGAAAACTAGAGATGAAGTACATAATATTTTACCTATCTACTGTAAATTTGTACGTACTCAATTTCAGAGTACTATCAATATACTTTGCAGTGATAATGGTGGAGAGTTCATGACTCAATCTCTTCATTTGTACTTCTTAAAATGGGATGTTACATCAGACTTTATGTGCTTACTCTACTCAACAAAATGGAGTTTCAGAAAGAAAGAACAGACATATTCTGGAAGTTGCTAGAACCTTATTAATTGGATGTAATGTACCAAAATACTATTGGGGTGAAGCAGTTTTTCTCATAAACCACATGCCAAGCAGAGTTCTCAATGGTACTACTCCCCTTCACTCACTGTGTCCTCATCAGAAGCAATTTCATTTACTTCCGAGAGTTTTTGGATGCACCTGTTTCATTCATCCCCATCATGGGTTAAAAGATAAATTAGAGGCCAGATCAATCAAATGCATGTTTGTGGGGTATTCCTCTACTAAGAAAGGCTATAAGTGTCAGAAGGAAATTATATATTACTTTAGATGTTACATTCCATGAAGACATACCTTTTTATAATACCCAGGAAGATTCTCCATCTAAAATAGTTTCTCCACATGTGATACCTATTCCTCCAACTGAAAATCAGCCACAGTATGAGAGGGAAAATGAAGAGATAATACCTACTCAGAAGAAAGATTGGCAAGTATATTCCAGAGGGGACAAATTTTTTTTTTCACCATATCATGATACTCATTCAGGTTCAGATTCATCTCCAATTCAGATAACGTCTCACCCTTCGGACCTTGATCTTCCCATTGCAGTTCGAAAAGGAAAGAGGGAAGTGTCAAAATACCCACTACAGAAATTTGTGTCATACTCTAATTATCCTCAAGAATATCAGTTATTTGTGATGAATGCTGACTCCACCCTTATTCCAAAAACATTCGAAGAAGCAGAACAAAAACCAGAATAGAAGAAAGCAATGGAAGAAGAAATTGTTGTACTAGTCAGGAATAAAACTTGGGAATTGGTTGACTTACCATCAGGAAGGAAAACAGTAGGTTGCAAATGGGTGTTCTCTATAAAGTATAAAGCTGATGGTAATATTGAAAGATACAAAGCTAGGTTAGTAGCTAAAGGTTACAGTCAATCATATGATATTGACTACATGGAAACATTTGCTCCAGTTGCAAAAATGAATACAATTCGAATAATCTTGAGTGTGGCAGTTAATAAATGATGGAAGTTATGGCAATTAGATGTTAAAAATACATTTCTTCAGGGAGATCTTATGAAATACATTTATATGGATGTACCTCCAAGATACCTTCAGACACAGAAGCAGAATAAAGTATGTAAATTGAAGAAATCAATTTATGACTCACGAGCATGGTTCAAAAAATTTAGTGATGGCATCATGAAATTGGAATTCAGTAAATGGACTAGTGATAATACACTTTTTACCAAACTTGTCAGAAAATTATCATACTGTTGGTTTACATGGATGATATAATTATTACGGGTGATGATGCAAATGGCATAGTTGAATTAAAGAAGAAATTAAACTCCATGTTTGACTTGAAAGACCTTGGCAGATTACATTATTTCTTGGGAATAAAAGTGGTTCATAAGAACAATTGTTTATTTCTAAGTCAAAGGAAATATATTCTTGATTTATTGAAGGAAACCAAAATGGAAGAATGCTGAATATGTTCTACTCCCATGGAAAATCCAAGAGAAGAAGATAGCACGTCTGCAGAACCGTACAAAGATATTGGCAAGTACCAGAGATTAGTAGGACAATTGATATACATAACTATAACTAGACCTGACATCAGCTTTGTAGTTGGTTATGTCAGTAGGTGGATGCATTGCCCTTCCAGATATCATATGCATTGCCCTTCCAGATATCATATGAACACTGTATTTCATATACTCAGATACTTAAAATCCTCTATAACCCATGGGTTATTATATGCTCCATACTCATCAATGAATTTAGAGATCTATTCAGATGCTGATTGGGCAGGGTCCAAGACTGATAGAAAATCTACCTCGGGCTATATTGTATGTTTAGGTGGAAATATAGTCTCTTGGAAAAGCAAAAAGCAATCTGTGGTGGCTAGATCAAGTGCAAAAGCTGAGTATCGTGCAATTGCTCTTAGAATGTGTGAAGGTCTATGGATTATATCACTCCTGGAGGAGATTGGTCTCAAAGGAAATATGCCGATTAACTTCTATACAGATAGTAAGGCAGCTCTCCAAATAGCATTAAATCCTGTGTTTCTTGAGAGGATGAAACATATAGAGATTGACTGCCACTTTATCAGGGAGAAAGTCTCTCAAGGCATCTTCAACCTGGTTCATGTACGCTCAAAAGATCAGTTGGTTGATATCCTCACTAAATCAGTACCAGTAAATGGATTCAAGAAAATTCTTGCAAAGATAGGAATTACAAGTCTTCAAGATTCAACTTGAGGGGCCGTGTTGGAGATCAAGTCTCGTCCTCATGTGATGTCGTGTCTTTTATAATTTTAGAGTCTTATATACTTAAGTGTGTAATTAGGAGGTTTGGGTCTTGTAATTAAGTACCTAGTTCCTAATGAATTGGATCAGATTCATTAGGAACCGTGTACTTTAAGTAGGGGCATTCTTGTCATTTAAGTTAGAAGAGTCTAAGTATAAATTTGTAATCAGCTTTAGGGTTTAACAGAACCATGGATTGAATAAAAACGCAGCAGGGGTCGGCGGCCAAGAGTGGTGACTGCAACCCATTTTCAAGTCAATGCTGTGATATTTGATTCTACACCATTCAACGTGATTTTATGCATGAAAACAACACAAGTGACCATTGACCAATTAACAAATTGACAAACTAAGGAGGGTCTTGAAAGTGGCATCTGAATATGATACTTTAAACATAAGCAAAGTTTGGAGAAGGGAACTTGCCTGAGATTTTATTATCTCAATGCCTTTTTCATAGTTAACTTTTGAAGCAGGAGTATGAAGGGGTCCTAGCAAGGTGCCTTTGTCTAGAGGATCACCTATTTTCACCTGCTTGTATACTTCAATCAGCTGATCCAATACCGTCTGATATATACTCTCATGAAGCAGCTGGAACAAACTGAAACGTTCAGCTCAAGAACATGTGGTTTCTATTACAGCAGATAGTGTAAAAACTAACCAGCCTACGGCATGTGGTACACCGTTGTCCTGCAGTACCAACAGCTGCAAATAGAACAGAACGAACAGCTAGTTGGATGTCCGCATCATCCATGACAATAATTGCATTGTTTCCACTTAGTTCAAGTAAGCATTTGCCAAATCTCTGGTGAACTGTTTGTTGAACAATTTGACCAACCTGCGAGGGAAGCATGGATTCTAAATGATTCATTTGAGAGGAAAGCCAACATTATGAACAAGTCTATGAAATTCATGTTTAGCAGAATGAACAAGATGATATCTGATTTCAGAAGTATAAATAAGACAACTGTTGGAAAATGAAGTGGTATTTTTACAGGAGAAGGCTATGATTTAACAAATCCATACTTCACACCTTGGAACTTCCAGTGAATGATACAAGAGGAATTCGTGTATCTTGAACAATTGCTTGCCCAATTTCAGCACCACCACAGAATGCTGTAAAAATTGCACCAGGCAAGTTGTTCTTTTCAAGCACCTCCGCGACCAAATTGGTCATTGCAATAGTGATCAATGGCGTTGTTGGGGCACCTTTCCTGAGTATTATATGTGGATACAGTGAGGTTAACGCTCTCTAAAAATAATAACTAAAAAGAATATCCCATTAGTATGTTTAGCACATAATTTCTCTTAAGATAAAAGCGTTATCCATAACCACCTTCTTATTTCCTTCTTAATCTAATCCTAGACTCTCCCAATGGTACTGAATCTTTTGTCATGATTTCCCTGGGAGACAGCATTTAATCAAAAGTTTAAATAACGTATATTGCTTATGTAGATAAAGTATGACCAAAATTCATAGTACTTGTCATTCAATAGTACAAAAAATGCAGAATTTAGCTGATGGCAGACCGTTGAATATAGTCAGAATGTTCTAAAAGCAAGACAGGATAAGCCAAAATGGAGAGACTTACCAAACTACAGTGTTCCCACAAACCAAAGCAATACAAGCATTCCACCCTAAATAAAAAAAGATAAGTTAAGATTCAAAGTTTTAACCATAGAAAGCTTAGTTGAACAGATCGCTAGGAAAATTAAACGTTTTGCATGCACACTTTTTTCAGATTTATCTTGAATATTTAACTCTAGACAAGCGAAATACATCCAGAAACAACTTTATATTGGATGACCAAGAAAACAAGAAATGGCAAGTCAACCATAAGAACATTTAGTATGCTAGACGGTTCAGACATGTACGGAAAGACTCTATAGGTTCTTACAGACAAAACCATGCACCAAAAAGACCAATTAAAAGTAGGTATTAATGCATTAAAACATGCATTTGATTTGTGATATTTGTTTGCGTCTTTCATGGAAAACAGTAAAAGCTAAAACAAATAATAGGACTTGAAACAACACTTGGATACATATATCAGCTATCAACTCCCTGCAATTAGAAATGTTTACTGAGCTGCAAACTTAGTTTACTCATCATCTAAACCTAGTATAAATTCAAAGAGGAATGCATACTACACATTAGCTATCAGCATATGCATTTCACAAACGAGGAAGTATTGTTACCGTATGTGTAAACCAACTTACCAAGAACAGCACATGGAAAGTTGAAAGCAGTAATGACTCCTACTACACCGAGAGGATTCCAAACCTGGGTTTTAGACCATACGAGGTTTGATAAGTACTGAACATCCTTCCTTACTATAAAAAAGCATAACAACCTGAGAAAAGTAACAGTCTAAATTGCACCTCCAACATCATATGGTTTGGCCCTGCCAACAAATGAAAATCAAAGAAAGTGCCTCAATAGAATAATCACACCCTTCAAAAGCATATAAATATCAAACATACAACCTTGAAACAATAATGAAGTGGATTTCAACATTCATTAATTTTCAGAAAGCAATAAGAATTGAATGGAAAAGGTCTATTACACCAAGAGAATGTAACCACAGATACCATGTAGTTTAGGAAAACAACAAAGAAATGTGCATCAACAATCCAAAATAAAGAGTTAAGAAGTAAACAAAAAATGAAGCCCCTAAACCTTCCAATTGTACAGGGTCAGGGAATTCCAATACTCATAATATATGGCGGTGAAATCAATTTACCAGCCTATAACTTGGCTATTGTGTTGAAGAAGAGAGCAATCCATGGAGAGGAAGGAAATGGAAGGAAAATAAATAAGAAGAAAGCTAGGGGATAGAAAGATGAATAATGAAATAGGAAGAGGCATAAAGGATGGAGGAAAAGAAAAAGACAAGAAGGAAAGCAGAAAAGAAGAAGAGGTGAAAGAAATGCCCCACCAAGAGATATCAGCCTTCCAACATCGCAGCCAGAATATTGCCGTAGCAGATGTTATGCCATTAAAAGTGGACACTCACACAATGGTGTTTGTTGTAATGTCACAAGCATGTGTTAGAGATAGGTGCTATATTTTGGCAGATATATCTTTATTATAGCTTATAATATTGAAATATAACCTTCTGTGAATTAAATGAGGACATCAAGGATTGCATCTTGACATTTGCACCGAGCTTCTTACTACCAAATCCAAGCCAGCCACGTGATAATCCCAAAGAGGAAAAAATACAGATGACTGAACTTGTTTGCTTCATTCATTAACAGGCACAAACTCTTCTTTGCTCTTACTAGCAAAGCAAACACTGTTATCAGTTTTACTATAAAGAAAAATAAAATGTGACTCAACAAAGAGTCTCAGGGGTCAAGTATCAAGACACATTAACTTGACAAACATATCAATGATTGCATCTTGACACTTGCACTGAGATGCTTACTACCAAAGTCAAAACAGCCATTTGATAAACCCAACCAGGGAAAGGGAATAGAAGACTGAACTTGTTTGATTCATTTAAAAGCAAGTCTGTTATGCTCTTACAGTCTTACTAGTAAAGCAATTATTTCTATCAGTCCTACGATAAAGTAAATAAAATGTGATTCGACAAAGAGTCAAAGGGGTCAAGCGTCAAGACATATTAACTTGCTTCCTGACCTAAAGCCAGAAAGAGATGTGGATAATGGGCTTCAAAACATGAACAGGAGAACTGGAGGATGTTAATTCTGCTCCTGAAGAACTATTAAATAATATCAGCATCAATGCCTAGAAATAAAAGGCAAGACTGTCATTTCATACAAAGCATTAACATGTTTACCTAAGCCACACAGTTTTGCCACTTTCATAGCTGTTAGATCCAGTAAATAACTATCTATGAACCCTTTTTTTCACTGGTTTTCTAGCTCTGAACACTCTGAAACAAGAAGAGGTCGAAACCATAATGTCTCAACAATAGCTTTCCATGGTGAACGACAAATTTTCTTTTAAGCAACAGAACAATTTCATCTGTCGGATGACAGTGGGTAATCCAATATAGGCATGCATCTCAGCATTCATTGTGCTGCAAAACTGATCAAAACTGGGACAAAAGGACATCATGCATGATGATAAACATATTCAGATACAAAAATGGATATCCTCTAAGAAGCATTAAAAGGGATTTGCTTTACTACTAACATGAAATCAAATGCTAAAATAACAGCAATAGAAGTGTTAACTCACGTTCAGAAGGAATGATCGATCCATTTAGTTGGCGACTTAATCCAACTGCATAATCACACATGTCAATGATCTCCTGTAATATGTGATCACGAGAAGCATGGTTCAGCGATTAAAAGTAAATGTTAGCATTTCCACTTATAAAACATCAGATAAAAACAAAACTAACAAAGGAAAAGTGATACAATTCAATCACTTGCAAAAACTAGATTAACAAGAAAAGATCCTTAACAATGAAAAGTAGAATTCAGAAGCAGATATGGTGCACCGTGCACACATGTTTCCATTTTAATTTTCATTGGTTGCACAAGCACGAGGACGTCGAGGAGAGCTGATATATCAGATGGTAAAGAAGGGGATGGCCATCAAAAAGATCAAGTATTTACACATGGTATAATAAATTATGCGTAGCATGTCATTTACATTTGTAAGGTATACATAAACGGGCAACATTTCTAATCAAAGAATTCAATTAGATACTCCTGGAGGGACGAATATAACCTCCCAGTGAGCTTTTTGAACAAAAGGTACATCCGGTATTTCCAGACTACCAACGCTTCCAAAAAGCTGCCTACGGTTGCCGAGGGTAGGAGTCGAAGCAAACACAAGGCTACCCAATCAGAAGTGCTGGTATATGCATAGGCACGAGCCTTAAGGACTAAATGTATCCAGTAACCAGAGTAGCAGTTCATACTGGAAACGCAGAGAAGTTAAGGTTCAAAAATTTTGCGACGTAACTGATGCTTCAATAAAAATATTGATGAAATGAAAAATGACGACAAGACATCTACCCAGCTCTTATCACAACGGAAGAAAACGTTGTCTCTACTAACAGTTAGACGCTTAGAATTCAAAGAAGCAAATGAATGACGACAACAGAAAAATTGAAAATAACATATAAAACACATACTTGAACTTCCCCTATTCCTTCAGGAAGGATTTTTCCCATCTCAAGAGATACAAGCCTACCGAGCTGCTGCAACTTGCCGCGCAGGGCGTCACCAATCTGTCTAACAATCTCACCCCGTTTCGGTGCAGGAATCTGATCCATATAGGAAAAAGAAATAACACGGATCATCATCAACAGTCTTCACGTAACACGAAATGGAAATGGGTGAAAACATCTGAAACGCAAGAGCGAAACAGAAGAACAAAAACGTTCTCACCTGCATCCACGTCTTAGCAGCTTCGGCACAGGCCGCCAGACTCTCCTCGTAATCCTCGATCGAGGCTTCCACCGCATCGGCTATAGGCTGAACCAGCAAAAGTGACAAAACGATCAAGTTCGAATCAAGAACGAACAGAACTCTAGCAAATGCGGCTGAACCAAACGAAGAAAATCCAAAATAATCAAGTCGAAATAAAGAATGAACTAATCACGAATTGATGCGAGATATACTCAAAGATAAGTAGGAAAAAAGGAATGACCGGTTTCTAAACAAAGAAATCCACATGGAGGACTGCAGACAGAATGTGATCACTAAAAAAGAGTCGAACCGTAAAGCGATAACTCCTAAAAGAACAAAGAAATCGGAAAAATGTTAGCGATCGGAAGCAGGACAGTGCAGAAGCGAGAAGGAACCTGATTGTTGGCGGGATTGAAAGAGGTGACGACGGGGCCATGGCCTCTCCACACTCCGTTGCCGTAGCATCCGAGATTCCTCGGCGCTAGCCCTAACTCTCTGAGGAACTGGTACTCCTTCTTGCCGAAATTCGACGCCATTAATGCTCCAGAAAAACGGAAACAAATAGCAAAAACAATCGGAAGAGGTCGGAGAAAAGTCAGAGTTCAAGCGTTTGGACGCGACGATTCGTTGCAGGAGAAAGGATTTGCAGGTGAAGGCGTCACGGAACTACGTCCGAAGATGACGATGCGCGCACGGCACCGAAGAAAATTATCGCGGTAGCGCCAATTCGGTCATCACAAATTACATAAATCTTCGTTCTTTCCCCAACAATTAACTGTAACGTCCTACCACTGTAACAGGATCACGTAAGGGTGTTTCCATCATTTACTTAGTACATCGAGCAGTCTCGCTTTTGGTTTGAGTAGCTTGAATTCAAACCTCAAGCCTCTCTAGCAAGATAGACACGTCGACAAAGAACCTCCAGAATTTTCAGAGCAACGCGGCAGATAGTGACATACTGGACTTATTATCCGCAAGCGAGGAAACCTTTTTTATGTATGAATCCGAAATATGTTCATTCCCACACATACAAGACCACGTGGGAAGATTTGACTGTCTTATTACGTTGATGACAGGGAAGTAGTATTGGCCTCACGTGTGTACTATATATATATATAAAAGAGAAAGAGAGAGAGTTATTTGTAGCAATATTTACCGTTTATCAGGTGATCCATATTCAGAAAAGAAAACTAAAATACAAAATATACGTATGGTTTTTAATTTTTCTATTTTAAGTATAGATCTCATTCTTTTATATATAGAGGAAGAAAGAGAGAAAGAGAAAGAATTCATATTTCTAGGACTTATATAAATAAAAAATAACAAAAAATCATCATCTTCACTATTGAGTTGATATAATCAATAGAGATTTGAATTAAAAATGTGTTTATATTTGATTTATTATTTTATCATTCCAATCATTCATTTGAAAGACTGAATGTTTTGTGGTTTTTTATTTTTTTATTCTCTAACATGGACACACCCTTTCTTTGTATATTTATAATATCAATACACTCTATATATAATATCAACAATTTTGATCTTTAAAAAAACAAAATAATAATAGGTCCCTCTACAAAAAGTACAATATAATTTCTTAATTTAAAGCTCAGTCATTCAACTCAACAATAGAATCATTGAAATCTTTAATAATGTTTAGATACAAACAAGCATATGCATTTACTACATTCTCTCTCGTTATATTGATAATTCACTGTAAATTTAGTGCAACATGTTTGTTGATGCTCGGGTTCTGTCCATTCTTTTCTTATCGAGGTTGCTTGAGGATTTGTCCTGTTTGCAAAACGTCCCAATCAGTTTTGCTATGTTTTTCCATGCAATTATTTTATCTTCTGTGCAGTACCTCTGATGGTGGATACTGCAGTGAATATTATTCAGCTACGGACAAATTCTCTGTTCTATCAGTACTTATGACTGTTTTGTAGTAAATCGGTGATCATTGTGGCCTTTGTCTGCCATTCATGAACTTGGAGAACAATTTGCCTCTCCCAAAATAGTTCGAACTTTGAAGACATTATATTGGCACCATTTATAGGACTGGAAGCATGATGTATTTACACTTACCGATGACCATTTCATTATGAGTTCAACATCCCTATGATGTTTGCTATGTTTGAAATCTCTGCAGGTTCATGCATGCAACCACAGTGCTGGAAAGAAGCTGAATGAACTAGGAATGACGTGTTCTAGTTGGAGGTTTTATGGTGAGTCAAGTTGAGCTCGAGTTCTTGATTGCCCAAGGTTTAGAGACAAAAATATGAGATGGGTTCTTTAGAGGAAAGTTGTCGAACTAGTATGAATTAAAATTCAAGCTGTAGGTCTGTCATGTGTGCTCAATACAACCTCCTTTTAGGAAAACTTATTGTTCTTAGTCTGTGAACAGAACACAGAGGATATAAAACTCTAAACTGGATTACTACTTGTAGTTTCTATTTGTTATGCACTACATAATGTGGTGTAAAATTTATATATTACCAGTTACTGAGGTTACCAGCTTATGTGAGAAAAGCTGTTCAGCTTACCACAGGCCCATTTTATGAGTTTATGAGATCTTTAAGAAGATCAACTGAACTGCGAGCGGCTTCTCTTGTTTGTCATCCTGTGCATTGAGTAAACCCAGGTGATGGCAGGAGCAAGCAAGTAAATTTTGTATCTGGAGCAAGTCCTGAGTAGAGTTTTCTTACCATGGAACTCAGATCTCATGGTAGAAAAATCAGACTTAGTGAACAATAGGAGATGCTATGTAGATTCCTGATTCACCAAATGGCCTTTTTGCACCTTCAATACTGTAATCTTGGGAATTGTAATGAAGACAACAAAGCATGAAAATATACCGTAGGCGTCACAGTGTTTTTTTTTTCGACAAAATCTCTGGTTCATTTTCTAAGGTCTTGATGAAAAGAATGGTTCCTTTATAGTCAAATTTGTAGGGTCTTGGGGGGCTGAAAAACATAGTCAGAGGGAACATACAGCATATATTCAAGATTCTGAGTGAGGTTTATGTAAATCGCAATGTCAAAAGATTATCCTACTCTACCCTCTCTCTCTCCATCCTGGTCTCCTTCCTTCTGCACTTAGGTGCTTGCCTGGGTTTACAGTCTATATATGACTTTTCCTCTATGGGGCCATATCCTGTAGGGTCCATGTCTGAGGTGTTCCTGATGGGTGGACAGGATACAGCTTCAACCGTTTGATTTGTCAATGGGAGTGACTCAACATCTCAGTCATTGGTTGGTGACTGTTATGATTAGTACTTTGATATCCCACTGGAATCCGAAGCACTTTATGAAATGTGCCCAATGACAATCGTCTTTCAGTTCTTGTATTTCTTCTCTATGTGATTGATGAAGAATCTACATTGAGCACTGCAGTTTCCTGTTGCGTGCTGATGACCTTCAAAGAGGGACTTGTGTATAATGTGTATATTTGAGCATTCATAGGAACCATGGTCTATCTGATCTTATATTTTGTATGAAATAGTGTCTGCCCACAAGATATGTCCCATTTATTGTTTCACCACAGTGCTTGCCATATCTTCGTTGTTATTGGAGTCAGAATCCTGTCTATTCATTTATAGAAAAGCCTGCTAATATTAAAATGTATTGTAGACTTTGATTTATGATTAGCGGGTTAAAGCATTTTTAACAATATGTTCTTGCCCTAAAAATTAAACAATCTCAATTGCATGTTTTTAGCATTCTCATGAATTACTATAGCTATATTTGTCCATCTCTTTTATAGATATTCCATAAAGCTTGCATCTATAAAATGACAACATTGATGAATACTTAGCTTTCATAAGCTTTAATTCATTAGTAAAGTAATAGCTCGCCAACAATGGGCAAACTAAACTATGATAGCAGCTAAAAGCAGTTAACGTTATCTATGTCTAAATGTAATGTTGGTGACCTGTATGAAGTATCCTCTGACATACAGCTGTTTATTTTTCTCGCTAGTTACCATTTTATGCTTTGTTTTTCTCATTTTATCTTCCAACCACATTTGGAGTACTTCATACTTCTGTTTGAGCTATAAAATCAATATTTCAAGTTCTTTTAATTGCTTGAATTTTACCGTGTTCTCTTCCTTCATAATCCGTTGTGAGGATTTCATGATCCTTATGCTTGAGAGTTGATGGGAACAACCCGAGTTCTAATTTGCGGTGCTTTATGTATCTTCTTGTTATTTCACCTTGTTTCTTATAACGTATGTTAACTTGTAACTCTTTGACAAATCAGCATTATGCACATGCTTGTGTTTTGGCCTTCTCTTGTCCTTGCGTTTTGCCTATTATCTGCAATCATGCTTTGACGGATTCTAATGTATTATAGACATGAGTTTCTGTTTGACTGATTCTGCTTTGAGTCATGCACTGTCTTTCGTTTTTCTACTTCGGGTTCATCTGGATGGTGCGTAAATATCTTTTGTTACAGTAAATGAAATGTGTCATTTTGTTTCCTTGTGCTTTGAGGGATTATGCCATGGTCATAAGTTCTAAATTTTTACCAAGGGTCTGGAATCATGTATTTCACTTCCATTGCATTAGCCGGTGGCTGAAGACACGACAAGTCTGCCCATTGGGTATGTTCATCTTTTTTGCTTCATAGTGCCACTTCTTTTCGCCGGATTTTTTTCATTATGCATCTTTTCAGTGAATAGAAGTTGAAGCTTATTGATATTGTATCCTGCCTCTTGTGGAGCATCTGGGATGCTCGCAACACTCAATTTGGAAGGGGCAGCAATTACCAACTAGGTTCATCTTGCGTCCTGCAAAGGCTACTCAAACGTTGATTGTGTGGAAGAAAGCCAGATCAGACACCGAAAACTCAGTTCAATGGGTCCAATGTGCAGCGTATCATTCAAATGTGTTGGTTTGACCAATCTCTCCATACTTCGACATGGTTAAAATGCAACATTGATGCTTCAGTCAGAAAAAAGGTACCTTGTTCCAAGCTATACTGCAATTTTACAAGACCATGAAGGCTCGTTTAAAGCGTCCGTTTCAGGCCACACTGTTGGTATCCTAGACAGCACAGCTGCAGAGTCAAGGGCATTAAGAGAGACGCCGATCTGGATGAGATCAGGCAATTGGAGGAGGGTCTTAATTGAGATGGACAGTCAAGAAGTGGTTGCAGGCCTTACCGGCTTAAATCAAAGCAACTCAGAATTGGGCCTCATCTTGGCTGAGTGCAGACACTTTTCTGCCCTACTACAGGAAATCGAAGTAATGTGGATTCCACGATCGGCCAACAGTGCTGCACATGCACTAGCTCGCAACCCCCACCTTTCATCCTCCCTTAGATTCTGGATTCATATTCCTTCATGCATTACTGAAGCTTTTCGATCGATCTCCTACCTAATCGTTTATCTGTTATGGGAGGTGTACATTCGGAACGGCCCATTCATATATGTATCTCCTTGCGAGTTTCCCCTAAAAAAAAAAGAACTTTGTGCTGAGCTTTCAAGGATTCACCCCGGCCTTATGTATATTTCATCTTTCAAGTTCTTGTAAGTTGTCGCGTCAATGCCTACTTGTGTTTTTGTACCTGTGCGGAATGAAATTCCTACATGAAGACATTGGAAAGATAAATACACTTCGAAGGATTGAGAGTTCAAACTGTCATTCTCTTGCGAAGTTCAGAGCTAGCGATTCTAGTTGGCTGGTAAACTGAACTTTCTTTCTCTCAAATCCACTCTAATCGAAATGCAAGCAATGGGAACAATACCGAACAATGCTGGCCACTCTTTCATCACTTGCTAGATATTGTTAGAATCTGTGCTCTCCTTGCCCACAGATAAGGCACGGCACGTTTGGCACAATCCATTTAGCGTGCGTGCGCAAATGTTGGTGATAAAGCTTAGACTTGTTAAGCTTATTGATCTTAATGTCCTCCGCAATAAGAACATGAATAGAGTTCCACAGAGGCAATACAGGAAGTACAAAAGATGAAGTACTTTTCTAGCATAATCAAGAACAGTGACAACATATACTGCTGCAACTTGACTAACAGCACAACAAATCCTATCTATACGAGCAAGGTCCATGCGTCCATGAAGTCCATAAATTAATAGCTGACGAAAAGGAACTCATGAAGAGAGATTGACAAGTGAGGGTCGTTCACATTTACAGAGAAGTGAACAAATGCGCGGACTGGTTGGCCGAACACTACTTGAATTTGGCTTCAAAGCATGGAGAGATTGGTCAAAAGTGAAAAGAAATGGATCTTCATGCAAAAATTCTGATACGTGTATGTTGTCCGATTGGTCTCAAAGTCAAAAGTACATTAAAGCTGGATTGGCAGTTTGGATTCTTCCCAAGCAAATCTCTGAAACACGATCTATTCTTCTGATTGAGGACCACAAACTTTAGCTGGTGCAGCCCTTTTCCAAAATTCCAGCTTAATCACCTGGCCTAAATTCAAGGCTTTCTTGGATCTTCCCTGTTCTCCCTTGTCTTGAAAAGTATTTCTAGTTATTTCGATGAGATTGCCAAGTGTTGGATTCCCTTTTGGCTTCATTCTCAGACTCCAAAACAGTTAAGCAAGCGATTTGATTGCTATCTCTTTAGCATAGGATTGAATGCCACGGCGACCACCTTTTGGTGAGCCACAGTCAAGGTGCGCCATGCTACCACCAACTGATGGATTGTGTAGCTTTGATGGTAGGTCTGAGGTCCCCGGTTTGTATTTAAGACCTAGTTTTCCCGGGAACAAGGGAATTAAAATAGTTATATACTACATTTGTCACCTTGCTTTTTTGTTAAGACACATTCGTGTGCTTTAAGCATATTTTAAACTGCTCCTTTTGGCTTGTTGAAGGAGCATCCTATTTGTATTCAAACTGCCCATTTTTGCTTTTGATTTAACATGGACGAGGCATCGAATAACTCCATCAGGTTACTGCTCTTGAACATGAGTCCCACAATGGTTCAGATGGGCCATGTAAAGTAGGGTGGCCGTGTTGCACTCCAATTCACCTCCCGCGGGACATGTTCAAGTGAATTTTTTTTACAACGGAGGCCAAAGCCGCTCATGCACGCCCCAGGAGTCGAATTTGCTCCAGTCACCACGCCAGTGGAGGCCTGGTCAGCTAACACCCTGAGTGCGAGACATTTCAAATGACTTATTGAAAAGACAAAGGGGAAAAAGGTTCTAAAAGGATCGAGGCAGATGCATGCAGGGTCAGAGCTGTCTCGTAGTCCTTTCGTTTCCCTGCTTATACGTATTCTTACTGTGAGTCGTGGACATTTGCGGTTTGCTAATTACTCTGACAGTCTTTGATCTTTTTCCTTCTTCGGAACTGAAAGGTGTACTCAAATACTCAAATACTTTTGATTTTTATTCTTGGTGTTTAAGCAACCTCCTTCACATAAGCCCTTCGCGTTTTTCTATAAGTAGATGAAGACAAGGCGTCTTTCTCCCAGTCCAAATCTTAGATTCTTGGGAAGACTCAAGAAAAGAGTTGAAAGGAAAGGGAAATGGCCATGCTTGCTCCTGTACTGAGCAAGCAGTTCTGCGCCAACACCCGATTGACTTTTGTAGTCAGGAAGAGGCCGCCATGTGTTAATGGTGGCGGATTTGTTGTCACCAACAACAACCAAGACCTGGCTTTTAGAACAGAAGCATGGGGGATTATTGGTTGCAAAGGAGAGCTCATTCTCAGGGACTCCAATGGCATAGCCGTATTCCTCATACGTAAAAAGGTAATATGAACAATCCATATTATAACCATATATCAGCTTCCTCTAGCGTTCTCTTTTTGCTTCTTAATTTTCTGCTGATTTTGCTGTTTCACGAATTGTTGCTCCTTTTGAATTGGGTGATCTCTCGTCACCTAAATGAATTCTTCCACTTACAGTATGCAATGTTTGATCAATACGAGTTGGATGTGCAACTAATCTGGCTCATGTTCCATGTAAAACATCAAAATATGACATCGATCTTAGATCATGTTCTGTATTACCAATAGAATAGGCATGCCATTAGCAATATTGAACTATGGAAACTCTGAAGTACTTATAATGGCTGAAAATCAGTGCAGCAACCATTATCTAAATTACGTAATATTCGATTGGAAAAGGAAGACCAAACTCAGCGATTAATATATAGCTCTGCTGTTTCAAAGATGACTTGCCCGGTTTCAGGTGAGACAACAGTGGTATAAGCTCAGCGCTGGCTTAAACAGTATATTGATTACTTCTCAGTCGGATAGCAGGACTCACAACTCTATGCTTTCTATCTTTTTTTCTAAATTTTTGAGAGGCAAGCTGCGGTTACACAGACCTATAACAGTAACAAGTATACAAAGAATCAATCAGTAACTGTACTCCTGACCTTCTGTCATGGAAAACGAACAAAGAAAAAGACTACGCTATAATCATCTTCAGAAGCATCATTAGTAGAGATTTATTACGTTGGTTTTGAGTTGTTAGTATGCTGTGTGTGCGATTTTGCAGGCAATGAGTTTCCATAAACAGTGGAGGGCGTACTCTTTAGATTATGAGGGAGTAGAGAAGATGATGTTTTTCGTGAAAGAGCCAGTCTTATGTTTTGCCAAGAAATGCTCACTTAAAGTGCAACTGGCAACAATAAAGTCGTCTAACGATTGGGATTTTGAGATCAATGGTTCTTTCACTGATAGAGAGTGCACCATAACAGATTATAGAGGGCAGTTGGTAGCCGAGGTAATGCATACTGGCAACCTGTTCGGTACTTACTGTTATTCATTTTCTCTCCTTTGTCTAAATTAATTAATGTCATCAAAATCAATCCGATTCAGTTCAGGCGCATCGTACGCTGGTCTTTTCCTGTTTTTGATAACTATATCTACTCACGACGGATTTCAAGATTTCTTCTTCCGCTTACACATTTACTTCATATCTTCATTTCTACGTCGTTTGTACTCGATCATAACTGCCAATGCTCATCACCGTAGAGAATTTCAGGTCACACAACTTTATATTATTTAATTCTATAGATTTTGGTGTTATCTTCTTGTTACAGCAAACACTTGGTGTAGAGAAAAACTGTGTACCTCAGTCAACTTAAATTTATTCTTTCCATTTTGTTAAAACAATATCCCCAAGGACTTGAATATTTTTGAAATGCGATTTGCTAATTTTACGTTTCTATTTTCAGTTTTATTCAAAATATTAATATTTCAAATATTGTTCTTGCTCTCCTTATGATTGAAAGCCCTTCCCCAATAAGATTTCTCTCCTTGATAGTTTAAGCCTTTTATGATTAACCTTTCATCGATCTCAACCGTCAACAATACGTCGTATGGGTGAAGCGAACTTGATTAGCTTCTCCCACAAGAGCAAGATTCATGACAATCGCTGTTGCTGACTCGCATGTCCAAACTTGATAATCAATTATTGAAGCCGCACTATCATATTTCGTTATATGCTACAATTTGTGAAGTCGTCTCTTTAAATCTTTCTTCATATGCAGGTAAGAGCACGGAATGCAGTTGGCATGATTGTGAGCAAAGATCTCTACTACGTGATCATACAACCTGGTTACGACCAAGCCTTTGTATTTGGCATCGTTGCCATCCTTGACAATATATATGAAACTTAAATAAGCTAAAAGTCAAGTAATTAATTATTCATCATCACTCCATGATAATGAATAAGAAATTTGTACATCTATATATAGCAATAGCTTTTCTCTTCAAATAAGACAGCGATGCAGATGAAAAGTTCATCAGAAGCCATCAGTTAATCTTGTAAATTATATGATGAAGTGCACGGTTCGGACTTCTCTAGACAACTTCATAAGCAATCTTGACAAAGTGCGTGATGCCGAGGCTTGACATAGACTCTACTTATGTAAGGAATCACTAGCCGATTGGCCAAATAAAAGAGAAGGATTGCATTAGGCTTTTGGCAGCTACCGTAAAACTTTGTTAGACTTATCTATTATGAATTCTACAAATTATGAATATTACATAGATTTGAAGAAACGAAGAATCGATGTAACCGACCTAGAGAAAAAAGCTTAGTTGTTGTTGTCCGACTTGACAGGATTCACGTCTATACCTGTTTGGAATCAGCTGTACCACATACTCTCTACGTGAAGTTGAAGCTTCGTCGGTTTCATCATCGTCCAAAAGATGCCTTTATGCCAAGAGATCATTTCCTTCTAATGGTTCACATCCATGAACATCATCATGCGTCCTCCTTGTGATCTTCGTTTACTTCCATGATTTGTCTTCATCGTTTACACGTCTCTATATTCTTCATCATGATTGGAAAGTCAGTCTGCTTTATACAGTTCAATGCCGTGTAGAAATTCATCATTGGCAGCTAAGATTCCGATTGATCATGTATCATTAACGTACTACCCTGTATTGTTTCGACGTTAATTTGTATATTTGAAGAAATTTGGTCTTCGTAGAAATGATTTATATCTATATCAATGATGAATGGTTGCAGAAGGGTTAAATTATATATTAATCGGGAAATTAAATTATCTAGAAAAATCTGCAATCTTCATATAAGTTATTAGATGGCATGCTTGAAAGTCTTAACCCGAATCATATATATATATATATATATATATAGAAAAAGTCGTATAAGTTAGCACACTTTGGCACCATCAATTGAGATTTACTTTATAGATTCAAACAAATCTCAACTATTCATCTTTGGTGATGGTTGAGGAGATTTAAATAACAACAACAACAACAAATAAGCCTTTTTCCATACTAGATGAGGTCGACTACATGGATTCTTTGTTTCCAAAGAGCTCTATCATGTGTCATGTTAGCAGTTTACTCACAATAAGCTAGATCATTCTTTATTGTTTCTTTCCAACACTTTTGTGGTTGTCCTCTACCTCTTTTAATATTTTTCAAATTTAGTTTTTCGTATATTCTTATAAGTTCTTCTTTTGATTTTCTTTCTATATGTCCAAACCATCTTAAACGATATTCTCTCATTTTATCCTCTATTGGTGTCGCTCCTAATTTGTATATGTTGATAGTTAACTGCCCAACACTCAGAAGTATAAAACATTCTAATTGCTGCTCTATAATATTTACCTTTTAACTTTAATGGTATCTTCTTATCACAAAGAATATCTGATGCTCCTCTCCATTTTAACCAACTAGCATTAATTCTATGTGTAACATCTCTATCAATTCTCCCATCACTCTGAAAAATTGACCCTAGGTATTTAAAACTTTCCTTTAAATCTAAAGTAAATCTTAACTATCCATTTTTTGTGATGCATTGTTGAGATTTAAATTTATAAGATAATTTGAAAGTACACTTTATTCACAGAGGTACTTTACTTTTAAATTTTAAGTCTAAAATATTCATCGTCAGTTGTCAATTGTTGAGATTTGTTTGAATTTACTTAAGTGCTAGCATATATCAGTTTCTCTCCCTCTTATAAATATATATAACCCACTAAGGAATCTAAGGCCTGGACAAAACAAGATAAAGCAAATAACAAGATAGAGCACAATGACAAGCAAAAATTCATGTCGCCGACCCGGTTCGGCAAGGCTTGGTTTGGTTTCGGATGTTGAGAATATATTTTTGCAATAAAGCAAGATGAAGATAAAAATAATACAATTTTACACAAATAACAAACAAATGAGGGAATTGACATTTCTTAATTGGAAAATACACTTGCAAAAGAAGAACGAACAATCCCCAATAATTACAAAATACCAGCCTTTTCCCCATGGAACATGTTCTGCATTTGGTTCAAATGGAATGAGCCTTCATCTAACCTTCCCTACATTTTCAATCAATTGTACCAAAGTCTGCAGGGTCGGGATGGGCCCAGAAATGGGCAAGTAAGCCCACAAGCGGTGCATTGATGTAGGTGGTGGGCTCACTCTCCTGGAAGAAGGATCTCGAGTCCGGGTAAGCATCTGTGGAATTGGGTCCGCCGACCACAGCACCCACTAGCAGGTTCGGATTTGGATCTGGGCTCGCATAATATCGCGAACCCGCCTTACATCCGATACGTTGTGGGTGAGCTGCTATGGAAGGTATGGAGCTGCCCCTGTGGTGTATATGTAGAGGATACCGTATACCGTATCCCACCATATACGACATCTTCATGGGATTGTCCCCTAATATGTAATCAACCTAAAATTGTTGCATTTAGTCAGTGATTGATCGATCAATCAAACACATATCAAGAATCTGAATCAAGAACTTGGATTTGGTTGTGTATTTACATCCAAATCCAAATCCAAATCTATCATCTTCTTGATCTTGGCTTACCTGGCGTTTTGCGATTTGCTTGAGCTTGGCTGGCATGGCCGAGACTTTTCCACATGGCACGACGTGATTGGAGTGACTCAAGTAATTGGAGTAGGTTAGCAGCAAGAAAGAGAGTGTGGTTACATGCTGCATGTTGCTGCCGCCCGTTTTGAAGATTAACCCACCTGGGAGGGACAAATTTTCTGCGTAAAATAACGTTTCACAAACCCAGAGTGCTCCCTAAAGACACAGTCATGAATTGCCTAAATAGTGGGGAGCATAAAACTTATAACCATCCATCTTACAACTCACCATTTCACTGATAAATTAATAAGAGTGCTATGTGTGTTAAGAGAGAAGTATATAAAACCTGCACTACACATATATAAATGAGAGTGCATAGTTAATGTGCATACTTATTTGTGCTCTAATCTTCTTAAAGATCTAAATCATTTAATATTTAAGATTAAATGTTAAAATCTTTAGGTCAAAAAACAAATAGTATCAAATACATTTATTGTATTTGATATTTTGAAATTTTAATTTTAATTGTTGATCTCATCAATCAAACAATTGAGATTGTGATTAAAAGATATGAAAAACTATATTGTGAAAAGGTTAAAAGGGTATGAGGATGACCACAAAAGTATTAGAAAGAAACTATAAAAATGATTTTGTTTATATTAAATTAATTGCTAACATGACACATGATAGGGATCCATGGAAATAAAGAATCCATATAACCGACCCTTATCTAGTATAGGAAAAGACTTAGTTAGTTGTTATATCTTCAATCGAACAATTAAGTTGTTTGAGAATATTTAAACATAGATACATGTGCACATTTACTATATTTTCTCTCTCTCTCTCTATCTAGTATAGGAAAAGACTTAGTTAGTTGTTATATCTTCAATCGAACAATTAAGTTGTTTGAGAATATTTAAACATAGATACATGTGCACATTTACTATATTCGCTCTCTCTCTCTCTATATATATATATATATGAAAACCCGATCATGTTCATCTTTGATATATTCATTTGTCCTTTAAGTAATATGAATATAAGTTACTTATTATTTTTGAGTGACATGAGTATTAATTGAAACGTTTAAGATACTTAAAAAAAATGAAAGACAATCTTATACTCGTGTGTCCTTATAAAATAATATCAAATATGAATAGGTGGATAGGATTCAATCTCACACACACAAATCTCTCTCTCATATATATATATATATATATATATATATATATATATATATATATATATAAAGAGAGAAAGAGAGAGTGTGTGAGAGAGGGGCGGGGGGGGAGAGTGCAAAACCTGGTGAATACTGGATTTGTGGATGGGATGTCTCGGGCAAGAGAGTGCAGATGAAGTTGTCAGCATTCAGCTTAAAAGACTCCAAGTAATACGCATTCCCCATCAAAACTTCCTGTTGCAACATGAACAATTTCTTCTTTAATTTTCTAGAAAAAAGGCACCAACTTTTTTATTTTTCAGAAAACGTGCAGTGGCTATTTTAATAAGCAGAAAAATGCTTGTCTCATTACATCGAGACAGGCAACAAAACAAGGAAACCACAGGCAATGGCATGCATGAACTGTCACCCTTTTTCTTTACACAAGCCTTTTGGCTTTCCTAGAAGGAATGTTGGTCGCTCACTCGAGATAACTAGTAAAAGATACCACCATAATAAATCTTTGTTGGTTTCGCCCACAACGGTTAAAAGTAGGTCTGGTACTATAAGCTTTTATTCAGTTAAACATAAAAAAGTAAAACATATCTTTGTTTGGTTAGCGAGTTTAAGTTCATCTAAGTATATGCTTGCTTGTCTCGACCATCGAATCCCTTTGGGCATCGGCGAGGTTGTGACGGTCATGAAGAGACTGAATCTTTATGAGATGTCTACTTCAGTCGTACGCTGAACAATAAATATGTAACAGAAGAAGCAAGAAGGAAGTACATGACGAAGTGACGAATTCGCAATATATCACTATGAGTGTACGCTTTGGGCAATAAATGTTGAAAGAAGGAAAGGGAAAGCTTGTAGCAATAAATATTGAAAGAAGGGGAAGGTTGTGTGTGTCGACCTTGGAGATTAGCACGTTGATGCCTGCGTGCTTATTATCCCAACCGAACTCATTAATGGTCTCGTCCGCACCCAACACCATCTCGTTAGTCTTGATGTACTCCCGGTAGATTCGATCCTCAGACGCCTTGTGCAACCACGCCGCAGCCCAAAGCAGCTCATCCTACAAATTCACCATTGTTGCTTTAAAGGTAAAGCTAAGCCAAGTCTAGAGAGAGAGGGATGGGTAAAGAAAGCAACGGTAACTATGCTTGCTCTACTTTCAATCTAAACGGTAAAAGAGTAGCCAGCCCTAGGGTAACAGCAACGGTCACATTTGGGGATCCACCCACCTGGTAACCGTCGAAGCTGCAATAGAATGGGCAAACGGCGTCATGCAGGCTATTGCTGTAGGCACCTCGGTATTTATCAGCGAACTCGAACACCTAACAGACGGCAAAGCAGACTGCCAACTGTTAGAGAGAAAAACCTTGGAATTGAGCAAGACATTATACAAAGTATAATGATATAAAGTTGTTTGAAAAGCTTTAAATATGAATGAAAATTGAGCAAGACATTATATATATTTATATGGAGAGATAAATAAATATAGTTAAGAAAAAGAGAGAAATGGAGGCTTGTATCAGAGGCAGATGATAAGATTTTGGAAGGAGCGGACACTCACGCTAACGGCTCTCTCGAGAAGGAGGCGAGAGTAGGAAGGGTCGCGGGATCGAAAGACAATGGAGGCGGCCGCCAGCGCCGCTGCAGTCTCTCCGGCGACATCAGAGCCTGGGTGGTTTCGGTCGACCTTGTACACGGTTCGCGGTGTGTCCATGTCCTCCGGTCTCTCCCAGCAGTTGTGGTCGGCTACCGCGTCACCGACCTGGACGTAGACTGTCTCTGGCACAGTCGTCGCCTTTAGCAAGTAATCTGTAGCCCACTTCACGGCGGAGACCGCGTGATTGAGCTCAGTGCCCATGTTCTTCCCGAAATCGACGATGCTCCAGGAAAGAAGTGTCGCCGTGAACGCCATCGGAAAACCGAACTTTAGGTTGTCCCCGGCGTCGTAGTAGCCACCACTCAAGTCTACCTGTGAAAATATATCACTATCAAAATCAACGAGTTGTCTTAGCTAACTATATGCAAAAACTCCAAAGTGCCAGCTTCAGTGGATGAGAAAAATGTCTAATAATGAAATGCATGAGAAGAGAGTTGAGTTAAGGTAAGAGTAAAGCTATTTCAGATGAATGGTAGCATACGCCGGCGAGAGAACCGTCTCTAAGGGCGGAATCCAGGCGCCATTTTAGGCGCTGGGACTGCGGGAGCTTGCCGGAACGTTGTCCTTCAAAGAAGAGAATGCTCTTGCGGAGGGCGTCGCCATAGTCGTGGTTAGCGAAGGAAGATATTGGAAGAATGAGAAGAAAGAGGAGAACGGTGCTGGAGGGTGGCGATCGACGGAAAAAAGGAGGAAACGCCGCCATGATTGCCGGGAAAACAGGAGGCAGGAGCTTTTTGTTCTGCTGGATATCGACGGAAGGGAAGGTTTTATAGTGCGCCGCAAGGGCGGTACGTTCATCGGATTCTTTGCTTTTCCAGCGAATCAGGGAGCGCCACATGGGCGATCGAGCATGAGAGTCCTTGACCGTCTCGTTGACGACGTCCATTGGGCCCTACGACGAAAAGACTCGTGAGTTCACGTGATCTCTCTCTCTAACAGAAGGAAAAGAGAGAGAGAGCGAAGATGAAAGTGCGCCCCACCTCCGAATGCAGCTTTCGTGATTGGGTTGTCGTGAACAAAAGCGGGATTTAAAGGGATATTTTACGGCCGCTCTATCGGTTGTTTGTTTGACATGTGAATCTGATTCCCACAAGAGACATTTTCATGTGATTTTGAGCCCATGGCTCGCGTCGTTTGGTGCATGTGGGAGTCTAACTCTTCTTCTTGATGCCGAATGCGAGTCACGTTCGGTTAACTTGACAAAGTGACTCGTGAGATTCGTTCTCATTTTCGTGAGATAACGTTTCTTACACATGAGAGCAAACATGCCGTTTGGTTCCGATGGAAGAGCAAAGGAAAACAGGAGCGGGTGTGATGCTGACCGCTGATTGACTTTGGTGACCATTAATGGCTAAATCTGGTCCGCGACCTGCACCGTCCATGTGCTCTCCTTGCAGTCTTTTTACAGAGAAAGAGATGCCGGATGAGGTTTATAGAAGATTAGGGGGCACCCTCGTGAGTCCTACACCCCATTCACGAGTTTATATATATAGAGAGAAGATAGTTCATGCTCACACTCATGCATTTTTTATTTTTTTAACATTTCTTGAGATTTTGAAGTCAAAAGTAAAAATGATCAAAGTTCATTTATTGTACTTGAAAAATTACCAAAATATCTTTTTACTTTTAAACTTGAATCTCATCCGCCGATGGAATGATCGAGATTATTTAGTACATTTAAGCATAGATATGGTATATACATTTCCCACGTTTTCTCTATCTGTTTTTTATGTGTATATATTGTTTTTGGATCCAATATATATATATATATATATATATATATAGAGAGAGAGAGAGAGAGAGAGAGAGAGAGAGAGAGAGAGAGAGAGAGAGAGAGAGTGCTATTTGTGAGGTTGTGAAAGACTTGCTAAGATTGGCAAAGTCAATTTCCCCTTGAAAGTGTGCAAAAGGAAAAAGAGGAAGAAGACCGAACTGAGATCATCCAAACTCAGTTTGAGCCCAAAATAGTGAAGACCAGGTCAAGCCTAGCTGTTTTATTGGACACGGTCTGCTTTGGATCCGGCTTCTGTTATCCACCATAATCCAAACTTGCCACAAAAAATTAATCCAAGCCTGAACCTTGGCCACTCGATCATGTCCTTCGACCTGTTACCTCCTGCTTCCGACAATACATGCATATAGCATTAAAACATGAAACGATCAAATGGCAATCAAGGCTTTTAGCCCACGCTCTCGACTTTTGTGTTGTAGACCACAAGTTCGACTCCTGGGGTGTGCACACCGGGCTTCAGCTTCTGGTTTTCAGAATGGGAATCCAAGGTGGTCTAATTTTGCAAGACTCGATTTTTTTTTTGTTACAAGAGGAGGCCGAAGCCTAACACACACAGACACACACATATGCACCCTTTTGGAGTCGAACTCCCCACCACCAGCAACGACACTAGAGCGCCCCGATATTGTGTTAATGTTCTGGGTTGTTGGATTAGATTTTGGTTCTTCATATCTGCATCTGATTACCCTTAATATCTATCCAATTGGTGGGATTCGGTAAAGCCAGGTCCAATCCGGAACCCAACCCGCCTACATCCTACATGTCTGTGGCTGAACAGCCATACTTGAGCTTGAGCTTGGACTCGGTTCATCTTAATCTGGAGCCTTTATGTGTTTGAACAAGCTAGAATTCAGACAAGGGTTTCTAGCTCAAATCTGGTCTGCTGATTTGAGCATATCTTATGTGGTTGAGTGGGCTGGATCAGATCCATCAGATAGTTCATTTTGAGGTCTTGTAAACTACAGCCGATTTAAGAATGCTTGGCGAATCGCATCGAAGAAGTTGGATCTATGGACAAGACTTGTCCAAGCCAAGCTTGGGCCTTTCGACCACCACTTAAACCCAACCTTAGTATAGTTGGTTGGTGGAGTTTCTTGGTGTAGAGCTCAATAAGCAACATTTGACAGGAAATAACTCTCACCCTTTGGTTTAAGTACAAGAGATTGTTTGTTAGAATGGACTCAAGAGAGAATATTTTAGCGCCCATGATCTACATGGCACATGGATTTGAACTTAGAAGCACTATACTTGATTTGGATTTGGTTTTGTTTAGAGTAGTTTGTCTCATTTGAATTCATTTAAAATTATTTGAATCGTAGTTAGGTAATGAATTTAGATTCATATCCACATTGATGTCATGGTGTTTGGTGTGTCTGTTATATTTTCTTTTTCTTAATTCGTGTTATATCATAGTGTCCATGTAATTAGATTTTATTCACATTTTGGCCCCTATACTTTATAAGAGTACCAGTCTTTATTGCATAGGAGAATAACCACAATCCACGCTTCATGCATGAGACATGCTTTCAGGCTAGTTGTTCTAACACGCCATCAAGCAACACCAACACCACAAAAGATAAGTCGTTGCACGACAAGAACTCGAATCATCCAAGAGTCATAAATCATTGCACTTAAACCATTCAAGAAAGTCCTCAAATAAGGGTTTTTCTCTATTCCATACTCTTTTAAGAGTCATAAAGATTGATGATCTGAGTATATCAGAGCAAGATCAGATCATAAAGGATTGTGATTTGATACTTTACAAATCAATACACGAATGGAGGATATTGACAGATACATTCTAGGAAAAATATGATGAAAATCAATCTCCGCTGTGTCGCAAACAACAGAAAGTCGCACATATAGTTCAAGTTCGTCTTACCTTGGCATTTCATTGATACTTCGGGAGCAGCAATTTGCACCTGGGATCCATAATTCAGGGCGATTTCCAATTCTTCATGTCATGTACGATTAAAATCCTGCCACTTAATTTCGTTTTAATTGAAAAACTGTTGGACACCATGCCACAAATCCAGCTAGATCATATTCCTGTTACTTTCAAATTCCAGGTTCATGAAGCTCATCCATCAGGGTGGGCAAAAGAATAGGCAAATGTAATGGGTTAAAGTTCCCAAGCCACAATCAACTTGGCAAGATGTGGCTAATGTTGTTTAAAATTTAAACGACTCATCATCTAGTTTGAGATAAAAATACAATTCACAGATGCCAATAGAATGTTATATCACATAGAAACTTTCACTTGTAACTAAAAGTACTAAAAATGCTGATACTCATGAAGACACGCATGAATACACGCTTGTACCATACAGCAAAACCTGTTGAGATTCTTGCCCTGTTCTAAACGCCTATCTTTTGCCAATACTAGCATCAATCAAAACAGTTTCTCTGCATCTATTCTTACCAGATCACTGTTTTTTGGGCATCAATATGCAGATAACATCACGACTACTCCTTCCTGCGGTTCCAGGCTTCCAGCCAAAAAATTGGACAAATGCCTAAGTTTCCAACATTAACAACAACATTGCAATCTCAACTGCATCAGAAAAACTCATCATGGATCATTATCGAATTTCTGGATAATGCAAATGTGCATGTCCTGTGTTTGACTAAGCACGTACACAAGCAACGGGTAAAAAATTAAAAGGAATATATCATGGTCCTTAATCCTTCGTATCGGACAATGAGAGATCCGAGTGACCAGAGATCGTCTATGTCAGATCTGAGACCGGATCCTTCCAAAGACGCCGTCCGCGCTCCGGAGAGTCCTCACGAGGCGTTGTTCTTCACTCTCGCCTATCTAGTGCGCAGGGATCTCTTCTCGGTTCAGATGGTATGCAGATCGCCCAGGGACTCCGTTTACGGCGATCCGTTGCTGTGGCAGGACATCTGCGTCGATTGGCCGTTGAATTGGAAGCTAACGAACGACGCTTTAGTGGGAATTACAGCCAAGGCGCAGGGTAGTCTTCGGTCTTTGACATTGAAGAATTGTCTGATGGTTACAGACGACTGACTTCGACGGGTCATCGACCAAAATCCTCTCATTTCCGAGGTTGGGAAGAAATTTGTCGTGCATGTTAGAGATATTTCATTATTGAATAGAGCAATCATAATTCTCTTCTAGTTCTTTTATAGTTACTTCATAGTTGAATGTTGTTCTTTCCTACGGCTATTTTATAGTTGGATAAGGAGATAATTTTGTTCTTAATAGTTCTCTGTCGCTGATCTCTTGATGGCAAGTTTTGATTAAACTAAGGCAGGTATTAGGTATTTGAAGAAAGTTTCTAGACGTTTTCTTCGCTTTCCTTGACTTACTTCATACAACTTTCAAATATGCAACATAGGAATGCTAAGTAGCAATAGGAGAAAATGTTGATTAAAATAACAGTAGGCAGGCTCATGAAGGAGGATGAAATGCGTAATATAGGAAATGCTGATGCTTGTAATATCCATATTCTTTCATGCCTAGTAGAAACCGTTAAGAATCTCAACCTGGAAAGTATAACTTACATGATTTATTTTAGGAGAAGACTTTAATACCGTCGACTTTCACCATTATTTTGAAAATTTATTGTAACATGAAAAGCCAAAAATGGGAGAGCATCAAACAATTGTAATAATAATCGTTTCATGATAAGAAAATGTGAAACAGACTATGCATGCTTAGTTGATGCTGAGTTTCTTTTTATGATATCATTAAAGTTGAAAGGTAAATATTATAAAGCACCAATTAGACTTATGTCGTATGGTTCTAAGTGTTGAGCGGTTCATCGTCAATATGTACAAAATAGATGAGTGGTCATACAAGAAAAGACTATATACAATATCGTATACATAATGAGGTTATTAGAAATAAATTGAGAGTTGCAATGATAGATGATAAAATAAAATGAAATAGTTTACGATGGTTTAGACACGGAAAGATAATCAAAGGAAGCTCTTATAAGAAGATATGAGAAATTAGATGGTGAAAATGTTAAAAGAGAAAGAAGAAGACTACAAAAGTGTTGGAAGAAAATAATAAAGAATGATCTAGCTTATGTTGAGTTAACTGTTAACATAGCACACGAGCTCTATAGAAACAAAGAATTCATGTAGCCAATCCCATCTAGTATGAGGAACGGCTTAGTTGTTGTCATTGTTGTTGTGTCTTCATCGGTTTCTCTTCCTTTGGAGTCAATGGTACAAATACAAAGCCGTCAACCATGTGTTGTACATAAGATTTCATGTGGCACAGTGAAGTCTCTTATCATGGGCTGGTGATCCCATAGGGCTGTCACACTTGCCTAATGAAGCATTTTGTCTCTGAACTCTCACATGTGATAATATATCATGTCACTTAGCTAGTGGGAACAACAATGTTTCCATTGTGTAGTTATAGTTCATCTTGTTGTGCGAGCATACAGCCTCTGGTTATTGAAGTTGTTGACCTTTATGTCTGATCATATGCAGTTTTTCTCTCTTTTCTTTTTCTGATAGTGAGAGAAACTTAAGATGTATTAGCATTTCAATGACAATGCTCTTTCGAAAGGTAATCAGAGGAACAAATATTTCCAAGGTTACATCATGCCAAAAGTCCACCAAAACCAAATCAAAACGAAGCCTGATCCCACACTAAGTGGGTCAGCTACGTGGATTTTTGTCATCATTGTGCTAGGGTATTCTTTATGGAGACTGCATACATAGAAAATAAAAGACAAATCCTCTAAGGCAGATCCAAAATTAGCAATGTTATGTGATGTCAAGTTGAAAAATCAAGCATCCTATAAGGCAGTCCATCTCAGCTACATGGACTGGCATCTACATCTATGTAACAAAGGTGACCGTCTCTTGATCTTTAAATGTTGAAAGCCCTGGCTTTATAAATGAATTTAATGTCCCAGGTAAGAAAGTCTACCCATCTGTAATGTGCATAAAATGGACAGCAAAAACAGGGGTTTCTTTTCATGCATGCGCACATTCATACTACATCTAATAATCTCCTTTCTGGAGAGTCTTCTGCTTCACCATTTCTCCCTACCTGTATAGATTTTCATATCTTTTGACCTTGAGATAATTACATTACTAACTCAAACTTACGGGTGTTATTTTTATATCAATTCAGTGCCTTTTTCTGTTCATTTTGATGTCATTCATGACCTCATTCTTAAATTCACGATGATAATAATCGAGCTCACTTCATCCAAGCGTATCTTTGCTATGCCGATATATTATTTAAATTTGTTTTTCTGCCACAAGAACTTTTTAGAACTCTTTTTATTCCTTTTCCTTTTTATGCATTTCCATTTTGTCTTTGTTCTTTCCATAGCTTTGCCTACCAGGATGTGTTCATGTTACGGGCGATGTTATAGTGGAAGCAGTTAGAGTTCTCGCTGACCAAAGGGGTGATAGTCGACTTCCTCTGAAGCGTTTGGCCCTTGATGGCCTCAACAATCTAACCGCAGAACACATCAACAAGCTGAACTCGATGCTCAAGCGGGGTGAAAAGAAGGCAATGGACAAGATGTATAGATACTACGGCCACAGGCACTCTGTTCAGCAAGAAACCAGCTGTTGTGGCGTGGTTGACGTTGATGTGTGTCCGAGGTGCAGGAAAGTGAATCCCGTCTTTGATTGCACAAGGGAACAATGCCGTTACCGGTTCCTCGGATGCCGTGGCTGCTTGTTGTGCATATCAAGATGTGATGATTGTGGAGGCTGCCTCAGATGGGATGAGTTTGGACTAACGTTCTGCTTAGATCTGTTGTGTGAAGAATGCTGGCTGCAGCTTCCGAAGTGTATGCTGTGCAATCGATCTGGTTGTCGTGGGAATAAGAGTCACTCTTCGTTAAAAACTTATTCTGGGCTTATGTGTCAAGTTTGTTATGAATCAACATTTGCTCCTTATATTGACAACTGAAGCTAAATCAGAGTCTAATCTGACCATGGGAAACATGTAAGACCAGACTGGCGCGTTAAGTAAAGGCTTCAGACTCATTGATTTTGGTATAGTATGGAATAAGTTAAATGCAGAATTATGTGTTTTTCGTAGTATTTATATATTCTTTCTTACTTGTTCCGCAAGGGAAATCAAATGATTATGCTTGCCCTTTTTGATGGCAAAATATAATTCGAGAAACCTGGCCAAAACTTGGAGGGTAAGACCTTAGAAACACTCACGACCTACGTGAGCTTCCTCTTCCTTCCAACTGCTAACGATTTGTTAGTTGCTCTCTTGTTATGCAGAGTTGAGAGTAAAATTCTAGCCGTTGATGATTTTCTTACTCAAGCACTCACTATAGGTTAAGCGGCCATTGTAGCACTGCAGGACTTTGCTGCATCACTCTTTCTCTTGGCAGCCATGGTAAAAGCAGAATGCCAGAACCCCCTGTGCTGTACACTTTTGGGGACTCCCCAACTGAAGCTGGAAATAATAACAACTACTTAGCATCTCTTGCCAAGGAAAATAATCCACGGTGTCGCATAGATTACAAGGTGGAATCACTGGAAGGTTCACCCAATGGAAAGACAATCGGTGACAGCACGCGAGCACACACACACATACATATAGATAATATACATAAAGGTTAACCAACCAAAGAATAGGTCGATGTTATGTGCTGATCCAAGCTCATCTAACCGGGTTTATGCAACAAACTAAGATGAGCTTACCATGATCAAAATAACAAGCAGCTCATCCCAATTAACAGTCCTACCCTCCTTTTGTGTCCACAAGGGCCCAAAAAAATGGTTGCTTAATAGTATCGGAGACCAAACAGAGGGTTCATTACAAAAACAAGCTAAACATTTTAAATATAATAAAGTATAAGAGAGTCACCAACCCCAATTAGTGAAAGCTGCATAATGAAGGATCTATATAATTAATAATGCAAGACAAATTATGCATTCTCTTTAAATTGAATGAAGAGCTCATAGCTTACGGTTGTGGAGGAAATAGCATCAGCAGCAATAGCTAGAGATTAGAAGCCTAGGTTGCTCCCAATGGTGGATGAGACAGCGCAGCACATCCACCCACCCAAAAATTGCGAAATTAACACATAACTTGTAGCTTACGACTGAACCCGTGGACTATATTACATGGTTTAGCCCACGGCAAAAGTTTTTCAAGCTTATCATTGAATCAATTGAAATAATAATGGGTTATTTGCCCGACACAAAAAAGAAATTCGCAATCTGCCATTGGGAATTGATCTTATGGCTGTTCCTACTTAGACATGGCAGACCTACATGGAGGCGAAGACGGGTTATAGAACCCGTCAACATATCTGAGTGTATTATTCGCCCATGAACAAAGTTGAATCTTCAGTGAGACTTGTTTCATAATAATCATTTTGATTAATTACTAGAGATTACTTCTGGATATCTAGATTTTAATGGCTACCAGTCCACCGAATTCCAAGGATGGTGACCAACCTTCTTTGTAGCTCCTAAGAAATCTTCCCTCAAGGCTACAGATTTCTTATTTTATTTGTTGATGTTTTGCTTGCATAATTCCCACGGCAACTACCATTGCTCAGAATGTAAATCAAGCATTATTCGTTTGGTGAGAAAATATTTCATAACCATATCCATCAAACAATCACATGATTTCTTTTTTCTTATTTTGAGAAAGCTTGAGAGAGTGGAATTGTAGCTGTTTCAAACTTTTCAACTCAAGCACACGCTATAAATTAAGCGCCCCTGTGGCCATGACACGCATCTCAAAGAATCCAATCAAATTGAAACAATGGCAGCCTTTGTATTGTTAGCATCACTCCTTATCTCGGCTGCCATTGCCCAAGCAGAATCCCCAGTGATTTATGTGTTTGGGGACTCCCTCACTGACGTTGGAAACAACAACTACTTAGCATCTCTTGCCAAGGCAAATTATCCGTGGTATGGTATAGATTATCAAGGAGGAATCACTGGAAGGTTCACCAATGGGAGGACCATCGGCGACATTATATGTATGTCATCTTGCTTACTAGTTTACTAAGTCTTTGTTGATTAAATTTTTTGTATACTTTCTAATGATGGTATAGCTGCTCGTTACTTCTATGTACTGTTCTTGTTGCTTGAACTATAGAACATGGTTGTGCGACTACTCTGGTCGAATTTTTTGGTACTACTCCTTGTCGACGAAGAAGGGTTACAATCTTCATTTGCTGAAGTTGTGGAATATTGGTGCAGGTGAAAAATTGGGGATTCCACCTCCTCCACCATATCTCTCTTTGTCTAGCAACGATGATGCCATTCTTAAAGGAGTCAATTATGCTTCTGGTGGTGCAGGCATTCTCAACGAGACTGGACTTTACTTTGTACAATCCTCGGACCAGCTCTTTTTCATTTTCAGAAAGATATATTTCCACATTGTTCTTCATGTTTGTCATTATAAAGCATATGCTTGGGTTTTAAGAATCCAATTCAAACTTCTTTGTGCCTAAACATTTTTCAATAAGAATTTGAACTGGATTCCTTGAATTTAAGCACCTGAGAAACGGATAATCAACCATAAGGCTGATAAATGAACATAGCTGCTCATGGTACAGATCAATTTGACAGCGACTCGGTTCGTATCTTCTGCAAACGCACTGAATCAGCTATACCAGCTGAACATGAAGAATGCATGTTTGGTTCTGCTCACCTTGCATTATCTCGTTAAGTTTAGTACATGGAACTCTTGTGGGCATATATATTAGATAACCATGTTAACCCAATAATTAGAAGAAAACTTATAATTCTTACGTTAACAAGAACCATGTGTTCAGCTTGTCTAACCAGATGTGTTCATTGGCTCATATTTGCCTCAGTTCAAGAGAGCTAACCGCCGCCAGCATGCTCAAGCATTTAAGGAAGCAGAAGCTAGACTGATCTTTTACTGCTAAATGTCTGCTTCTCATTTTCTTACAGGTGCAGCGTTTGACATTCAATGATCAAATAGATTACTTTGAGGCAACTAAGGAAGCTATAAAGGGGAAGATTGGACCAAACGAAGCTGAGAAGCTGTTGAACAAAGCGGTCTATTTCGTAGGCCTCGGCAGCAATGATTTTGTGAACAATTTCTTGCAGAAATTTCTAGCCGACTCTCAAACCTACAATGAAGACTCGTTCATCGCCTATCTTATGTCCACATTAGATGGGCAATTCACAGTAAATGCTCCATCTTTCCTCAAATCTTTCTAGTATAAAATCTATGATCTCATAAACTGAATCTGGTCACTCAAGGGACCAGGCCCTAGTTAAGTGACAAGCACGAACCTGGTTTCATGAGATCCGCCCGACTTGGTTCCATTGCTAGTTCACGAAACAAACCATGTTCAGGCTCCTCTAAGTCTTATAGTAAAAACATTTAGAGAACCATACTACAACTACTACGACAACTAGCCTTTTCTCATATTACATGAATTCTTTGTTTCCACGTAACTCTATCATGTGTCATACTAAACTAAATCATTTTTTATAGTTTCTTTCCAATACTTTTAACAAATTTTATAGTCTAATTTTAAAAATCTTTTTTACCAGTGTCTTTTGGTACATATTCAAAACATCTTAAACTATTTTTTCTCATTTTATCGTTTATTGGTGCTACTCTCAATTAATTTCTAATAACCTCATTACATACATATACCGTCTTTTCTTGTGATTGATTATCTCAACATCTTCATTTCTCCTCTATACATCTTTTGATGATTGGTTGCAGAGACTTCACAACCTTGGGGCAAGGAAGATAGTGTTTCACGGTCTGGGCCCCATGGGTTGCATCCCCTCGCAGAAGGTGAACTCTCCAACCGGTGGATGCTTGGAGTATGTCAATAAGCTCGCCCTCAAATTCAATGCTGTACTTAAAGGCAAGCTCAAGGAGCTCAACGGCCGCCTGCCGGATGCCGATTTCAGCGTAGCTGATATCTACGACCTTGTCTCGGACCTCATCTTAAACTCCACTAAATATGGTATCCAATTCTCCTTCAATCCTCATTACGGACGGATTCATTCTGTTATTCTTCAATGATTTGAGCAAATCAATAGACTTCTGATTCTGAATTCACCATTAATTATCAACGGCTTAACGATGATTAGATCCCTGCCCTTTTCTAGTAATTGGGATGCGTTTACTCAACTACGTTTCATTGATTGAGCTGGTTAAATCCGTGCAGGATTCACATATGGAGACACATCTTGTTGCAATGTGGACGGTACGCTAGGTGGGCTCTGCTTGCCGAACACCAGACTCTGCCCTGATCGCCACAGCTACGTCTTTTGGGATGCCTACCACCCAAGTGATGCAGCCAATGCTGTCATTGCCGACAAGCTTTTCAACGACCCCGATCTGCAACTCAGAACGATGGCGCCTTCCGTTAAACGCACAAAGCCTCGCCACTGATGACGGCAACCATCTAACTCGCATGCTTTAAAATATGAGAGAAGTGTCTAATGTCTAGCGTTTGTATTGTTTTTATTTTGTTTACCCCGTTTATGTCATTTGATCGTGCATGAGTTTTGGTTTGTGGCCTGGGCATCCCAACCTAACCCATGGAAAGAATAAAGTCAAGTAGGTTAATTTTATGAGAATCTGCAACAAATGAAGGTGAAATGAAGATTATTTATGTGCGTGTGGAGATGATTTGATCCAAGAATGTGCGACTTCTGATATTTGAAAGTCGCCTTTCTTTTTTGTTGCTCAAACAACCGTTCGGTTTTAGAATCAAACAGAAGGATTCCAGTAATCAAACACGGAAAAGGTGAAAATCCTGATTTCCTGTTCACAATCGACATGGTTAGAATAGAAAATACAGATCAAGCAAATCGGTTTCTACAAAAGACGCTTAGAAATAGTACAGTATAAAAATAACTAAATAGAACAAAAATCATCAAGCGGGCTCTCAGAATAAAGGCCAAAGGTTTCCACAGAAGAGGATCACGAGGGAACGCCCAAACAACTCGCTGACTTCCAGTTTGCTGGTTCCCTCGCAATCCCCTTAAAAGAGAGATCGAGCATGCAATCCCTCCGTTAAGGAAACCGGTCATCAGGAAACAGCAAGCCGAAAATCCGCCGAATCGGCTCAGACAAACCGCCGTTCAACCTCTGTTCGGTGTGGTTAAAGCAATAAAAGTCATCATCGAGCCCATGAGAAAGTATGAATCCGGAAAGAGAGGAAAAAGGAAAACAAAATAATAACGAGACTGGGTTCTCATACGGAAGAGAGAACCAGCGTGAGAGGAGTGTCGGAGCCACGAGAAAATGCAAGAACCCATGGTGATAAGAGTCCGCAAGTCCAAGACTTCTTGATCACTGTGGCACCACTTCCACCACACCGAACGGAAACGCTTTCACCATTCCGACGGTGACGTCGAAGAATAATCTCCGGGGGAAGGGAGCAAAACACAGAGAGAGAGAGTTTGCATTGAGATATGAGAAAAAAAAACCCACACAAAGAGAGAGAGAGAGAGAGAGACACACACGCACAGAGTTTGGATTGATCTTATCTGCGATGGGACATTTAAGATTAGGGTTTCGCTTCCTTTATATACCGTTTAATGCTTGTAGATGGAACTGAACCAGATCGGCTATTATCGTCCACACGAATTACCCAATCACGCAAAACTATAAAAATGAACCTTGTTGGCTTCAAGTGGTCCGGTGCTTGTTCCCTTGAGCAAGGTCTCCATTTCGAATCTTGTGAATGGAGCAAACAGCGGTGGAGGGGCATTACTCCCATGCATCCGACCTACCAGTAGTGGTGTGCTTCACCGCAAAATTTTGAATCTTCATTTAAGATCGTTAATTTTACAAAATGAGATAGAGACACACATATGTGTATATAAGAAACGTAGTAAAAAACATCTCTCAATAACTCGATCGTTGAAATTAATGGTTGAGTTTTAAATTAAAAAGTATTTGTTGCAAGATACATTCAATGTACCTGATACTATTTTGCTGTCCTTAGAATCGAGATTTTAAATAGATTTTAGTATCGAAGAGTGTGTACACGGACTATGATGTATATATCATCTAATAATGCATTTTCATTCTAACCTTTTAACTTTGAGAACATGAGTGTTATCTATAAGGAAGTTTGAAAGAATATAAATCTCTCTCAAATTGGGAAACACTCAATTACTCATATATATATATATATATATATATATATATATATATATATATATATATATATATATATATATATATATATATATATATATATATATATATATATATATATATATATATATATATATAGAGAGAGAGAGAGAGAGAGAGAGAGAGAGAGAGAAATGTGGTTTACAGAATGCTGGTTTCTACTACATTTATCGCAACAGGACTCATAATTTTACATTGTGGATATGATCGTAGTCTGTGAAACTTCATCGAACTAGTTGAACCGTGAACCCGTTCCGTTCACATACCGAACCAGATTGGGAAAAAAATCGACTGCTGACCAGAAAACCAGTCGGGGAACTGGTTGTTGAACCGATGAACCGGCTGATCTGTTATTTTCCCCTTTTTTTAACAAATTTATTTTATTGATTTAATAATTTAATTTTCGAATTCTATTTTTTATTTGAAGGTGATTAATTGAATAAAAGCTATTGAAACAACATCATCTGATACTTGTTCGTTTCTTTATTCTTTATTTTAATAAATAATATATGATATATAATAAAATTACAAAAATAATATCTTTTTTAATTATTATCAGTTCAACCACTGCTCGACCTAGTCATTGACTGGTACAGTTTTCTGAACACTGGGTACCGTTAAGTATTTGAGTACAAGTCACAATTTCATAGAGGGGATGGCCAGAACACCCTATATCCAAGCAATTTATGGAGCCAGATATGGTTCCTGGAAATATCTAACAGACTTGATTCTGACCTTTGGTGGTGTGATCAAGATTCACATCAAAATCATAACAGAGAAAATCTACATCTACTTCATGGTGTTCGCAGTGAAAAAGTTGGTTTCATGTTCTTGATGCATGTGTTTAATCGACAAAAAGAACAAGAAAAGTTGTTCATGGGAAGAAACAGTTCTTTCAGGATTTATCACTAACTTTACAGCAGATTGCCTCACAGTGGATTCATGAAAAGACTAGCAATGCTATGAGAATGTTTCCTTATGAGAAAACTACTTGGGATCATAAAAAAAATATTACAAACTAAAAGCAGAAGCAAAATTTGTATTAAGAGACAGCAACCATGAAGCATGAAAAGTATCATTGAAAGTGAAGAGAGCAGAGACAATTGAAGATACGAAGGAAAGGGAGCAAAGGAGATGTGATTCCAGGAACACAAAACACCAGCGGCACAACCTGGTTTCTGTGTCGTTTCCTTTTGATTTGTCTTTACAGATCAAATATACCAACTCTGCTCCTCTTTTTTACATAACAGGATGCTGGTTAGCCATGTGAAAAGGAAATGGTATCAGCAACTCCAAGATTGCACGACTTTCAGAGAGTGAAACCTAAAAGAGCATAGCACCAACTAGCAAAACAGCACCAACTAGAAGTCCACGGGAAATGGCTAACACAAACTGATTTGAAGAGCCACCGCTGATTGCCGTGGAATTAGATGAAGGAGCAATGGCACCGCCATTCGCAAATGTGCCGCTTTTGCCTCCGCCACTATGAAACAACACCACTATCAGTCGTCAATGTTTAGTTGATGACCTTGAGTTGCAAGTCTCACAATATTAAACGAGTAATTTGGGTTACGAAGATGATGCATGCCAACCAAGATACGAGTGATTGCCTAGTCCATAAACCACAAAGCATAATACCAGAAGACTGTACAACTCGCAAACTAAAATCACAGTCGAAGCAGCAGATGATGTAAACAACCAATACGTCAAGCATCTCACAGGTTCTACCCCAATAAACAGCACACTTTGACTCGTATACGATACCTACATCAGGCTCTTAATATGCAAACCGTTAGCTACTGTAACTTATATTGTTCGAAAGTTAATGGCTACAAAAGGAAAAATGGATTAGATGAATGGCAAATGTAAATCAGATTAAGCTATTTTAAAGAACGGGGTGAAAACCTTCTACAGTATTCAATGAAAAGAAGAATACTAAAACAAGACTCAGAGAAATGAGAAAAGCATGGAGGGAAGAAACTCGGATGAAATGGCAAAGTAAACAAACAGTGTTACCTTCCAAAAAATGCGCACGAATCATGACCTGCAATGGAAGCCCAATAAGAGAACCTTTAGCAAACAAGTGAGAAGAAACGACATAAATGTGCACAGACAAAAGGCGAGTTTGCGTGCAGCCAAAGCGCAATTAACTTTTCCCAAAGAACAACAATCTCCACTACAGAAGAAAACTTCTTAGTCACACATGGTTCTAGATCCATGTGTTACATCATTTCTGTAGATGTTACTCATCCTAGCAGTACCAGTGGTACAAGTACTGTAACTTACACATGTACTTCAGATCAATATGAAGGAAGAGCAGAAAATTCAGCACTGCCAAATATATCAGATTGCTTCCACTGCTTCCTTCTTAATAGTATCCTGTGTTGACAAGAATAAACCTCCAAACCAGTATCCTTGATCAACTTTTATACACCTCCTACTTGTACTCATATAAGAAGTTCTTTCCCTTCCTTTTCTAATCAAAGGGAAGGCTTTTCGTTGTTGATTTGAGTTTGAATTTTCAGTAAGAATGCAATGTGGCCAATTTAAGCATTGTCACAGCTTGTTATAACTAGTAAAAAGAGGAAGAGAATGAAGAAAGAGGAATTACTTGGATCTGTAGTGGTGATGGTGGCCACTCCCTTGAAATCACATGTTCCAGGAGTCATTCCCATCTGATGATAGTAAGCATTGAAAGCATATGAAGCATGTGCCTGCACCGTGTCAGGATCATAGCATGATTCACCTTGTAAGATTGGCTTGCAATCCACCTTACCGGGTCCACAAGCCCAGTCGATTGCCGCCTGCAAGAGCTTCTCATCAGCTCCACTCATTGCAATGCAATAAGTTTGATTGGTTGTGTCATTCGCCAAGACCACCCCTGATCCAGTCAAATGTAAAGTATAAGCGGGTGTCCCGTCTGCCTGGAACAATCCCCAGTTCTTCTCTGAAAGAGGCCCTGGCTTCAAATCCTCATTATACAGCTCATAAATGTAGGTGCTCACTGGAATACCGGGGTGCTTTGGCGTCCCGGTATTGTTAAGCACATGTCTAATCAAATTACTGTTATATGTATCGGCATTGTCAATTGTAGCTGCAGGTTCTGCTGATGGATCACCACGAGACGGCCAGCCAGATTCAGTGACAACAATTCGGATGTTGGTGAAATTCAAAATCAACATTGCAAAGTAGCCGGCATCAACCACAGCATCAAAGACATTAGTATAGTGCAGCAAAGTATTGGAGTCCACGGCCTCTTTGTTCGGTGGGAGAGGCCGAAAAAGAGCATAATCAAGTGCAATTACACCATTGCTCTGCATATAGACATAATACGGGTACACATTGAGCATGAAGAAAGAATTGGTCTGCTGAAGGAATTGAAGTATCGGTACGAGGACTGGGTTCCAGGTGCGGTTGAAGAATGCCTGCGATGGAGGGAATGAATCGAGAATAATGTCCGACGAGTGCGGGGTGCTGACCTTAACAACCGAATCAAGATTGGAGGCTACAAGAGCAGAATGAACGAACTTCATTGCAGAGAGCAATACAGGAGCTGCATTGGGGATAGTTGTGAGCACCTCATTGCCGACAGCGATGGCAGTGATGTTGGTGGCAGGAAAGAAGGCGGCTACATTCTTCGCGACCCAATTCGCAGCAGTAGAATTGGACTGCCCCATTGCCAGAAGCTGGTTGTTGGGCACGGTGACGATCACTCTGATTCCTGTGTTGGCGAGGGCAGTGAGCATAACACGGTCGGCGTCGAAGAGGCGGACGTTGGTGACCCGCTGGGTCTTGAGGAGCGCCACAACCTGTGTCGGCGACGGCATGCTGCTCAAGGCCGTCCCTATGTTCACCCCCACGAAAGCACCTGCTTTTGCAGATAGAAAGAAGCAGAGTTTCTTCATCTAGTGTCACAAGACTCAAACGAGTGTTGATACTAGAAAAGAGTGGATTTAGCTAAGCCAAACCAGTTCGATGCCTTAACAAAAACCGGAGACTAGCAAAGTTAAACCAAACCACAGCTTGGGTTGCATTGATGCAGCAGTGAAGGTGACAATGAACAGCAGACACAACTTTTTTAGAAGAAAGAAAAGAACAAAATAATATCTTGCTTAGTTAAATATGGCACAAGATCGACCTCAATGGCGACTAAGAATCATATAAGCCGACGTTAGTGTGAGAAAAGGCTTGGTTTTGGTTTTGGTACAAGAAAACAGAACAGTAAGGAGAAGACTCCTCAAGGGCTGAACTGGGGGCGCACTACCTCAGTAATCAGGAGAGTTTTCACATCCTCAATCATGCCAAAATGGGTGTGAGACCATAAGGCTTATTCAGTAGTTTGGAAATGTGTATTGTGAGAGAGACAAACAAACAAACAAATAACAACTAAGCCTTTTCCCATATTAGACGGGGTCGGCTACATGGATTCTTTGTTTCCACAGAGCTCTATCATGTATGTATTGTGAGAGAGAGATGAGTTTCCACAGAGCTCTATCATGTATGTATTGTGAGAGAGAGATGAGTCAAATACAAGATAGACAAGGAGGAGCAAGATACAAAAGAAATGAACAAACAGTAGAACAAAATCTAGACAAGAGGAAGATGACGTAGGGAACGAAGGAATGCTTCCTTCATACCATGGACAGTGGCGTTAGCACCAACAACTATACAAGAGGAAGACGATTAACCACTAGAAATATCAGAAGACAAGCGGTCACGTGCAGGCATTTCTAAAAACGAATGCGAGAACAGAGAGGGGGGGAGAAAATGGGTACCACTGTACCTTCATGGCCGGCCACGGCAGTGACAAAAAGGAGGAGAAGAATGACGGACGTTGGCTTCCTTCTGCTTTCCATCATCAGCCAGCAACAACAGCTACACAATGTGAAAAGAATGATGCCAAGGAAACAGTCCAGTCAAAAGGGGAGAAGATGCAAGGATTTCCGAGAGAGAGAAAGGGGGAGGGGAATCTCTTGTGCAATTTATGTCCCTCTATGGGACAGTTTTTTGTCTGCCTGTGATCCGTTTGAGGGGGAAGGGCAAATTGTAAGAAAGCTCAAAGGCTAATGGTTGAATGAGAGAAATATCATTCGGGTCTTTTCAGTTTCAATCGTCCAACGTGGGCAAAAGACTCCCAACAATTGGACGTTTCTGAGTACGAAAATCAGGATCTAAAATACTTCAAAGCTCCTACAAACTCTAGACAAAAGAGGTATCATATTTTGTTCCTCTTCCTAATTTAGTTCAAGCTAGGTCTTACCACTTTGGATGGAAAGCTCACCCAACACCGCTTTTCTCCGTTCACAAGATTTGAAGTGGAGACCTTGCTTAAGGGAAACAAGTGTCCAAGCACTTTAACTAACCAACTGTTGGCATGAGTGCGATCTTTTTTCACATTAGTAATCAACTCTAAAAGACAACACTATATTTTATTGTGTTTTTTTAACATTTTTGAACTTTTGTGTCTCGGTCTAAAACTTTTGTTAGTCCTACTTTGATTTTTCATATGATAAGTCCCGTTGAAAGGGTAGTCTTGCATCTATTTTCGGTTTATGTAATTCTTGCTTACATTTTTTTTAGGTTCGTATTTTCTAGTCTTAGATTGATTTCATGTCCATCAGTTAATTGATTTCGTGATTGTGGTTCATGTCTTCTAGTTTGATTTGATTCCATGTGATCAGTTATCCTTTGTTGTTGGTGTTCTTAAAAATCTCATCTATCCTTTTTCCCATTGTTGATTTTCTTCATCTGTCAACGGGATTGATACGTGCATACTAAACACTTCTTTATGTTATTTTTCTCAAAATACTCCTAATAATTTTCAGTAATTACGAAAATACCTTTCACTTAGAAAAAGAAACCTTATTTATCATCGCACGTAAATATGATTCCAACCCTCATTTCTGGCTGTTCTTCCTTTCATTCTTCACTTCCCAGCTCATTTCAACCATATCTATAATTATTTTCAAAAAAAATGATTCAAATCTATTGAAAAATGAAAAACGAATAATCAAAGGAAAAAAGAAAGAGGAAAACGATGAAAAAGAGGATAAAAAAGACTAATTCAAAGGAGATTATCAATTTATGTTATTGATTTGGTTTTGAGTTTTCTAATTTTAGTTGTTTTGATTGATTTCTACACTCTAATAAAAAACTAGGGCATCTCGATGAGAGAAACGTGCTACACTTCCGTTGGAATGCTCTAGTTTTTTATTTTTACTTATTTTTGTATATTTTTTGTTTCTCTTTTTCTTCTTCTTTTGTTCTTGATTCTTATAGTTGTTGTTTTTGGATTATTAAGTCGCGTCTCTTCTTAGTATTGATTTCATTTTTTATTTCAATTTTGTTGTTTCTCATTTTTTTATTTTTTATTTTTTGTTCTATCTTTTTTCAATGAGATTCGTAAAAAATGTGCATTAAGTTGCAAAGACAATAATGCTAAGTGAAACCTTGGTCATTGGAGTACAAAGATTCGGCCAAATATACTTTTGTTGGAATTGGGTGAGAGAGGAGAGTGAAATGTTGGGATGGAATGTGAGAGAAAATAATATTTATATTATCACATCTGCACAAGTCACGATTACGACTTGATTTGAAGTGATGCCACATGGTCACTTCCTTTACGAGTATAAGTGTGAGTGACAATCAAAGACATGCATAGTCAAATTCTAACTCGAATGAAATATCAACATAAATATATCAATATTCATAAGTCTAAATAATCTAGACAAAAGGGTGTAGGACCTACCAAACATAACACCGAATAACTAATATTTATCTAGATAATCTAACGCTAACCTAAATTGTAACATCTCAAGATATAACTCGATCAACTACTACTCGGTTCCATGCATCCTACAAGTGTTACCTTTAGGATGGACATTAAAATGATAGGGTAAGCTCCGACCCACAACTGAGTAGGAAGGTTAAACATCTTTAGACATAATTCATACTAAAAGCATGTAAGTTTCACAATCATTTCATAACAAGCCATATTTATATTCTAACTCATGATTCAAATTCATACTCACACACACATTAATTAGTTATGATAGTTATAGCCCATACTATGTCTACCCCAAGGCTATGAGAGTACTCTGACCCTCCCTTACGCAACCTTGGTCACTCCATTCATGACGATCAAACTACGTCGACTCTCATGGAAGAGTGTCAGAAATATGCTTTGTATTCACCCCAAGCTACAACACTTAAGGGACCAACTAGTCTACAGGGACCTCAAACAAACCACAGAAGTATGACTCATATATTTAAACATTATTATTTCAAAATCAATTACAATTTATCACATTCACAAGCTCATATATGAATTCACATATATTCAAATCCATAATCGTACAATATTCAAATATTATTTTTATACCATCATATTCATATCAAAATATGCTCTTTATTAATCAAGCCGTAAACAAGTTCACCTCAAAAGCATATCAAATTACCCATGATTTCAAGCATCACTTAAGAATTATCAATAAAATATTTAACAATCATGCACATTTAAATTCATGTAAAATAAGAAAATAACTTCTAACATGATTCTATGAAAGAATGTAAAACCCCCTACTTTAAGGAGCACTAAGACTCATTCTCCAAACTGTTATGCTATTCTTATCACTATCAAATCCTTTAATTATAATCTCTAAACAATTATAAATAATAATAATATTAAAATTCATTTAACTATGACTCTAACACAGCAAACTTTATGCAAATCAAATATCAAAAGACCATGAAATGACCAAAACTCAACCTCAATCCAAACAAACTGTCTTGGATTTGAACTACCACCTAAATCCATATCTGATCTAAACTAGACAATAAAGTAGGTATTATGTGTTCTTGGGTCAAAACAGAACCAAAAATTGTTTGAACGAGTTTTGTGTCTGACCCAGAACATGTTCCAGGACCCAACTTAAATATGTTTCCGACATTGACACAACCCAACAACTAGAACCTAATTCTAATATGCTCTTGACACATAACTATTAGTGTGACATAGAACACAAAGGCACAATACTACACAATGTCATTTCATAGTAAATCGGACATGACACGATACAACAACCGAGACAAACCCAAAAGGGGTCGCTTTCACTTGGTTTTCTGTAATCTTTTTTGTTGTTTTCCTATGATGACCAAGGTCGATGGTGGTCCCCAATCGACTGTCTACCACCCGTCTTCCGGCCTAGCCTAACATCAGCTATTGTTACCATTAATTTAGTAAAAAAATTCGAAGAAAACAAAGAAAACCCTAGCAACTCAGTTTAGGAAGAAATTCAACCATTCAATGCATTTTTCAGCACCTTCGAGCTACCAAACTACCCAAAATTAACCTAGCTAGTGGTGTAGACCAAAACTCCTCTAACCCAAGCGGAAATCGATGAAGAAATCATAATTTTTCACTAAAAAATTAAAACAAATGAAAAAACGAAAAAACACATGAAAGCATATGTTTTTCCAGTCCATGTTTCGCCTTGGTTGAAATCAACCACCATCGTGGAAGCACAACCACCTTTCCTAGAGTATCAATCCATTCAAAAATTCTCCTTAAATCGGATAAAATCCAGCCATGGTAACTGTTTTTTTCGTAGGCAGTTACAGACTCGAGCAACGCCCAAGTCAAGCCCCTTTGACTCAAAATACACTCTCTTTATGAGATTCGTCACCTTAAGCAGAAGGGCTCGTTCGATCAACACAACTCCCGTTGAGACCTCAAAAATCTTGTGAACCTCATCCTCGAGGGTGTGTGATTGATGGTGCTAGGACTTTGGTACTAGAAGTGTAGGTGTAGACTCTCGTGAGCTTGTAACTGCGGTTTCTAGTTTTATGATTGATTCATGAGCAGTAGTAATGTTTGAGTTTCAGTCCAAGATAGAGTAGCAACATGATAGAGAAAGACTCGCTTGGTTTTTTGTTAAAAGCTCTCAAGTTTAGTTTTTGTGATTTTAGTGGTGTTGAAGTTTTTTACTCAAATTAGAACTATCAAACCATATTTCTATATATGATAAAAGAAACCTAGAAGTAAAGTACCAAAATTTAAGATCCAATTCACTTGAAACCTTATATGAAACACATCCTAAAGTAAATTTGAGCTTTAGATGAAGGTGATAAACATTATTACATTATAAAACCATATGCCATATGTGTACAGAATATTTAAAATAGAAAAGAAAAGCTTAACAAGTGTAAGTTTGCATAGTGCATCTTTTGGGTCTCACCTAAAAGAAAAAGATCCATTGTCTGTGACTGGATAAGGATATGGATTGGATCATATTTAGAGTCTGTCCCCTTTCAGACCCGAACCGTTGACAGACCTCAGTCCACTGCAGTCAAAGATTTCGTGAAGCTTAATAGCGGCGTGGAAGCCTGAATGGTAACGGACGTGAGGATGATAATGGTATTAACGAGTTCTTGAGCTGATTTTGTAGGAAAGACCATCCTTTCTCTTTGACGTGGCTTCAGCAAGTTGAGGCTTCACCGTAAAAAGATATTCGTTGACATGAAGTGATTTCTCATGTCAAACCCCGTTGAAAAAATAAGGTGGATCGATAGCGGCTGTAAATACTGGTCCGTCGGTCTCCGGTTCGGCGCCGTCACGTTCTGACAGGAGGGTGTGGAGGAGGGTGAGATAGGGAATTAGGGTTCGTGCAAAACTCACGGATCTCGCGATCTTGGTCGCAATTACGTTTCTTCATCCTCGTAGTGATCCGGAGAGGTTTTGCACGAACGACGATGGCGGGAGTATTCCAGTGGCTTCTCAACTGGCTTCGAAGGTAACGACCTCTTCTTTTCCTGTTCCTAGATCCTTTTCGTCATTCGTTGTTTTTGGAATCTCTTGGTGTTCAGTTTGATTCTTTTTTTTTTTCCCTTTTTATTTGGATGGCATTATGGGATGGAAAATTTCATAGGTGGTGTTTGAATATGCGATAGAATCAAAATGCTCTGGTGTGGACGGAAATGTTACAATTGTGGAATGAATTTCGATCCTGCTGAATCCTTTTTTGGCGGATTTTGCTATATATATTAATCCGAGAGGAAAAGTTCGATTCCGGTGATATTACATAAAAAGATACTGATAATTCTTCAAGACTACGTTTCTTATTCCCTAGGCCTGTAATTCAAATATGTTGATTTGGTTTTGTGCTGTCCCAGTCGGAGTCATAATTACCGGGGATAGGGTTCAGAACAAGAATTATGTTTCCTTATTAGAGATGGGGATAATAGGGAAGTTGGTCATGTCATATTGAAATCCTTAGGCTTGACGTTGTGTCTCTAGTTCCTTCCTGTATAAGATTATTTATCACATTCTCAGTCATATATAAATCAACTAACACTGAATAGCTCCTTTTGACCATGCAATGCTTGATACGATGCAACAACGTACTTTAACAATCAATACGTTAGTTTGGCCAAATTAGGGATTTCTTGCAATTCAGATAGGTGCTTTGTTGTAGATGTTCTGTTCCTTCCTTTCCCAGAAAGTTACTATGATGATGATGATCTTTGTAATTGTTTTTATCAACTAACAGTGTAACAAAGAACATAAATGAGGTTGGTGTATGTATTTCTGCTTTACAGGTGCCAGCTTGTAGTCTCATTCATAGTTGATGAATGTCATGGCTAATTCTATATTGTTTCACTTTCACCCTTTTGCACCATCTTTTCCTAAGTTTCCACAAGTGCACATACAACTGGTTCTCTTTGCTGTGGCATATTGGCAATCATAATCGTTGGCAAATAGCAAAGATATCACATCCCATGCATCTCACGGAGACATCATACATGATTGTTCTCTAGAAGTTCGGGAAAGTTTCTGTGACTTCTTTTTGTTGCTACTTGCGTTTCACTGTGGTCTTATCTAATGCAATGAGCTAAAAATAGTTTTGTACAGTTTTCCTTCAAAGAAACTTCCCATTGGGTGCTTTAACACGTTCTTCACTAAGTATCCTCAAATGCAACTCACGGAAGACACATAATATTTTCCCCTCAACTATAACCTTTGTTCATGCTATTGTATAACTTTCTTTCATGTGGTCATTTCAATGATAAATGACGGCTTTCAATCCCTTCTAGAATTATATGCATTTTCTTTCTTCATTTATGAAGAGTCATGGTTAATAGGAACCTTAGAGAAGGGAAATCACAGATTCATGTCTCTTCTCCGCCATCATAGTTTCTACTTCTCTCCAACATATTATGTTATTTATATGCCAAGGGCTTTTGACAGGACTAAGCCAATTAAATTTTCAAATGAATCAATGCGGAAATTTATAGTCCTTTCAGATTGATGGATCTATTCAAAGTTCCTTCTAGTTTGTTCATTCCGTATTTCATGGTTTACCATAAATGTGGAAATTATTTTTACCTGTTTCTACCAAAAATGGTTTGATGGAGCTTAGTGAACTGCAATCCACCTGTGATATATATATATATCCTAATTTTCATTTTGAATATGCTGTTGGTCATGGTATGCGTTCTGCAGTTTCTTCTTCAAACAGGAAATGGAGCTTTCATTGATAGGCTTGCAGAATGCTGGGAAGACATCGCTTGTTAATGCCATTGCTGTGAGTAACTTATTATGATTTATTTGCCTCCATTACTTTCTTTATCTTTATTTACATGGTTCTCTGCCATCCAGACTGGAGGCTACAGTGAAGATATGATCCCAACTGTAAGTGGTGCTTCTTTTAACATATTCTTTGAATTCTTTCAGATTATGCGAACATCATGAGAATATTGCTTTCAAGATTGGATGACCAATTGGGTATCTTGGTAGATTTTAGGAAGCTTTTATGATGGAAATAGTTTAAAAATTCTTTTCCTAAACTTTAAGATATTAACACTAATACTAAGCTCATGCTTATGAACACACAACGTACATCCATATTTTCTCAATAATTCATCATTTTAGAGATCTTCGGTGGAGTAGTTGGTGTTTCATAATGAGAAGATGTTTGTGCCAAGTTTATATTTAGAACATGTTGCTGTTGCGGTGCAGGTAGGCTTTAACATGCGGAAGGTCACAAAGGGTAATGTGACAATTAAACTATGGGACCTTGGAGGCCAGCGAAGGTTTCGCTCCATGTGGGAGCGCTATTGTCGTGGGGTCTCTGCGATCTTGTACTCTTTCTCTCTCTATACACACACATACATACGAACAGATATAGACACTTATGACTTTAAAATAGTTCCTGGGGCCAAGGTGGTAACTAAGTGTCCTAATATTTCCCTAAAAGCAGAGTAGAAATTGTTTGAAATGTATAACTGATTGTAAACATATAACAGTAAATATATGTTTATATACTTTACAAACATAATTCAAAATCAGGAATTCATATTCCTATTAAATAAAACATTTGAAAATGGTCGGAGAAAATAGAAAGTTGTGTAGGGCCCACGACTTAGGCACCAGACCTTTCCCTAGGTCATACAAGTCCACTTTCAATTACTTCCCCTAAACCATGTACTTTACTTTTCTTTGTACCGTTTTAGTTCCTCTAAGCTTTCTTTGTGTAATAGTACATCTTCAACTTGCGTGAGGTATTCTGTTTCTATAGGAGGAGCCATGTAACTAAGCGTTAAGCTGAACTCTATAAGCACCTAGTCACCTGTAATATGGGTGGTTCACATCTACTGCAGAATATTGTATACAATACCGAATTTGGCATGTCAAGAGGCTTTCCACTTCTTTCTTTTTCTTGAAAATTGCAATTTGAAACCTGCTATTCTGGCACGTGCCTGAATTGATTTTCAATTGGTGTCATTAAACAGATTAAGCTATCCAAATTTAGCACACATCTTCCTCCGGGTTTCATTCACCAAGCTGATGTTCTGACACACTTTTACTTTGAGCATTTTGTCTCCAAGGGGAAATTTGTTCTCTTTATTTATTAGTTCAAATCTAGTCTAATAGTTTTATAAGTTAGTTACAATATTTAGTGAAGCTTGTTTCTGGTTTTGTTATTGTCTTCTCCATCAGTTACGTAACTTATATATTTTTGGTTGTGCCCAGATACGTTGTTGATGCGGCTGACAGAGACAGTATTCCAATTTCAAAAAGTGAGCTGCATGAACTGCTGATAAGGCCATCTCTGAGTGGGATCCCACTGCTTGTTCTTGGTAATAAGATTGACAAATCTGAAGCTTTGTCACAACAGGCTTTGATGGATCAAATGTGAGTTTTAAAGTTCACTTTGTATTCACGAACCAATCTTATGTTATTTTTATTGTAAATTACCAATCTTTCATTTGAATTATTTTCTGCCTTTGGTTTGCATACTCAAAACCTTGAACATTCTCAGAGATGCATAATTGTAGCTTTTTTGTGTTCAATCTGATCAGTCAACTTGAACTTCTTTTGAACAAGAAGCTGGGAATAGATAGACTACCACCAGTTTCAGCAATATTACAAATAAAGACGGATATCAAGCATGGAGGAAGTCATTTTGGTGCTGACTTATGATTCCGAATTCTAGTATAAACAACTCCAGTCTCCACCTTTTAGCGAAGATGATATGTCACAAGGATCAACTGCTTTGGAGGTCCAATGGTTCTCAAATTTAGGAAATAGGGATATTTGCAGCAATAACACATGCATGACAATGTTCACTATGATTATGCATCATTATGAGTATATTCTAGAGCATGAATATAGAGATATTCCGCTGTTCCTCATCTCCAGAGCTCAGGAATTACTCATCATCAACAGGTCTTGAGGCTTGTGGCAAGGAATCCTTGTATTCAAGGGTTGACACATGAGGACATTTTCTTTGGTAAAAAAGTACTAAAGGTGTAACAGATGGATAAACATAATGGATGATTAGGATTCTGCAGTTGGCTTTAAGATTTGATTATTTACACTGCTGTTCCAAGTTTTCCAACAATCTTGCTAGTTCTATTTTGTTGCTCTGTTGTTTTATCTTCTGGCTAATTTTTCCTACATAATGATGTCGCCTGCTACAGGGCCTTGGGGTCAATAAAGGACAGAGAGGTATGCTGCTACATGATTTCATGCAAGGATTCAACCAACATAGATGTTGTCATTGACTGGCTTATTAAGCATTCAAAATCTGCTCAATAATTTTGGTTTACAATGCTTGTGTTGTGGCTTTGCATCTGTACAAGTCTGCTGCCCTCAGGGTTCAGGTTCGTGGTACTCTGGAGTGTATGTTTTCTTGTGTACAACTCCTGTCTAGTTAATTGTTCAACAGGTCTGTTGTGTATCACTGTCTTGAGTGTGCTGTGAGTAAAAATTATTGTTTTATACAAGTCTATAAACTATCTACTCCCTGCGCTGATTATGTGGTGATTCATTTTCTCAACACTTTGTACTGATAAAAATATTATTGAACTAGAACCCACTAGAATACGTAATCTTCGGTACAAGAGACTTGTTCTACTTCGATATCATATTTTCTTAGTAAAGCTTGGGCTGACATTCTTTCTTTCTCTTTATGTTGAGAGGGGCAGACGGAGGGGCTCATAAGTGACTCCTAGGTGGCTGAGCCTTAGCATCGATACTAGATTTAGTTTCAGCCTCCCCATTGTATAAGAAAACAGCTTAAATATAAGTGAACAGAAAACAAACATTGGTCCAATTAAAGAGTGGTTTCAGTTGAATCCTTTATTACGTATCAAGACCTATTGCTCTTTGTGCATTTATAATTGGACCAATGCCTGTTTTCTTATACAAACATTGGTCCAATTAAAGAATGATTTCAGTTGACATGCCTAAATGCAAAAGACAGTTATGATGCAGCTGAGAACTCAAGGATATGTTTGCATGTGCGGCTGTGCCTCCAGGTCAGTGCATCGTGCCCCTTAGGCGGAACGTGCAGGCTGTGCGCGAGCAGCTCCTAAGTCCTATTTGACAATATGGACCTGAAACACTGGCCGGAGGCAGCTGAGCTGCTGTTGACACTGATACCGACAACAACCCCTGAGTCGGGCTACCAGCAAGTCCATTATTTAATGAGGATCGTGGGAATTCACTTGATGCAGCTGGCCTAGGCTCTCATCTGTTTGAGACAGGGACCCAGGTACAGAGTCTCTCAAGGCCTGGCTTGCACCAAATCAACACCGAGCTTTAGCTCATCCAGCTCACCATGAGTTCGTCCTAATGTGAAAAAGAAATAATAGAATAAAGTGAAGTAAATAGAATAGGAGAAAAGGAATAATGCATCATATACCTGTAGGCCCAAAAAATCGACTCACAAATCCTTTCCTTTTACTCTTATTTAAACTCTCTAGTTGAAGTTGAACTTGGTGTCCTACTTACCTACAAGGAAAAATATAAGGTAAATAGATACCATGAAATAAAATGAGATTGGGAATTCCTTTAAGCGAGGTCCTAAGTTCGAGTCTTGTGAATTGAGAAAACCAAAAGTGGGAGAGCTTTTCTCCATCATGGGCCAACAGAGATTGAACCCGATTAGGCATGATACCCATGGTTTAAGATAAAAAGAAAAAGAGATGGGAGAAAAGGAAAGGAGACACGATGTTCAGCCACAGGCATACTCCATATAAAAGGGTCCACACTTCTAGTTACGTCATTTCATTAAAGGTCTGAAATTTGCAAATTCATAAAAAAAAACATCTTAAACATTAGACAATTATTAAGATGAAGAAACACATGACTCCTTCTAATTGGAACCTTAACCTCCTCGCGCGTAGATCAACCTCAAGCCCAAAGTGGACTGAGCGCCATTCGATCGGCTTATGTATACCACAACGTTAGGTCATTCTATGCTAGCTGAGCTTTAACATCTAAAACCTTGCATAGCATGACAGACGACGAGATGTCATGGTGATTATCGTCATCTATTCTTCGCAAGTGGTGAAGTCCGGCTGCCATTGCAGTAAATGCAGATTTTGAGATTGCATATAGGACAAGAATAATCAAATTAATGTCCTTTAATGCCGCTCATCTTAGATCTGAAGCACTGGCAATTGGCTTTGAATCAATTATACTAGCTGTGCAACTAGCTAGGGAGCCAGCAAGTGGGAGTGATTTCGACGTAAGTGGAACGATTTTTCATATGTGAACGGAACAACCTGTTCAACATCTCTCTCTCTCTCTCTTAGTTTTTGAAATGATGGAATAGTCTGTTCGCGCCCCACAAACTTCCAAGTTACTCAACTGTTGCCACGAATAATCTGGCCTAGTGATTTATTGTATATGAAAGAATATTAAATAGAGTTGCTACAGTTTCTGAAGAAGCCTCTTAAATAGCTAGCAACAAACGTAACTGTTTATAAATAAACTTTATTCAGAAACTACAATCTCCACAGCAAGAATGACATTTAGTGCTTACTTGTTTTCATCTTCTTTCAAGGTATGCAAAGGATCAAACGTTGTGACTTAACATTGAAGTACGCACAATGGTCGCTCAAGAGCCAACTGAACTTCAGTTGGTAGGGATGAAAAGACACGTCTATTTAGGTGCAACATTGGTCCTTAATTTTTTATAAAAAGACACGAGAGATGGATAAAGGAACACACACAAACAAAACAATACTCTCCTTCCACCCTTTGAAACTCTGTTTCACTACCAGTCTTAAGAAAGCGTTCGTATGTAGTCTTTTGTGCGCAAAAAGAACCACAGACAATATGTCATCTCATCTGTTGATTGTTAAGGGCTCGGTGTGTTGAGTGTGACTCTAATCTCGAAGGAAACTTGTCGAGAGCTGCTTTGATTCGGCAATAGAGTTAAGCCTAAAGGATAGTGCATCGATACGCCTTGGAGTTCATGCGCATCACCTACAAAATTATTCTTGCTTCTTGATTTACAGCAGCCTTAGATCAGCTTCTCTCGACATCATCAAGCCTGAAACTCATCATCACGGCAACATCTTGAACGTTGGTCTAAAGAGCGCTGTACAATATTGTTTTGTTGCCACTACTTCAACATACATATTACTTTTTCAACTCTTCTTCAAGATCAGAATTCAGCATTGTTGATTCTGTTGCTGATCTCAATTGCTGCTCTCAAAAGAATCAAGACGTCATCACTTGATTCTGTTCACAGCTCTCATAAAAACAAAAACTTCACAAGCAGCACCTTTTGTTCTAACACAAGCTTATGTCAGTGGAGTTGGAGGGAGTTCTTCCTTTTTCTATCAAGTTATAACTTGTAAAAACAGCCTTTCCTGATCGGAGTTAAAACAATCAGCATTGGCTTGTGCTGCGCTTACGAATAACGCTCCATGAAAGTTGAACCTGAATGATCAAACGTAGAAATCACATGCACCACCAGACAAGGTTTTACATGATTCACATAGAGCAATTTCTCACCTCCTATATTTATGGCCATCGTAGTAAAGATTTCACTATGATCAAATTTAAATTTCAGGATGGGCCACCTTGTATATCAAGGGTATTCTTCAAAAATTGAGATATATTACAAGAATTCCCTGTTCGAATGAAGTAAGTATAATTAGCACTAATTGGATAGTGCATAGCAAAGACATCGAGGTGGGACTACGACTGAACTCCCACTTTCCTTGCAAGAGGAAAATATTCTTCTGCAACTCCCAACGAAACCACTGTTGAGTTAAGATCAAAAGAAGCTTACAAAAGAGTGAATCAGACTGCCCATCAAACTCTAGCACCTATGGCTACCCCCGGAAGCCCTTTTCAGGAAAGATAATCTCAAATCATTGATTTTGTTAATAATGTTGGATTTAGTGTTAATTAAGTTGAATTAATTAAATCTATGTACATTAATAACATTTAATTTATGTTGATATCCCAAATATTCGATGCATCATTGATATATATAATAGTCCTAAAACATAACAAGTCACATGTGAGGGACTTGTGCATGTTATTAAGATAAGAAATAAAACAAAGTTTAGTCACATATCGAAGAATGAGACAAACTCACATGCCTTTTTATATAGTTGGTAGCTGATTTCAAAAAACTTGAAAAGTTCATCTAGACCACACATGCGTGTTGGCCTAGCCTGGGCCAAAGTTTGGGTTTGGAAATTATTTTTGGTTTATTTTTGCACGAAAAACTTTTGATCTAATAGTAAAAAGTGTATGTGGGAACGATTACAAGACAAAGAGGTGCGTCGTTTGGATCGGATTTGTGATCCAACACACTCTATATTAGGGCTTCCTAATAAGGAACTTTTGCATGAAACACTCTCTCTCCTCTTACCTATGCTCTCTAAGTGCAATTGTGTGGTTGCTCCCTATCATCATTTTTCCTTCAATCATAGGTGACTGATGCATGGTTGAAGTCGACTCGAAGTGAGGTACATATCTTCGAGTTGTGTATGGATTTTATTATAGGAGGAAGGTACATGTACTCATACGACTGTATAGCGAGACACTGATTTCTCTAAGGTAAGTCCGTAAGGGTAACTCACACAAATAAGTTCTTGTTCTTATTGCTTATGCTTTTATTTTCCATACGATTTGTTTATGGCTTATTTTGGATTTGCAACTGTTGTTTTGTGGGGTATGTTTATATTTATTACATATTTGTCTATTATACATGTATTTTATGGATTTTACCAATAATCTTAGATAAATCATTCTTCTCCATAGTAAACATGTTTATGACTCTACCCTCTAACCTAAGGTTGACTTGACCTTAATGTCAAAAATATTTGTTAATCCCCATTTTAAATGATGTCAGCAACATATAAAAATTTGGTTAATCATGTTAGGATTGTATTTTCATATCGAGTAAGATTGCATTTTCATATCGAGTAGAATTGTCTCCAACCTGATAATACTGATCCTAGAAGCTTAGATAAAATTGTCGAGTGGAAGGAGAAGGATAACCTATAATACTATTGTATATTATTGCTATTGTCAAATATTTTATTCGACATTTAGAGTTCTTCCTCTTCTACGAAATCGAAAGATCTGTGAGCTATATTGGATCAGAAATAAAACACTAAAGATCTTAGTCATGAAAGGTAAATGGTAGAGGAGAAATGTTTGACCGAAGAGACTCATGAGTTTCAGCTTTTATGCCATGATTTGAAGGAAGTCGAGATGGAGCTTTCTGACAATTTTATTGTTATGTCTATTATTGAGAAATTTTCTATGTCTTAAGAGGGTTTTGACCTACATCTCAAGCATAAGAAGGGTAAGATGACCCTTTGTGACCTTATTGTAGACATAACAATAGATAAAGAGCATAGAAGTTGGAAACTAATTATGCCTATAGATAACACTCTTAGTGTTAACCTAATAGTCAAACAAAAACAACCTAGTGATCTTAAGAGAAAACAAGCAAAGCATAAACTAAATACCAAGATCTAAAATAAACCAAAGAATAAATTGTGTTAGCTTTATTGTCAGGTTGGACATTGGGTGAGTAATTGTCTCTCAAAGAAAGTTAAGAAACCTGTGACCACGAGCTATGGTCAACATGTGATGACCATTATGCCTAATAGTGATGAGTATTTATCCCTTAAACCCCATATACTTTTTGTTTATAAGACACAATATTAGATTATAAACACTAGGGCCAATGTGCATGCTTGTGCTGACGAATATCTGCTTGTATCTTAACATATTGTTTGTAGAGTAACTTTGACCTTGAGGATCATTCGATTGCTAAAGTTAAGAGCGAAGGGCATGTGTACTTAAAGTTTACTTCAAAAAATATTTTAACTCTTGAAAGAGTTAGATATATTCCAATGATTCATCAAAATATCCTCATTGGTCATATTTTAGTTAAGAGGGAATTAAGGTTAGTTATAAATATAATAAAGTCATCATTACATGACTTAGTATATGGCGTTTCTTTGGGAAGGGCTATTTGTGTGATATAGCAGATATGTTTAAAATTCATGTAGAACCAATTGTCAATTTTTATATAAATTTTAATGTTATTAAAACATCTACTTCTGCTTTATCTTGTTTTGTTTACGATATTGAATTATTTGATGTGTGACATATTAGGTTGGGTCATGTAAATATTGATTTTATGAAAAGAATGATAAACTTAAACATTATCTCTAATAATGTCATACATAGAAAACACAAATGTGGTGTATGTGTGCAATCAAAATAACTTAGGAAACCTTTCATACGGTTGAAAGAAAATCAAGATTTTGTATTTGGTGTACATTGATATTTGTGAATCTAATGAAATTATTACTAGAGATAACAAAAGATATTAACACGATGATTGCAATAGATACTGTTATATTTACTTATTAAAAGTAAAGATGAAGTTTTAGAAATTTTTTAAATATTTAGAAATGAAGCACAAACTTAAACAAGCAAGATAGTTAAACAATTAAGGTCTGATATGAGAGGACAATATACCTCAAACTTTTTTCAAGAATATTGTCAAAACAACGATATTGTTCATGAGGTTACTATTTCATATTCTCATCCATCTAATGAGATAGTTGAATGAAAGCATAGAACAATGTGTGACATGGTTAATATTTTATTTCAAAGTTCTGTGTTACCTACCTACATATGGGGAGAAGCTTTGAATATTGTTTATGATATTCTAAATAGAGTTGCTAAGCATAAGAAAAGTAGTCCTTTTGAGCTTTGGAAGGATAGAAAGATTAGTCTCAAATATCTCAAAGTGTGGGGTATTTTGCGAAAGTACTCATCCCTTAATACAATAGAAAGAAATTAGGACATAAAATAGTAGATGATATATTTTCGTATTACATGGAGATAATCTATGCGTACAAATTCTTGGTCATTAGATTTGATATTTTTAGCATAGATGTTAACACCATAGTTGAGCTCCGTGATGCTATATTATTTGATAATGTGTTTTTCATAAAAACTGGAATTCCCCAAAGTATATCTTTTAGAGATTCTAACGCTACTATTGGGTTCATTACTGATCATGTAAAAAGGATAACAAATGTGAAGAGTGTTCTGATTTTGTTGTTTTCAGATCAGATGAATCTGAGAAAATAACAAAACCAAGAAGAAGTAAACGACTTAGAATATCAAAAGACTTTGGAAATAACTTTGTTACTTTCAATGTCGATGATGGTCCTATCACCTTGTAGCAGACTATGACCTCACATGAGGTTAAGTTTCAGAAAGAAACCATTAACGATGAAATCCAGTCAATTCTCCCAAATGGTACTTGAGAATTGATAGATTTGCCCCCTCATTGTTATATTATGGATTGTAAGTAAATTTTTAAGAAAAAACTAAATACAAACGAAACAATCAACAAGTACAAAGTCAAGTTAGTTGTCAAGGGATACATACAAAAAAGGAATATATTACTTCGATACTTATTCTTCAGTTTTCTAAATAACTACCATCCGAGTGCTTATTGTACTGACCTCCGTATATTACAATACATCAGATAGATGTGAAGACTATTTTCCTACATGGTAACCCATGAAAAATTTATTAGAGGGATTTGTGATTTGTGAGAATGATTTTAAAGTATGTAATCTTGTTAAATAATTATATAGTTTGAAACAAACCCCTAAACAATGATATACAAAATTTGATTATGTGATATTATCTTTTGGCTTAATTTTTAATGATTATGATAAGTGTGTCTACTATAAATCGATTAATAATGCATTAATCATTCTTTGCCTATACATAGATGATATATTGTTGTTTGGTTAAGATGTGAGAATAGTAAATGAGGCAAAGTGATTCTTATGTATTAAGTTTGAAATGAAAGAAATGGATGTGGTTGATGTGATTTTTGGGCTTAAAATCATAAGGTTTATTGATGGTACAATAATCTAACAAAAGAGATTTGGATATACAAACCGTAGACTTAAGACCCCATATGATTGATCTATAAGGCTTTTTATAAAAATAAAAATGGTATTCGTGTGTCTCAACTACGATATTCTTAAATATTGGTAGTTTGATGTATCTAACCAACTATACATGAGCAGATATTGCATTTGTTACATGTTGGTCGAATAGATACACCAATTGTATAGATAAAACCCATTGAGAAGCTCTACACAGAATACTTCGCTCTGTGAAAGGAACGATTTCTCTTCTACTGCATTATAGTAAACATCTTTCTGTTCTTCAAGGATTTAGTGATGTTAGTTATATAACAAATAACTTTGAGAGTAATGGGATCATTGGATATGTGTTTCTTATGAGTGATGTCATTGTTACCTTAAAATCGAAGAAAAAATTATTTTAACCCGTTTTACCTTTGAGGCAAAACTATATGCTTTGGATGAGATTGCATTAGAAGCTTAATGACTTAAGAGACTTATGTCTAATATACCTATGATAAATAAGTTGGTCATGCAATTTCATTACAGATAATATGACTATAATTACTAAGATCAATAGTTCAATGTATAACAATATATACTTTTACACCCAAGGTTCACGTAAGACATATGTTCACCTAGTTTCTACAAGACTAATATTGGATAACTCAGATAACGGTTCAAACCAAAAGGTACCATTACTGAGAGCATAATATGATGTTGATTTTGGAGGACACTTTTATACTTTAGGATCTTATGGGAGATTATTGTATTTAATGTTAATTAAGTTGGGTTAATCATACCCATATGCATTTATAGCATTTAATTTATGTTGATATCTCAATTATTCAATTGATGCATCATTGATATATGTGAAAATCCTAAAACATAAAAAGTCACATGTGATAGTTGATAACTCATTAACCTTAGTTCAAATAGCTTGGATATGATATGCTAGACCACACGTACGTGCATCGGGCCTAGCCTAGGTCCAAGCTTGGGCTTGGGTTTGAGAATTATCTTCGGTCTATCTTTTTGCACGAAAAACTTTTGATCTAATGGTGAAGTGTGTTTATGTGAGAACAGTTACGACAGAGAGAGGTGCATTGTTTGGATCAGATCTATGATCGAACACACCATCTATATTAGGATTCCTCTGTCATCCTTTTTCCTTCAGTGAGTGTCATCCTTGTTCCTTCAGTGAGTGAGTGAATGATGAATGGTCGAAGTCAATTCAAAGTGAGGTACGTGCCTTCGAGTTATGTGTGCATTTTATCATAGGAGGAAGACACAAGTACCCACACATATTATATAGCGGGGCACTGATGTCTCTAAGGTAAGTCAACATGGGCGACTCGTGAAATTAACTTCTTTATTGCTTTCGCTTTTGTTTTCCGTATGATTTGTTTATGACTTATTTTGGATATACAATTTTTGTTGTGTGGGGTATGTTTATATTTGTTGCATTTTAGTTTGTTAGGCATGTATTTTTATGAATTTTACCAACCGACGTGGTGTTTACTTAGATGACCAATCTACTTTCGTTTTCTTTTTTATGTACCGAATCCACCTTTAGTTTGACGGAACGAGAAAATTAAAGTTTCATGAAAATTACATAATAGTAGACCGATCTACTGATCGAAAGGTACTGACTGCAGTTCTGTTATATCAGCCAGAAATGGATAAAGACATCTGATTCTTTGGGTTTTATACGTATATACGCCCAACCTATCGTGTACGCGTATAGCAATACGTCACTGTTTGCTTGTCATGAATTCCTAAAAGGTGGGTGTATACTTGGAACAGGAATAAGTAATGATGTGTGTCTGTGGGCAAGAAGGAACAAGTATCTGGGGGAAAAATCCATGGTTTTCCAGATCTTCTGAATGAAATCATAATATGGCCCCATTTCAACTGTTCATGACGCTCGTCAACTTGGTTGGCTCTTGCCAAGTTGCAGACACAGACTGTAACTGGGTCCTGTCGATCCATTACTTCGTTTCTGCAACTTGCCATTATAAAACTTCAACTTGCACAAATACACGCGCGCGCATGTGTGTCTGTGCGACATTGTTTCAACATGATCGCAACGTTTAATGAATAAACATGCAGAAAGCATACGTGGACATAGGGTACAAGAAGAGAGGCTTATGATTGAGGCCAATAAGATTGAAGTTCGGCAACTGAAAGGACTTCGGAAATGGCAAATATTTAGAGCCCGGGGCACGTTTCTCATAAGAATTACTTTCGTCAATAATTGAGCTTCACATGAAGGCAGAGCAATTTTCTTCGTATTGGATAAAAGGAAATTTCAAAACCAGCGCGTTGCTCGCATGTGAACCAGCACGCAGTTTGAGTATATTACCCAACCTTAGATTGCATGATTGGTGGTAGGGGCCAGGGGGGTGCTTGTGTGAGGGGTCGTTTTACGTGTCTAAAACGTTGTTCGTATGTTTTAAAATGTGGCGCATGCGAGCGAAAGCGCGCATGTGTGTCTCTCACACAGAGAGAGAGAGAGAGAGAGAGAGAGAGAGAGAGAGAGTCGCACGTTATTCAATAGCATTATTCAATCTTAGATCAGGTAAAAGTAGCATTATTGAATAACACAATCACATTGTTTTTGCGGTTAGAGTCTGCACGAATATAAAAATAAGACGATCATGACACACAGTGGCTGCACGAATATTAAAAATAACAAGATGCAAAGTATCACCGATCACGTGACCCCACGGAATAGATACATCTCACATGCTCCACGATCGACCAAAGGAAAAACAGTATTCGGAGTCCTTTTTAGATGTGTTCAATTTATTTTGAAAAGAACAACACTGTTATTACAGCTAAAAGTTTTACTCAAGGAAAAAGAGTACTTGGATGAAAGATCTCGGGGTTACAGAGAAGATGACTTTGATGGTTAGTTATGGATAAAGGTGGTGATAGGCAACGATAGGAGATGGTGACTGATGACAAGCGGTCATAATAATGGTGATAATCGCAGTGCTTTTGACGGTGCAGGAACATAAATGCATGGATTGGACATAATATTCAGGCGTGATGAACAGAAAAACTATACGCCACATTTAAATCCTTGAGCTATAAATCATACTTCGCCTCACTGGTTAATATTTTTGCCGCACCATAAAAGGATTTCTTGATCCGCCACTGTGAATGATGATGATCCAGCGTGGAGTCTAACTACCGCTTTTCAAACTTCAGTTTTGGGCTTTGATATCCTATCAGTATTGTCTTATCCTATCTGTTTACACAAATATTTAGTAAAGATCTATGTAAAGGCATGCCCTCTTAATCTCTAAATTGATCGAACTCTCAACCTGCTGAGAATCAAAACAAAATTGAAGCACAGGACAGATGGGAAATGGATTCTCCTTCAAAATCCACTGAAAAGAAGGAAATTTTTCTTTGACATGAGTCCCCAGGCTGGCAGAAAGTATCGACATGGGAGAAAAATACTAAACTATCCGTAGTTTTGTCTTGGTACTTTTGTTATAAGGAAGCGTTACGTTCCCAACTTCACGATAAAGCACGCCTCTGAGGAGTTGACTGACACTGTTATGCATGTGAAGTACTGCACTACCATAAACATATAAAATAAACCCATTTGTTTATGAGATAAATTATATCATTGAATAGACTTTCATCTTTTATTTGGAACCGGACACGTTGGCACCCACCATCAATCTTATTATAAAGAGTAGTTGCAATATAAATAAAGTTAGAGCGAGAACATGATTCGTGAGCTACCATAACCCTAATCCCCATTGCATGTATTACTTTATCTTTGGGACAACCCATATGAAGCCTCCCCCACCCAACAACTCCGCGAGGAAGAATTTCAACTTTATTTCGGACCACTAAAAGAAGTTTGGCACTTTTAATTAAGAATCAGATGCACGAAAGACATCGGTCCCAATGAGAGTTCTCAAAAACTTACTCTTCCCAACTTTTACATTTGAATATTCCCTAACTGATAAACCTTTGATATCACGAACGCAAAAACTTGTGGTGGAAAAAGGAAATAACACCAAGAACCAAAGAGCCAAAAAGAGGGCAGTATGGTTACTGCTCCTTGGTAGATTATTGGAACAAGTATTTACAATTGAGACAACAATCTTTGAACGTCGGCAGTATTCATCTCCTATTCATGGGAGAGAAGTGCTCCAGGAGAGTCATTCTCCTGCAGTTTTCGCCAATGTGTTTCTTATTACAGAGGAGTTCTCAGCTTCGGGCGGCTTAGCATACGGTGAGGCACTCGCCACCCTGCGCAAATGAGGCAAGAACTAATTATCATATTTTTTAAGCAAAAGAGAAACATGCCATCACAATGCCGAATAACATGAGAAGTTTCAGACTAGTATCCAAAGAGCTCTCTTCAGATAATGCAGGACCTATTTGCCAAAGCTAATGGTTCATTATTTTGGTCCAATTCAGCAGGAAATTGCCATGTTCTAACAGAAGAATCAAATTCATGGGACAGACTGATGTGTCTACCATATTATGAAATAAGATATAAAAAAAATTGTTAACTACCTCTCCTTTCGCATCTCCAGGAATCGGGTCAACGAGGCTTTCCGCGCCTGCGGTATAGCCACTGAGAAAAAGAGAGCTAGCTTCTTAGATTGCAGCACAGAAACTGACATTGAACTCAGAAGTTCCGAACATAGAGGATGAGCTGGCATCAAACTAAACGTAGGCCTACGGGGATCCTTACCCATGGTTCAGGACAATCCTTTGATTATTTTGAAATGGGAAAAAGAACAGAAATTGAAATGAAGGAGAAAATCAACCTGTTGGAACGAGAGGTGCAGTTGAGGCTAAAGCAGTCATCTTTGAAGAGTCCGGTTGAGATTTACAAGATAACGGGCTGATGGTCTTAACTACCATCACTTCGTCAGTACTGGTAGATCCACCGGCAGATTGAATACCCGAATGGCCGGCTGATGGCTGGAGCTGTGTGGCTCTAGAGATGGGACTTGAAAGTACAGAACCAGTTGATATCATTGTCTTCACATGGAACCCATCTGTGATGGGAGGTGATAATACTAGGTTCCCAAGATTAATCTGAGTACTCCCAGCTGAAGAAGACTGTTGTCCAGCCAAGAACATGATCGCCTCGGCCTGCAATTAGTTAGTCAAAATGCAATTCGTTATGATGAGAAGCTAAATTAAGACAAAGTAAAGTTGCAATAGTCAGGTGGTAAAAGAACAAGCAATCAGTTAATGGCATCAACTCGAGTGAAATTAGATAGGAAGGTCTCCATCCACCTCAGGCGACAATTAAACTACTACCAGATAAATTTCCCTCAACAACTATGAAGTGCAATGACGATGAGGATCTTTCCTGGGGTTGTGATTATGAAGGCAGGAGTAGAGTGTGAAAACTGAACAAGTTCATACCCATTTCAGATGTTCCCGACTCAACTAACACTCGGATCCAACCTATGATCACTTTATATGACAATAATATCAATGAATTGGTAGAAATTACCTTCTCCAAAGGAACGTTTTCATAAACATTCACCGATCCTGCATAAAATATTGTCAATTGTGCAGTTGGAGTAGGCTTGACTGGGATTGCGGGAATTCCCCTGAAGAAAAGAAACTAAGGTTATCATGTTTATTACTTCATGTGCATGCCTGATTTGGCAGAATATCTCAGCCGAAAATCCCACTATTACCTAGAATTGGAAGATGGGGAAACAGACCCAACAATCGGCAAGCCAGGGCACTGAGCAGTTGCAGGGATCCCTCCATATGGCTTCATAGATGTAAAAGTGCTTGCAGATGCACTAGCAGTTGTGCCATGAATCTTGTAATAAGGGATGCTCATCGAGGTTGTAATAGGGTGGCTTGAAACTGGAATTGCCCTCAGCTCTGGTGGATGACGAGACAAGGAGGCTCCTTGATCAACAGCTTGGACAGGATAAGTAGAGCATGGAAGCCCAAAATGGCTCGCCTGACCAAGTTGAGGGCCATTGACATCTAGCGTGAAGCTTTTCTGAAAATAGAAGAAAAGAAACCCGTAAAAGGTAAGCTACATCTCCCTAAAGCTTGGAGAAGATGATTTAACGAAGAGTCAGATTATCCATGACAAATTCTATCCTAAACATGGCCAGAATCATGCGAGAAGCATTATTACTCCAACCTGCTACCCAATGCTCAAAATTGAGACAGCTTGGATTGCCAAATTCAAGTCCTGTTGTCAGATTGCGAAATGCAACTACAACTACAACTAAGCCTTTTCCCATACTAGACGGAGTCGGCTACATGGATTCTTTGTTTCCACAGATCCCTATCGTGTGCCATGTTAGCAGTTAACTCCCAATAAGCTAGATCATTCTTTATTGTTTCTTTCCAACACTTTTGTTGGAAAGTGTTGAAATGAATCTGCAGTTAACTCCCAATAAGCTAGATTGCGAAATGCAAAATAACAAAATTTTAGAATTCATAGCATGCAGACCTTAGTTGTATTTGAGACTCTGTGATTAGCTTGAAATGAATCTGCAGTTGAGATTTCCAGCGACCCGGATGTAGCGAGAGGATCATATCCAATTTTCTTAGGCCTCTCCTCCTGAGTACCACCTTTGATTGACATGAATTGTTGCAACTGTGCTTTGTTCAAGGCCGGCCATTGATAGCTTCCCGTGAATGCTGCAAAAGGAAAAGAACAAACAAAGTTACAAATCAAACTCAGCAGCCAGGAATTGAAACAACAATTTTATTTTAGTCAAATGCTATCTACTTGCACACGAAAAAACTCACACAGGTAGAGATTCCCTATAACCCCAACATAGTTCAAGCCAACTAAATCCAAAACTCCAGGTTTCTTCTGATTGGAGTCGGCAACGGGATCCAATTACAGAGAATAAAATAAATCATGATATACCCATCTCCCACAGTAACAAGCCAAGGCATTACTCGATAAAAAAACCATGCCCTTCTTTGTTCTTAGAAGTTCTAACCCTTAGTTCACGTATCAAATAAAAAAGCCACCATATTTCAGAACCGTGCAGGGGCAGGTTTTGCGTGTTTAGCATATAAGAAAAATAGTTTAATTAGCTTTAAACACGATTGCTAAGAATTGCTTCACAATTAGCAATAATTGGAAACTACAGGCTTGTCAATATAAAGTAGGAAAGGTCAAAGTAGCAGAGGCCAACTTCAATTGAGCCGGAAAAAAACAAGGAAAACGAAGTCCCAGTGATAAAAAGACATCAACCGGAGCAAGAGTGATTATTCCGACCTTATATTCATGAAGAAAAAAATCACAAATTAATGAAAATCCGCTACGACCAAAATTATTCAAGAGAATAACAACTTAAATCCTTGAATGAATCTTAACCGAGTTTCAGAAATATTGAACATGAATCAGAAACAAGCACAAAAATAAATGAATACGACGTCCTCAGATTCATGCAAAGCAATCCGAAGACCAGAGTTCAGAAAAGAGCAAAACAAGTGAAAAAATAGAAACAAATCACAATACCCAAAAAGAAACCGTATATAGAAATAGCTAGGGGATCGGGATTAAAGCTAGATCCGTACATAAGAAATAAGGCTAACCAAGAAATAATAAAAAACAGTCTAATTCAAGAGAAAAAGAACATAACCAAAAATAGCCACAGTATAAGGGTACTCAACAACGCCTTTGAAAAGAATCTCCAGACAATACCACCAACTTTAACAGAATCGAAATCAAATGAGAGAGAGAGGACTCACCGGAGTTGTTACAGCGGCTGTCCATTGACTCCTTCAAGAAGAAGGCACGGAAATCACTCTCTTTCGGCTCTTCCTGGTTCTTCTCCTCCTTCCTCACATTCAATCCAAGGAAATCTCTTTCCATATTACCAACACAAACACCCAAACACACACACACACACACACACACACAGAGAGAAAGAGAGAGAGAGTCGCTTCCTTATACAAGATGAAACGTTGGATTCTTCCTACGGGATAATAAGGCTATATATATGAGAGAGAGAGAGAGAGAGAGAGAGAGAGAGAGAGAGAGAGAGTTGTGCCTGAGGTCTGAGCCGTCGTAGCGGGAGCCGGAAGATAGGCGGTCACCGATGCGGCCGGTCACCTTCCCGTCAAAGGCATGTGCGCCATCTATTGCCCTCCATCACCTTTCATTTTTCTTCCATAAAACAAGTTTTCCTCTCATGATGGGCCGGGCCCCGCCTTCTTACTTCCCATTTTATCCTCACTTTCCGCCGTGGCTTTCTAATTTCTGGAAGGCATAATGGGTAAACAACGAGCCCACGTTAATGCCATGCCGACCGACAGTGGTTCGAGGCACACGATTGCCTCAACTGTCCCTTTCCCCTATGAAACCAAATAACACCGTTTGCTTCGCCCTCGGAATCCAATTCACGTCGGAGATGGAAATCATTCTCCCAGATTATCCAAACACGGGATTTGGATTCCATGCATGCAGCTGTTTGGACTTTACCGTTGAGCAGAAGGGCAGCTCAAGGCTTTCAGATTCTTGTACCGTCTGGATTCACAAATCCAGTGACTCCTCTAATAAATCAAAACCAAAGCCAAAATCAACCTCATCATCTCTCACTAAGTGAGGTTGATTAACTAAGATTACATTTTAGTCGTCGTTGAATTGTATCCAGAGTTATATTTGAGTTAAACTCATGAATCCACTCAATGCTTTCAACTCAAACCAAACACACTTTGCAAAAAATATATGTATACTTTTGTTTCTTAATTCAAGTTTTAATCATTTACCTATCAACATAAAATTTATTTAGATATACTAACACATATTCTCTTTATATATATATATATATATATATGTGTGTGTGTGTGTGTGTGTGTTTGTTAGCGGGTGGCAGTCGGGTTGTGTTGCTCTAAACTCAACCGAGTTAAAGTTTGGGTGAGAAAAAATTGAGTTGATTTTTACCCGAATCAGAAGTGACCCGACTCGTGGACTCGATTTGCAACCCGTACTCAACCTCTTACCTCACGACGGATGAGGATCACATGTGCTGTTAAGCGTTTTCGGGTCGGGTCCAGATCCAGTGGTACGATCGAGTCGCCTGACAGCTGGCAGTCGTTCATGGCCAAGAAGCCGCATGTGCGCCATTTAGTGATGATCGCCTAAGATCGTTTCGAGGCACCGTGCTTAGGACGATCCTGGTCCGTCCATTTGACCACGTGGGTCAACCAACTTCGCAGATCATTATAAGGCCATTCAATAGCACGTGCTTTGGGAGTATAATTGTCTTGCTTTTTCTAGGACCAAACTACCCTCATCTCCCTGCGTGTCTGGCAAGTCTCTCTCTCTCTCTCTCTCTCTCTCTCTCTCTATATATATATATATATATATATATATATATATATATCAAATTATGGATGTGGGTAATTTTTAGTGCTTATCACGGTTGGTCTAACAAACCCAACGAACCGGATTGAGTGTTCGCGACTTGTTGAGCAACTCAAGATCTTGTTCATGTTTAGCTCGATAGCTTGTTCAAGCTGAGCTAAACAGAAACTATGCGCGCCGAATTTGCTGATCTTCAAACATCTGGTTGTTCCTTAAGGTTCAAATCATTATAATTCGAGTAGAACATTTGGTTTCCTAATATGAATTAAGCCCACAAATTACCTTTCAATAAACTCTCTAGCATAACAAAACAAGCTGCTGTATAGAGCCGAGCTAAATTCAGCATGCATCGTTCATGATCCATACAAGTGGATGAATTATCCAACTTGTGTTTGGTTGGTTTAGATGATGAAACAAAACACGATGAACCCATCAAGAGACCAACAAAGCAGATCCATAAGGAGCTCCTTTCTATTTAGAAGCCATATGAAATTTTTTTAGAAAGATTATTCTTATTCTTTTTGTGTGAAACTTAGCTAATTTCGGCAAATGTATATACAAACTTTACAACTTCTATCAAGTATGAGTGGTGTATGCAACACCCTTGTTGCGATATTTTTTAGAGAAATTAGGAAGATTTTACCAAATTGAGACTATTTTATAGAATTTATTTATGTACCATGCGTTATACACCACATACTTTAATGTCATTCTTATCGTAAATGAGGTAAAAGTCGAATTAAATGCTGGCCAGAATTTGTCATCTTGAGGGGCAACTTGTACAATTTCGTATGCTGTAGCTTTCCACTCTTTAAAAGAAGAAAAAGAAGGGTCGGTATCATGACAAATCTCATGAATATGACTCGTGAAGAGGTCCATGAACGTTTTCTTTCTTTTTATGGTGGTGGTCGTTTAATTGGATCAGGATTTGGGTCCAATTGGTGGTGCCCGTTACCTTTGCTTTCTTTTTGTAGTCATTTTAATGGATCTACCTCCTAGCGTGGTAAAACCGAAGGAGATCCAAATTTAGCATACATGAGAATGGTTTCGCATCATGGGTTCCTATTAAAATATATATATATATATATACACGACCTATTCTTCCCAACGATAAAACCATTTCTGTTTTTTCCCTTTTGGTGCAAAGAGGAGGCCACTGCCAGATGCAGGCCCCAAGCATTGAACTCATGACCCTTAACTTGTGAGACAGCCCCCTAGCTAGGTGAGTCATTGCTCGTTGTTCAGGTAATAAGTAAACTCGGGTTAGGCAGACCCTACCTGACAGATATACAGGTTGGGGCTCCACCATTTATGATGCTCACTCATGCCCGCTTTCGAGAGCATGAAGAAATAACAACATTATCATTCATCATTTTTTGAAAACCCTTAATTTTTTTAAAATTATGCTCATGCTACCAAAAAGGAATAGATAAACATGTTAGATGTAGGTAAGATTCAATTTTTCGAGGGGGTAAATGCTCAAACTCCATTTATACTCAAATCTACTTAAACATTTTCATTGTTTAATTATTATGATAAATGATAGATATTTGAATCAAAGTATCATTATACTTTTGTACTTTATATTTAATATATAATATATCTAAATATTTTTTACTTTATCATCATAACCATTCATCTCAAACATAGCACCGTTCAAATGACAAAGTAGATTTGAGCAGATGAGTTTTAAGCATTTACCACTATATATATCACTTTGTGGCACATGTACCAACACTCATGGGCCTCTTGTTAAACTCTTTCTCTCTCATGATATATATATATATATATATATATATATATATATATATATATATATATATATATATATATATATATATATATATATATATACGTTATTCTTCATTTCATGGCGGGCCTGTCAGGTGTCCTATTTCATGTAATGACGTGATTTATGGTCGTGTAGCGCCTCTACTGTAAGATGCAGGCATTGTTTATATCAAAGTCGCATGCTCAGTGGTCCGTCACATTCAAATTTGGATCCATGTAAGAAAATCAGATCGTGTTTTGCATCCTAGCCCATAAGTTTAGGAGAATTTACTTTTAGCATCCTAACTTGCATGACATCTCGTCTTCAACCACCCTCACAGAAAAAGGCAGACGCATTTCTCTCTCTCTCTCTCTCTCTCTCTCTCTCTCTCTATATATATATATATATATATATATATATATATATATATATATATATATATATATATATATATATATATATATATATATACTTGCAAAAGAAAATTGATAAGTAGCTAGTTATTCAATTCTTTAAGCAAAAAAGATAAAAGGTGTTTTGTACTGCCGTTAGTTTAATGAAAGTAAAAGAGCCAAATGTTGGTTGGTGGTGTAATTTCTATAAAGGATATGCACCTATATGAAAGGCTTAACATGTGTGGCGGTTGAATGTAGATTTGGCATAAGTTAAGGGGATGAATGTGAACTTTCCTTTAGTTTAATGCCAGTAACAATTGCTTAAGACTCTAAATCATCATTAACAAATTGCAAGTCTTGCGTGGAAACTTGTGCTAATTAAGGGTTGGACAACTCACTTGCTTAGCTTGGCTTAATTTTTGCATTGGATGGACGCAAGACGCCATCAACATATGGAAGAGGATAAGGGTCTGTTCAATAATAAACAATAGTTTGGTCTTGTAATCAGAGTGATAATCAATTTGATTGCACTAAAATAATGATGAATTTCCCTGTCGATTAATCTTGGACAAACCCGGCTCGAGAAACCCCGGTGCAGGTGAGCTAGGGATGAACCTACCGAGTCGTCGAACCAGCCTGGTGTCTGCCATATTGGTTAGACTATATAGTTTTCCAAGCCAATTTTTAACTGTTGCTTGAAATTTACTGATTATCCATGTGACTTTCATGTTAAAAGTATTAACTTTTTCTAAGAATCTTTCTCTTTTTCTTTTCGGGTGAATTTATTGGGAGCTGCAAGTTGACATTGTTAATAAATTAAGGATGAAGCAATCCATATCAACAATGGTGATTCCTTTGGGACCATTAAACAGTCAAGCGATGCCTCTTTTTTTGAAGGAAGTGCCTTCTTTAATGTATGGCCAAGCAACAAAACTGGGTCACTAGTCTTCTAATACTAAATTCTTTGTCTATTAATACATCCCCCAGTCGATGAAACTGAGGAACAGCACAGTCTTTCTTTTCTCATCATAGAGAATATCAAATGTTGAAGTTTTAGGTCACCCCAGATCAATATCTTGAGTTAATGATATCTCTATGGTTGACTATGCATGTAATCATGTCGATCTGTATTAGATTATCTTATTGTTTTAAATAAATGTAAGTATTTTTACTAATATTGAACTTTAAACTTATAAAACAACCCTGAATCATATTCTGTCCATGTACTAATTATATGCAACACCTCGATGAGCAGTCATGGTGTCAAAGGCAATAAAAGATTTTAGTTTTCTTTAGTGGACAATAAACGTGTTAACCATTTGTACGTACATGACCTATTAGCCAACTTTGGTGATTAAATAATGAAGTGTTTTGGTTTATATATGCTCTCCATTGTAGGTGCTAATAATATTAATAAAAATATATCATCCACTTTGGGAACGAGATTGTTAAGGTCTAACTATTCAGATGTGCCTAGAGAATATTCTATTCTTTAAATTCTGACTATATCTGGTTATGCCACCTGCTTTACATATCAGGTCAATTCTGCAATTTGGATCACACTGATTCACACCATATTTTGTTGAAAATCAACACAGAGAGTTATGCAATACTATATGTAATAATCTGATCTCCAAACCAAACAAACACAGAGTTTTTTTCCTACATTAAACCAGGTTGCTTACATGGGTCCTTAAACTTCATTCAGCACTATCTTGTGATATATTAGCATTTAAATCCAAAAAAAAAGCAAGATTTTGGAAGCCTTTCTCCTTTGTTTTTGAAGTATTTATCATTTAATTTTGGGTACCTTCTAACTAAAAATCTTGGTCTCTCTCTTCAAATATCTTAACCAAGGAAAATGTGTCTCACTTTATGTCTATTTATGCTACACCAACTCTTTTTCTATTAATTTTAGTATGAGTAAAGTTCTCCAATTTTGTCATGGACATCTTTTCTACATGTTACTCTTACCCACCTGTTGATGCCGAAAATTAAGAGGGTATGTGACCTCGAGAAACCCAACAAAAGTTCGTGCCCATAATGTCAATAGATCCTAAAGCACGAAGTAGTGGTGGAAGCAGTTGGCACGTCCTAGCTGCCATTACAGCCGGCAAGAAGCAACAATGAGGAAATATAAGTTATTGGGAATCATGTCTATGAAGGATTGATCCATTCTCTGGTGCCACAATGGGTCTATAAATAGTAATTGTAATGATCAATGAGAACAAAAAAGATCGTAGTTCTTACTTTTTTATTATATTCTTCTTCTTCTTCTTCTCGTTTTCTTAGAAATAGCTATAACTTAGTATTCTTGATGCATACTTGAGCACAGTGAGTGCTCTTTTATGTTTGTACGTGTGATTCCGATGATAACCGGGAACCTATTCTTATCGCTTAAAGACTTATCCATAATCTCCCTTGAGAATGAGGATTATAATTCTCTGACATGTACCACATTACGTTTCCATTCCAACGAAAGAATTGGATCAATCATTTTTATGACAATAGTACCCAATACTCAAGACCGAATAGTAATATTATTTATCATATACAGTGATCTATTTCACTGAAATGTCAACCATTTCAAAATTAGGATAACACCATGTTCGCATTAGTGGTAGAATAATTCCACAACATTGTATTATACAAGTCAAAGGAAACCTTATGCCACATTAAGTGGGGGTTGCTGCATAATAATACTATACGGGATTGTGCAATTTATTGCACTTAAATTAGCACGTCAACAGTAGAATTTGGTCCTCACAACTTGGGATAGTGGTGCAACCAACTTGGTGGATTCAATTTCCCATATTTTAGAAGTGAATGGTGGTGCATTCTTTAGTGGGATTCAACGTCACCGGGTAGACATAGATTCATTGGTATGTTGCTTTCGATATGTGTAGATGATAGCATCTCTTTACCTTCAAAAGCTAGCAACTTGTTAAAAGGCCATAAATTGGTAGCACATGCAATGCCCATAGCACATTGTAAATGAGGTTGGAGAGTTCTCAATGGAAAATATATGGGGCTGATTGGCGCCCATTGCGTAATTTTTGTTCTTGGTACAATGTGGAAGCTGAAGCCTGATGCAGGCCCCGGGGAGTCGAACTCATGACATTTAACTTGTGACTCGATCCACTAACCAGGTGTTTTCTTTTTTCGTTGGCAGCGACGCGGCTGAACTGATCTCTTATTCTTTGTTGTTGAGTCTGGTTTAGGATTTTAGTGTTTCGGGATACCCCGTGTCAGGTCAATCCAATTCAATCATACGGATGAATTGAGCAACTAGTGTGAATCAGCCTTTAATTAGTCAACGTTAATCTAGCCCTTTCTTTTCGGTTACAAGAGAAGGCCGAAGCCTAACACACACACACATGCACCTTTTGGGAGTCGAACTCCCCACATACATATGTATATATATATATATATATATATATATATATATATATATATATATATATATATATATATATATAATAAGATAAGTTGGTTTTTGTGTTGTTGAGAAAGAGCATCAAAGGGCTAGATAATTCATCTCTTCAATCTAATGGTACATATTGACATGAATAATCTAGTATGGATATGAATCCAACAACTCTATCTACTATATATACACACATATCATGCATATGTGTGTGTGTATATATATATATATATATATATATATATATATATAGAGAGAGAGAGAGAGAGAGAGAGAGAGAGAGAGAGAGAGAATCCTATCCTATTCATGTTCAAATCCACTTTATGATCTTAACCTTTTGATATTTGAGATAAATGATTGAGGTGATAAAGCAAAAAAAATATTTAATGCAATCAAAAAGATGTTTAAGTGGATTTGAGCAGGAGTGAGTAACTGCATTTACAACTTATATATATATATATATATATATATATATATATATATATATATATATATATATATATATATATATATATATATATATATATATATATATGTACACATATGCATGATATGTGTGTATATATAGTAGATAGAGTTGTTGGATTCATATCCATACTAGATTATTCATGTCAATATGTACCATTAGATTGAAGAGATGAATTATCTACATCAAACTGCATATATACATGTGTTCACCACATACATACATATATGTGTGAATGTATATATAAGTTAATAAAATATGAAATGAGTAAGATGGATGGCAATATCGGATGGAGGTCAACTTGATGACCTAGGTTGTTTCAAACTGCACTAAGCTCATAGACATGTCTTGTTCCAGATAAACAAGAATGGGGAGGGGGGATCAAACGTTATTTACTGAAACATCATGCTATGATAAGATAGGCATGTATCTATCAACTCGATCATTCCCAATATTGCATGCATATTATGGTCAGATTTGCTCAAAGCAACTCACGCCATGGTGAGATAAGCAGGCTCTCGTGATAGAATCTCAATGAGGGAAGCGTGTTTGATGCAAGCCCACAAGGACAGACCATTTTGGTGGTTAAATCTGAACCTGTGTTTGAATCTTTGGACATTTACGGACATAACATCAATGTCTCGTATGTTCTTGGAACATTTGCACACATTCAAATCATTGGAAGAAAAACTTTGTCCATGTTTGATTACTCAAGACAATGCTGTTGTAGAGAGAGAGAGAAAGAGAGAGGTTAAACAAAATCTCTTTTTGTTCATCATTCCGAACGTTGGAACGATATTAATTTAATGGACCTGACTGCAACATCCCAGCTTCTGGGTACATTTTCAACTAGCCAGAACCTTGTTGTCCTCAGTACTTTAGTTGTCTGGTGTTTGCATCAGCAAAGGACTTGTTTTCTCACGTTATTTTGAGTGGACAAGCATGTCCTGGCATTCAAACACACTAAATCACAGCAATGGTACCCGAAATGAAACATAAAAATTCCTAATGCATTAGACTTTAGATTGCTAGGGTCTCTGATGATGCTAGACATGCCGGTTTGGAAAGGGACTGGCAGTTTCAACTAAACTGGACCTGGACCCAGAACCTAATTGGGGGCAACCCGGTTTTGTTCCAGTTCTACCTTCCATTGAACTGGAACTAGGCCAAAACTGGCGATTCATATCTCCAATTTGGCCAACTTTCATTTTTATTTTAAATTTTCAAAAAATTGTATATTTTTTTTGTGGTTTTAATGGTTTGGGACTCAAACCGAACCAGCCAGGTTCTGGTTCGGTTCTGTTTCCTGGTTTCTAGAGAACTGTAACCAGACATGTCTAGATGATGCAACCCTTTCCATTGTGAGGTCCCTTAATTATTCAAAAAACATAGATATTATTTGAGATATGAAGAAGTAACTCTACATGCTACGATAAAAGGTAGGAAAAATAAGAAAATTAAGAGAATTAAGGAAACAACCGACAAACTCACTAAATTTCAATATTACAAGGTTCAATGTGTGAATCATAGACTCATCTACTTATAGATGAGATTTTACCAAAAACCAGAAATTCCTATATAGACAAGTTTTATGATTGATAAATCTCCATAGATTAAAAAGATAACAGATGTTCTATTCATCCTATAAAAAATCGATCTAGTGTGGATCTTATACTGATTCGGATCCATTTACAAACTAATGATGTAAACTTTTATGAAAGCCAGATCCAATTGGTGTCTGGATCTGTTCATGTCTCAGCTTTGGTGCAATTCTTGTTTTCGTCAATCAAATATACGAGGTTTGGTTTGAAGAAGCCTAGCCAATGGGTCGTTGAGTCGAACTTGTATTAGGTTATGGGTCTAGGTTTAGTGGACCCGACTGCAACATCCCGCTACTGGGTACATTTTCAACTAGACAGAACCTTGCTGTCCCCACTACTCAATTGTCTGATGTTTGCAAACAGCAAAGTACTTATTTTCAAACGGTGTTCTGAATGTCCAAGCATGTCCCGGCATTCAAACACACTAAATCGCATCAATTGTACCTGCAATGAGAAAAATAACCACATGCTAGATATGTCCGGTTTGGAAACGGATTGATGATCTCAATCGGAACAGAATTGGACCTGGACCGACAACCGAATTGGGGACTCCCCAGTTCTATTTAGGTTCCACCTTTCATGAAACCGGAACCAAGACAGAACTGGCAGTTCATACTGTTGGTTTCTTCACTTTTTTAATTAGTTTTCTTATTTTTTCAATTTTTTTTAATGATTTTAACGGTTTTGGACTCAAACAAACCGGAATTGGAACCAGTCTGGTTCTTGTTTATCCTTTGTGAGGTCCCTTGATTCTCCAGACTTTGATATTACTTGAGATTTTAAGAAGCAACTCCACAGGCTACTTTAAAGATAGAAAAAAAGGAAAAATTAGGAGAATTAATTAAACAACTGATAAACTTGCTAAATCTATCCAAACTGGATTTGGATATGGTTTAGATGTACATTAATTTCATTGCTGGCCAACCACGGCCTGGGATGCCCATCTTCAATGCTGGTAGCCGCTCCACTGCTGGCGGATCTAATCACAGAAGCTGCCAATGGCGGCAACGGACATGTCAGCCCCTCACCCTTTGACATCTTCAGCTGAAATCCCACCACCAATTACCATTCTCTGCCTCCCCCCTAGTCTGCATATCAACGATAAAGAACGGTAAACCAACTTGTATTACAAAATTAAAAAAGAAAGTAACTAAGGTTCTCTCCATCAGTAATGGGGTTCTCTTGTATAAAATAGCAATTCATAAAGAAATAATGAAGTCTACATCTGGATCATGATTGAAACGGATCTGGATTGTCAGATTCAGAAAATCGGCCTTGTGAAACCAAGGACTTGCCCATTGGATCTGGGTTATATCGAACTGCATTTTGTAACATTCTTGATTCCATCTAGAAAGTGTTCTTCCCCGATAAACTCGGCGGAGATAACCTCGCAATCATGCTGCGATGGACACCCTAAAAAGAGATCACACAATACCTGATCATGATCAAATGAGCCCATAGAAAATTTAACAATAGACCGGTAATCAGTAAGCACTCTGCGATCTTATAGGAATCTTGCATAAATTTGAACCCATTTACGAATGAATCCTGATCCAAAATGGCGGTTGGCTCAAATAATATGATGGATTCTTGCTTGCATCAAGAAGTAATGCAACTTTCTTGGGAAACTGCCAACCAGGAGCAACTTTTTCTTTCAGCTTGGTTTCCCAGATGGAGTAATATTAACATGGTGTAGAAGCTAGAAAGAAACAACAATCGTACCCAAAACTCGCAATTAGATTTGTTTAGCTAGACTGTAGTACAACAGATCAAGCAAGTTCTTTAAATTTCTCTTTGTGATCTCCATGAAAGGAGAGTGGCCGACACGAACAAGATGGATCTGACCCAGATTGGCATCCTCCATGCAACTGAGCCAATCGTCTTTGCTGACCCAGTTTTGGCCTGGATCTAACTGAGCCTTGAAAGTGTAAACTAGATGGGTCTGACCCAGATTCCGCATGTACTCTTTGGACCTGAAGTAATGGTGGAACTCCGACGGGTCTGCAAGCCTAGCAGTGTTGTTTTATTGAAAGTATCCTTTGAATTGCTTGTAGAGCAAAGCAAGTGTTTCCTACTCTCACAAATCCAAAAAGCAACAGCTTCCTGTTTCTACAAGTGATAGTTGCCAAGTATTGTAGTCCTAGAGCAGTTGCTTGTGACATTCTACTACTAAACAAACAAGTAGAACCAAATGATCTTTCCTAATAACTAATTCAAGTTGCATTTGAATACCATAGATTCACTGATTAGGGACCTTTACTCGAACACGGAAGTTCATAATATATACATTACAATCCAGTATTTCCAACATCACTTTCATATTTTTGATTGTCTTTCCAGCATCAACTCGTCGTTCATCTAGTGGAATTCGGAAACCAATTGATCTCCGTGAGAAATGCATAACGATGAGTTTAGAGGATTGAACTGTGTACATATGCAAGTGACATCTGATCATCCAAAAGCTTATGAAATTGAGGTGTTATGAGTTCAGAGGATTGAATGTGTAATCTCTGTGCACACATGCAACTGATATTTGATGATCTAAAAGCTTATGAAATTGAGGAGTTTTGGATTTGTCCTTAATCGGATGATTGTAAATTAATCAGTGGAAAAGATGACCATCTTCAGAGTCGATTCAGCCTTGTTTCCTACAGGAAATTTTGCAGACAAATAGGGTTGTTGGCATTAATCATGACAAGGCATATGGTTGCGATGAACTTCTTGGTCCGTGTGGCTCCAAAATCAATTGACGTACCTCCAAAGTCACTCTTCGTGTCCTCTGCTACACTTTATCCAAATTCTGCAAGATATATTTTCTAATTTTTTATACAAGAAGATACCACCTACGCTCAAAGAAGAGGGACTGAACTGATAAAGTATTACATATTAATTATAATGATTCATTGTAGGAAGTAATTCTTAAAATATTGAAAAGTACAAAGGAACTCGATGGTGATAGTCAACCAATCTTATCGTATTCTTAGCTTACAAAGGATTGAAACCTAAAAGAGAGGCCAAATTCGGAGCACAAGTCACGCAAGCTTCCTTCATATATGCACACAATTCGTTCCTCTTCATGAGAAGAACCATTTGTTCCCATGTTGGTGCTCATCTTTCACGATGGTAAGATCTTTTCGGGCATGGATTAACTATCTCTCATCCCTTCTTCACAAAGGCAGCAACAGAAATCACAATGGGGCAGCTTGTGACAACATGAATGTGATCAATTTCTATTCATTTCTCTCTCAAGGTCTTGATAGACTTGGGAATTCCCTAGTCGAAGACAGCTTTCTTAGTTTAAACTTCTATGGGGAAGCCATGAATCTGCTAAAAACATTGCAGTCTGAGCTCTTGGTCCTTGTGGAAAAGCTCAACCTTCCCATTTCACCACAAGGCCAGGAATGGCTTGATCAGTACATGGATGAAACGGCGTTCATGCTTGACTTGTGCAACTTATTGAAATCTTCAATCTCTTTCCTTCAACGATATCGAATGATGGTCGAGCTACTCATTCACGGAAATGAATGTTCATCTGATTCGTTAGACCGCAGCAAAGTGACAATCGATAGGTTTGAAGCCGAGAAATTCAAGTTTTTACAAGCTTTAAAGATGTGGAAAGATAGAAAAGGAGACACCGATAGTATTAAAATACCAACACTCAATAGCAAATCTCCTGATCCTACTGGCTTTGCTGGTGTAATGATTGTAGTGGAAAACATAATTCTTGTTATATCATCATTTCTGCTCTCTGTGCTTGTCTGTCCATTAGCATCAACTGACATGAAAAATATGTCTTTAGAAATGGAGCCTCATGCATCTTTGGGGAAATCTTTGGCTAGACTTCATCAAGGGCTGCAGGAGAAAGGTAGAGGGAGCTCCATATCAGGATTAGCCGAGTACAATTTGGTTGAGAATGCGATTTCGCAAGTTAAGCTTGAAATGGTAGTTGGGGAAGGTGAAGATGCAGATCAGAGGCTATCCAAGAGCATTGACTTGTTGAGGCAAAGCTCATTGACACTCAAGGAAGGGTTGGACATGTTTGATTATGCTGTAAATGATGCTTTCATAGAGGTGATTAGGGGAAGAGATAAGCTGCTTCGTACATATAGTGCTAACATGTAAAAAAACTGAATGTGTTTCAATCAGCATCTTTCTTTGTTTTTCTTGATCGTCATGTTTCTATGGTGTTGACTGTTAATCTTACTTCTTTTGGATTGCCCAGATGTTCTATTCATCAAGTTTCTGATATATCATTGTTGAGGCAACCAAAGTTCTATGTATAAAATTGGAACTAATGATTTCGTTAAGAAACATCAAACTTTAGTCGTAGGAAGAATATACAATACGAAACAGCCCGTAGACAATAAAAGATGCGACTGGCCTGTGGGAAGTCCGCATCAGATCCAACCCTTTCTGCAAACTATAGAGGGCTTGAACACGAAAGTTAGGTTCTAATCAAAAGAAAATGGTGGATATTGTTTACTTCCTCTGAACGGTAAGTTTATCCAAGTATTTCTGAGATATTAATACCCAAGGTTCTAATCAAACGCTTGATGGCTGCGTCATGGAATTTATCCATGGATAACCTTTCGGTATATCGTCCGGTGATCCATTCGGCAGTGATCGGTGGTACCATTACAAGGCCGGTTGGTTGGTTGTTACCTGTGGCAGGACATCGATTGCATGCCAATACCCTTTGCACGCAGGCCTGTCGACACTGCACACAGTTGATGTGGATTCGGTTTTTGAGGTGCTATAGTAGATTTAGATTTGATTTGGTTTAGAGTCACTAGCATCTCATTTGAATCCGTTTAGAATTATTTAGACAGTAGTTCAAGTATTGGATTTGGATCTAAACGTTAGTCATTATGTCACATTCAAAGTGTCGTGTGATGGTGTTCTTTTCATTAGCTGATATCATCGTGATGAGGTTACTTATGCATTTGCCCTTAGTCTATATAAGGATGTCAGTCTGTATTATAGAAATTTTTCTCACTCATGATGTGTATTTGAGAATTTTCTTGTTTTCAACTCGGTTGAAAGAGGAGAACCAGTAGTGAGGGAGAGCCCAGCTGGTACATGTGAGAATGGTGCATTTTCTAGCTGGTTGGTTGTTCGACAAATAGTTGAGCAACGCCATCACGAATCGAGCCTACCAATACTTTCATATGGTTTTCGAATTGGTTAAAATTCGATTCATGATACTACCAATGGTTAGGGAACTACAAGCCAGGTCAAACTATAGGCCCGAAATTTCTGCTGGTAGGTAAGTGGTTCATCAATCTTAAATTGTAGCATACACCTGAGAGAACAAGAAGCTCTTTCTCCAACCTGTTGATAAGTCTGTTATAAGTTGTTTAGCATGAGGTTCTTGAATCCTCTACCTTTTTCTTTCTGTAAGTACAGATTTTTGAAGTTTTATTAACACAATTTGGATTAGGGAAACCCTCATTTTTAGGTCTTTGCAAACTACACTATAAGTGGGAAGCAGTATTCGGCATGTGTCAGTCAAAGGAAGATTCCTGTTTATGTTCATCCATAAGGAGAAAGAAAGGTTGTTGCGTGAAGCAAGTAAAGTCCATGAGGTAAGGAGCTTCATATACAAATTGGAAGGAAACAAGCGTGCTGGTTTTCCTTCTTGCCTCAAGCTTGTTGTTGCATTGTTTGATCTTTGCTTAACATTACCACGACTGACCTCTTCGGAAATCTTTGTACTGCACCCAATGTAAGAGAGGCTTAATCAGTGGCAGACCTAAATTGAGTCGAACCCAAATTTTGAAAATCAACTTAAAGTCCATAGCTAAGATCCATTTGCTATAATACATAGTTCACACCACCAAACCATTCAAAGCACCATTCGTTCTAGATCAGCAACTGGGCTTAATTGAGGTTACTTTAAAGCCATTGAATACCAACGCGAGTCCCCATTCTGATACCAAACTGGGTTTGGCAACCATGACTTGGGTATGAGGTTTGTAATGTTGTACCAAGTTCAGAGTTTGATTTGGTTCGGTTTGGTTTTCCTCGTAGTAGACTGGATAGGACTCGTACCCGAATTCCCAAATGAAAACTGGACTTGGGTCTTAAACCTTGATTTGCACGATGCACACAGCTTGCTTAGCGACTCGGGCAAGGGGAACGCAGAGAGGAGGGCGGGGGGATTTTGGGCGACAAACGACTGCATAGAGAGCGGGGGAGGGAAGGAAGGAAGGATTTTTGCGCAAAAGGAGAAGAGATACAGGGGGGAGAGAATAGCAACACTAAGTAAGAAGAAGAAATGAAGGGGGAGGAGTTCTTGTTCTGTGATCTTTGCGGAACCATGCTTTCTTTCGACTGCCCTTCGTACGCCTCCTGCCCCATGTGCAAGAATCGGCGAGACGCTAAAGGTTTGTGTGTGTGTGTGTGAGAGAGAGAGAGAGAGAGTACTCCCATCGGCAATTAGAATTAATTGACCGCTTTCCTTCCTTCTCGCATTCACCATGTTGAGTTTTACTTTAATCTTTCTCTTTTAATGGTTTTCTTTCCTTCTTCTCTTGTAGATATCGCAGGAAAAGAAATATGCTACACCATCGTCAATGAGGTACTCTGTCTCTCACACACACACACTCAGGATATAAAAACGTATTAAGACTATTAGGCTGGAGTAGGAGCAAGAAAATGTGCTTGATTCTTCGTACCACAATTCTCCTTTTGAGCAGTAGAAATTTTTGCTAGCCGTGATGGTGAATAGTAGTACCCTGGAAATCGTTTCCCATTAATGGTTGGAAGACATAGTTCTCAAGATTGTCCTACTTTTACCTAAACATCGCCTCCAATTTCACCATTTGACCCAGCTGACCTAGATAACTTGTATTTTTCACTAATTTGGCAAGCGAGCACGTCGCTTTTGCATGGTTTATTGCTATCAGCGGATAGTGCTTATTTTTATAAGCGCAATTCATGTAAAAACTACTGCTGAAAAGCACAAAAGAGGGTCTTTCTTCTTCGATGTTGCGTAAAGGATTTAGGACGTAGAAATAATTGGCTGAAGATTGTATGTGTACCTTCTAAGAGGATTTGGGATCTCCTTTTCTAAGAAAAGATCGGGGAATTTGAAATCAATCCATTGGATTATATCCTAAGGTAGAAAATGGCACTTCCACAGTTTTAGAAAGGAGTCCTTTGGTGTGTGCCAATGAAATGGAGAAAATGCATGTCCGACTTCGATGCAAGACAAGCGACTTAACTTTCAAGTGTTTTGCTTTAGTGGATCACAGCAATTCAGTATTACCAACAAATGGGGACTCTTGCAGACTTCTGGACTTACTCCATTAGAAGTCTCTAATCATATACAGCTGATGGAAATTCATGTCTAATATGATTTCCTCTAAAAATAAGTAGCAACTGTAGCTAGCAAGTACTTGCAGTAAAAAAGATAAAGCAGTAAGAAACCATGGATTTTAACAAGTCCCTCCATGGAAGCATGCCTATTTCTACACTTGCAATGAATCGACCTCCTCTAGGATCATTCTATATGTTATCAAGAAGAATCCTTCTTGAGTCTTACTCTGATCAAGATCTGCAGTTGACATCAAGCATCCCCTTTTCTTGTTTGTGGTTGTTATTCCAAGTGATGCAGCTTTTTGAGGCAAGAAGAGTTGAAAACGATCTCATCCTTTGATGTACTTTTTTTTTGGAAAATGATTGAATCGGCCATGTAGGTATACCAAACGCTGTCTTTTTTACCTGGAGAGGGGTAAACAGATGTTTTTAATTTCAGGATTAACAGATACTGCATAGCAGTATGGTAATCTCAGCCGTGGATTTTAGGAAATTATGTTCATAACAGTAGCACCGGCTGGGTTTGGCCCATATAGATGATCTCCTTGTCACTTTCTTTGGTGGTATTAGACGATCTTGTGTGGACAACTGATGGATTGAGGTTATAATTTTGTGTATCTTGCTTTTTATATCTCAAACTTCTGCATGAGGTAAAAATAATTATCAACCGTCTTCTATCTTCACGAGTAAGGGGATCATAAATCTCCATATTCGTGAACAAGAGATGCAGTCTCAACGACGATATGGTCGCATGATTTGAAGCGTGTTAAGAGTTGTCTTCATGTTGCAGAGACTGAGGCGGAATCTGAATCAGAACCAGCTTGATGACACTGATGGTGAGATTAAGAAACTAGAGGTACATAAAACTAATATTACAATTGTGTTGGGATTTTTTACTGAGAAAAGATTTACCATGTGATCGTTTGCATTAATCTAGGTAAATGAACCATGTCCTAAATGCGGCAATGATAAACTTCAGTACTATGTCAAACAGGTAAACCAGATACGACTGCTGCTTTCCTGGTTAAACTCTAAACTATTTTTGGTGCATTCACTTATATTTTCCTGATTCGCTTGTTGGCAGTTGAGATCAGCAGATGAAGGTCATACAGTATTTTATGAGTGCCCAAAATGTCCATATAAGCTCGTAGTGAATACCTAGCTTTCACTGTGCCAGATTTGTCAGCTGGGAGAGGAAAACATGGATGTTTTACTTGCCAAGTCAATGGTTATTACCTCTTTTGGTTCAGCTGCTAACATGAACATAGCCCGTAGAAAGTGCGTGTTGAGTATATCAAAAATGACAATCTGAAGGGATGCGGCTACATCGAAAACAAACTACTAAGTATTACAAAATTCTTTTCCTTTCTCAAGGTTTTCTTTGCCTGCATAGATTATATGGATGGTGCTTTTGTTCAATAGAGTATCATTTTGTGGATGTCCTGTGTTTTTTCTTGAGACCTTTTTCAAGGATTGGTAAATGTTCTGTTCATGTGATTGAAAGAAAAAAATCAAGATTCCAGCTGGTAAATTATGCACAATGGGCCTTGCCATGAAAATTAGTCAAGAATTTGAGATTTCACAAAAGGGATGCTAAACAAAAGGGCTCTCGTGACCTATTTTAAGCTTGCTTGTCTCTGTCTTATACCATGTGATTGAATGAAGGGATGGTCCAGGAGATCATAGAAAATGTCATCAAGGTAATACTGTGTTATTAAACAACTTGTGTATAAGATATAGAATGACAGAGACTGTTGCAACTTTGAGGTGGAACATGCCATATAACACATCTTTGTACTAAACCTCGGAAAACTCATCCTTGACTTTGTACAAAATTCATTTAAGACAGAGTCTGCATGTGGAATACATGATATTCTAACTATGTTCAATGAATCAAACCAAATCATTTGGACTACATTCAGGCTGGCCTTTGGTTTCTACATCAGGATAACACCCGTTATAAGCTGTTGAGCAGATACAAAAATCCTGACAGCTTCATAGAGCCATGGATTTATCTTAGTGAATAATTTAACAAAGTGCAGCTGTATTTTACAATTTGTGAGAAGATGTACAGAATTTAGGTCATCTTTTCGAGCATTCTTCCTCTCCCTGCTAGCTGTACTCTTGGCTCCCTCGGCTTCAAACTGATCTTTGCGAAAGTCTCTTCTCTTGCCTCCTCTGCCTTGTCAATTCTCTTCATCAAAGTGGGCTTGTTCTTGAAGACATCACGTTTTACCTTCATGTGCCCTCATTCTTCTCACCCACAATACTTTTCTTGGCTCTGGAACCCTTTGGTTCACCATATGCTGAACGTCTCCCTTTCTGCTTTTGCTCAGAGCTCGATTAGACCGAAACTTGCAGTGTATCTGACAGACCCATCCTGACCAGCTTCCTAATATTTTTCCTTTCAGAGGTATTAAAGCAAGAGATCCGAAATAAATCCATGCAGTTTACATTTTGCGACCGATATACATGGGTTAGGCTAGTCAAGCATGAGTCACGAGGATTAATTATCCTGATGATATCAAAGGCAGGCCACCATATTCTTAAATAAGAACCATCTTGTCCAAGAAAAGGAATAATACTAAACCATTTGAATGAATCCTATATCAGCAGCAGAGAGCAGAAAATTGCAAAATAGAGAAGCTGTTTCCCATATTAGGTATGATGAAACCATCATGTGACCTTGGCAACATCTAGTTATGTTTTTGTGAAGCAGCTCTTCACCAACGTGAAATTATCGGTCTCGAAGCGGAAGTCTTCATATGGGTAAATCCTTGAGGATTCCCATGAAACAGTTGTTGATGCGGAGATTTCTCATGGAGAGAAGTGTCTTCCCTTGAGAAGGAAGAGAGGACAAGGAGACGATGCAAGAGGCTTAGCTCAAGCCAGAGTCTTGACAGCGACGAAAATTCTCATTGAAAGTTTCTTCATCTACCAAGTACCAGGAAGACATCCACAATTATAATTTCTATTTTTTGCTCGCTATGTTCATTCTCTATACCCCCCCACAAGTTTATTTTTGAATTATTTCATTTTCAGGAGCATGGGACCATGGAAGCATAGTTTTATTGCACAAACATGTATGTCAGTCTTGTTTTATAGAGCCGGTAAATGAGCCAAACCAAACCCAAAGAGTGTAGTTGCCTGGTTGGGATTCTCTTTTACTAATCCAAAACAAGCATGAGCTCAATTATACGAACTCTTATTTAAACAAGCCGCATACGAGCTATTCATGTAAAGAAAGATCTTAATGTCAATGCAACTTCCTTCACGAAATGAAATTCTTGATATGAGCTTGGTCATTTGAGTAATCAATAATTTAGTTTTGTTTTAGGGTGGGGATATAAACCAATGCTGCATTGCCGGCTTGATCACAGTCTGGCAAAATTAAAACAAAAATCTTTAATTTTCAAAAAAAATGGGGACATGGATAAATAGTCACTGGAGGCTGGAGCTGTAGGACTTGCAATGGAGTTGAACGAACCAAAGATGACCTCAGCTCATTATACTAGCTAGTTCATGTTCTTATATTCACGAACAATTTATGTAGGGACACGATCGCGACCAGTTCACTATTGCATATCGAGCCAAGTTTGAACTTGTGTGGACTTGAATTTAGCTCATGCTGGAGTAACATGTACATGTTTTTTGCCTGTAAATGATCTACTGTAATCATTGAAGAACAAAAGGCTTGCACGAGCTAATGACTATTATGCTCAACTAATCAAGGCCACAAATGAATGAGATTAGAACAAGTCGATCTACGAGAGGCTCAGTTCTCTTACCACCACCATATGAGGTGGGCGCCCCACCTCGCATCAATGTAGATTCACGAATGTGAACCAAGCCTTTTCAGGGTTGGCTTCATTGGATTCTTAGCTGCGCTTAGTAGGAAATATAAAATTGCATCCGGCATTTGGGAAAAAACTCAAGCAGATAATAAAGAAAAAGCTGCAACTAAAATTAAAACGTTAAAGAAAAAGGAGGAGATAAAAAGGACCTCTCACTATTAATATGCTATCACCAATCTACCGAACCTCTGTCAAATGATTTGGGTCCGTTGAAATTCAGACCCGAAACCTGTACAAGACCAAAACGCTGCACAAACCGTAGATGCGAGCCGTTCGCATGAGGTCACTTCCCATAAATTGGCACAGAAGAAAACACATGAAGGCTGACTTAAAGAATTGAACGATCACGCTTTCCACCAATCCACGTCATCGATCTGGGTACACATCTCAAGCGTCATTCCTCACTCTCCGATCGGAGTGCCGGACAACGCTTCTCCACCGTCCGATTCGCTGTAAGAAAGCTTTTCTGAAAGTCCCTCTTCCCTCTTATCCGAGCACTTTCGTCGCTTTCATCTTCTTCTTCTTCTACGTTGCTCTCCTCTTTAACGTCTGCTAATGGCGGAAGGCGAGAACGTCACAGCGGACCATCTTTCTCAGTTGACGTCGGCTCCCGCTCCTCGACCGCGTGGGCGGCCACCGAATCCGAAGGTCGGTGTGCCGTCGCCGGGAGTGCCTCGGCCACGCGGACGTCCACCAAAGCTGAAGTCTGGCGTGACGCCGTCGCCGGGAGTGCCTCGGCCACGAGGACGACCACCGAAGCCGAAGATCGGCGTGCCTTTGCCGGGGCCACCTCGGCCGCGTGGGCGGCCGCCGAAGCAGAAGTCCGACGTGGCAACATCGCCGGGAGCACGCGGGCGACCACCGAAGGCGAAGACTGGCGTGCCGTTGCCGGGGTTTCCTCGGCCACGTGGGAGGCCACCGAAGCCAAAGATCGGCGTGCCTCCGACGGTTGGAGTGCCGCCAACAGGTTCGCCTCGACCGCGCGGCAGGCCCCCAAAGCGTAAGGACGTAGACTCAACGGCCACTTCCGTCGTGAAGGTTCCGAAGCCAAGGGGCAGGCCGCCAAAGATTCCTAGGGTCGATGGAGTCCCTCCGAAGCCGAAGCAATTGACGGGTAAACCTCGCGGCAGGCCACCAAAGATTCCTAGGATCGGTGGAGCCTCTCCAAAGCCAAAGCAATCGACGGGTAGGCCTCGTGGCCGGCCGCCGAAGGTGAAGCCGACTGGAGAATCACCTAGCGCTCCGGTGGTTGCGGCCGAAGCATGAGAGAGAGAGAGAGAGAGAGAGAGAGTAACGCGCTGCGGGGAGTTCGGCTTCTGAAAATTTTCTGCTACTGGATTTTTTCTGAATTGGCATGCTTGTAATTTCATTGTGCACTTTGTCTGTTTTCATGATGTTGCTATAGGTAACGTTATGTAGGCGACGCGGTTTCTTTTTCTTTGCCCTTTGCCTCCCGATTTATTGTATTGTAGCGTTATTTAACCTTTGAAATGTCGGTTGTGTCCTTTGAATTGATGACATCAACTTGTGAGTCGACCCTGGAGTCAGGTGGAGTTGATGCTCGTTGTGTGCCTTTCGAAAACACGGACTGTCCAAGATTATGCGGGTGCTCTTTATGATCCAGATGATGAAGATCCGACTCAGATTTAAATCCTAGTTGGATAGGGTTGAACACTTGAACATATCTGTCTCCCAATTGTGAAACATTTTGATGTGGATATTGGATCTTGACCCAAGTGCTGCTTTTGGCGTGAGTGACTAGGTCCACATCACTTGGCTGAATGTATATGGATAAGTTGAGGTAGTCAATGGGAAAACAGCCTCTTTTGAAACATGTTCAGGGATGGTTTGCCATTCTTTTATGAGAGAAACCGAACCAAGTTGAGAGTTTTCTTTGTAATACCCTTAAACTAATGGATCTTTACTTACCTTAAGCCTTTCTTTGTGGAAAGGTGGTCCAATATTTTCACAAGCTAAGTTCAGTTGGATGTTCCATGTCCATCTCCAGAACAGATGGTTTGACAACATGATGACGACTTACAAATATTACCTATCAAAATAATGGTGACTTTCTTATATTATGGATCATGCCATTTCGTTTGGCAAAAACCTATCCAATTGATCGTAATTATCTTTGATTCCGCATAAAAAATATAGTTTGTGAACCTTAGTTTTCCCAACTGTCCGCTCACTTTTGGTTGGGTTGATCCATGGAGATGGATACCATTTCACTGATCGAGTCACAGGTATCATACCCGACCCTAGGTATCCACCATAAACCTTTTGAACCTCGCTGTTAATGAATGTGTTAGCTACAGCATTGCACGGTTAATATGCACAGCACCTAGTTCGATGCCAGAGGCACATGATAGGGCTCTGTGGAAACAAAGAATCCATGTAGCCGACTCTATCTTGTATGAGAAAAGGCTTAGTTGTTGTTGATCATGTCACTCACCAATAAATGATAGAATTGCTACCGTATCAGAACAGGTCTCTACTCTGACAATGTAAGGTTCTGAAAGCACTGTGGTCCTAAGGAATCGACTCTATCACGAGAGATCAGTAATTCCATACTTGGATGCGCCTCTGTTAGGGGTCCGATTTAACCTCAACATTCTTTTGAGAAACGATCACATGATATTCAGAAGAACTAGTTCTGTAATAAATACTACGCAGAACAAAGATATTACATAATGCTAGTAATATACATCAATGAGAACCGATAACGAAAATTCCTTGCGAGAAAGAGGAAGAAAACTCAAAATTCCTAACATCACCCTGAAAAGTCATCGGAAAATAGTTAAATACAGAAATGATGTGCCCATCACAGCTTCAGGATTATGTCACCGTGATCCACTAGATAAAACTATACACTTAATCTCCGTCTTCTGAATCTGGAATTCGAATATTCATGATGTTAATTTATCTCCACACTTTGTATTTTATTAAATGAGAACACAAGGAGATTTTCATGGTGGTACTCATTCACGTTAAGTTGTAAAATTTTATATGATTCAATTCATATGAAAGTAACGATTTCCTGCCCACAGATAAGTCATAATCAACTACTGTTAATTAGGGTCATAATCAACTGCATGAAAGAACTAACTGATGATAATAGATAAATAGACCACAACCAACGAAAAAAACGATCCTGCAAAAATAAGCAAAAGGACCCTCATAATGGAGGTTTCAATAACAATGTAAGGTAGTAGTGGAAACTTAGGTTTACAAAAGACCGGATCGCCGGTGAGAGAGTGAATCAGATAATAAAGTGAGGTAGTTTGAACACTTCAAGAGGGAAGAAAAACGGCTAAAAAGTGTTCAAAGAAAACATTCGTCTTGCCTTTCTTTTAGTTAAAATGCTAATATGATGCAAGATAGAAAACCAACGGGGACCTCCACATTTACAAGGGACCTGGGGCATAAGGTTTGGTTTTGGTTTAGTTTATCGAAATTTTAGAGGAATGCAATCAACTTGGACAGTTACAAATAAAAAGTATGAAAAAAGACAAGCTGCGATGCGATTAATCAGTTGCTTTAAAGTGCATATATTTACAATCTAAATCTAAAGGGGGTTCTCTGTTCTCTCTTTTTCTCTTTTGACAAAATAAAGTGAATTATTACCTGATCTAATATCTTCTCCAACTTTTCCCCTGTTCTTCAGTTGTCTCAAGATCATGTTGAATATAAGAATCCACCAGTATATGTGGAACACAAGCAGTGTTAAAAGCATCGTGTTGAATACGTAATAGAGCAACAGGACATACCTATCAGAAAGATTCAGGAATTCCATACAGTCGTAGCTGCAGCAAACAATCAGATAGCAACAGTAAAGCCGTAGAAACTACAATAAACTCAGGAACATTGAAAACTCTTTTTTTAAAAAGAGTTCACATGGTATACTCACCTAGAACTCCAAATTACCCAAAAAGGGAAGATAACCAGTCGCAATATGAGCCATGAAATAGCAAAAGAACCAAAGAACACACTAGCTGCAAGATCCTTTTCACAGTATTTGAACAGTTTAGCAGCTTCCATAAATACATCACTGGCATCGTGCAAAGCCAGTATAATTGATCCAATTCGGAAAAATCTGCAATGAACAATTTCATGAAAGAAGATACAAATAAAGAGAAATGCATAACAAGAATCGAGAAAACATGGGAAGAACTTTATAACAAACCACCACCATATCCAAGGGAACAGTGTGAAAGAAAACTAGAATCTCAATGGATGGGTAAGTTATCCAAATACTGAAAAGCATTTGCATGCATTCAAGAGGGTTGCACCGAGAAATTTTGAGAATGAATTAAGTTACAGAACTCTTTGGGGAAATACTGATAATTTTGTGTACATGATACTTCACCCATCAGCAAAGGACCAAGTTTTGGTCGTACTGGAGGAACCCAACCACATCCTGGAAACAAGCTCAGATGGGTTTTGTCAGCAACAGAAGATGAGGCTCAAAATTTGCTTGATTTGTAACCCTCTTGAAGCAGAATGGACTCAGACATGCATATATGTAGTAATCCACATATGAGTCCATCTGGAAACATGCTCTTGAAGCAGAATCGGGCAAACATGCTCTTGAAGTTACATCTCCAAACATCAGACATGCATATATGTATCAATCCACATGCTGACACAACATAGAGCCAAACTTCCGACATTTTCTGAATGTCCTATCAGCATGGAACTCGGTGCATCTTAACTGAAAGTTTAAAATAAAGAGAAAAGTTCCATATACCAAGTAGCAACAACTCCAGTTAATTTTTTTGTACTAGGTGAACTTAGGGACAAACCCAAGAATATTAAGGATGTTCCTTGCGTAACTTGCCAAGACAATGTGACACCAAAGAGAACGCTCCAAAGCAAAAGGTGAAGGATGAGAAGCATTTACAGGAACCAATATGACTAAACTTTGTGATATATGTCCATATTAATGCATCATACCACCGAACACCCAAAAACAGGGAGAGCTATGTGGTAATGGATCTGCAACCAATAAAAAAAATCTAAATGGGAAACTGTGCACAATACCTTGCAAAAAAAGAATACCCAATCAATATAACCGTGACTACATGATGAGACATCATTATGCTAAAATCCTTTCTTCGTGTTTCCCATGTCAGGAGAGCAGCGATGCTATAGATGTAAAATCCACATTGGCACATGTAGACGAGTTTCAAAGAAGACCTAAAAGATAGAAGATTATTAATTGTAAAGAAAAGAATATCTAAACAAATCACAATGATGCAGTTAATAAATACACAAAGTGAGACCCCAGTGACACCCAAGAAACAAACTAAGAGTGGGGAAGCATGCCAGAATGTCTTCACAAACAAAAATTCATCCTTCATAAATGAGCAAGACTTTCCATCCAGGCCATGGATAATGGTCCCATGGTCTCATCATCCCCGCTAAAAGTGTTCAGCTGAGATGAGAACCAAAGCAAGATTCAAGAATATTAAATGAGCTTTCAAGTTATGAATCATCTTCTTTTTCCTAAAGCAGATGCTGTCATACACATGTAGGTTCACATATTTCTGAGTTATGTTCACTTCTAGAAAGCTGCAGTGTTTTACGTGAACCTTATATACACCTGCCATAATGACACTCTTAGACACAACATGTGAATTAGGGCATTCCAGAGACTTCAAGTGTGCTTGTTCCATAATTTCTTAAAAATGAAAACAAAGAAAAAATGTAGGAAACAGGTGTCTTCCAAGGCACTTGTAATCTCAGACCTCATGCATCATTTTTCAATTGTCTTTCTTTAGACATCTACAACAAAATTTCATAGTTGAATTATTTTCTGTTCTAGTGTAGTCTCCTGATCAAGAACTGAGAAAACCTTCTCTGGATTTCTCTCTTTCATATATATGAGAGAGAGATTCATTTACTTGCCAATTAAAATAAAATAGATCATTAGCATCAACTATGATGTAATTACAAGATGAGATCATCAAGCTGACAAAGAAAAGCGATGATTATAAAAAGAATTATATTCACTTTCATTTCTAAGGCATATAAATGCCAAGCTCTAGACACACTGCACATAAGTTGGACACCACTATGGCAATATGTAAAGGTTAGATTCAAATGTCTACTACTAAGTGAGAGAGACATCTGTCACTATGTTGGGATACCAAATGCCACCTCTCTCTGTATGCTGGGACGCCCCTGTCCCCAAGTTGGATACTCATCTAGTATATGGTCCCTGAGTTATGACACGCTCTCTATGAAACCCATGTTCCTATGTTTTAACACCCTTATCCAAAGTGAGACAGGCATATTTGTGCTTTGAGACACTTCTAATTTGGAAAATGGTGTGTCACAGCTGTGTCATCCCGTGTGAGTGTAATTACCGGCTATGTCACATGGGTGCGGGTGCGGGATACGGCAAATTTCAAAAATTTTGGGTGCAGCGACACGGCTAGGGTATATAATATTATATATTATATATAATATTCAATCTACATAAATCAATCATAATCCAACTAGTATTTGCTAATTTTGGGTGCACGTAGGTATCAATTAGCAAGTTCCCTCATAATGATCTGAAACATACAATGATTTTACGAGCTGCAAAATATCCATGTTATGGATTCAAAGAGTTTCGAGATCTTTTGTAGGATATAACATATACTAGTATTTGTACTAGGATCCACTAGTGATGTCATACTCTTCTGTTCTATTGATCTGGCAATGTTCGTGGTCTTTAAATGTGTTTGGTGACAGAGATTATTCTGTGATGGAGTCAAGAATCCAATCAGATTGAATAATAAGAAACCAATTGTTCGCACCCAAAATCATTCAAGCAACTTTATATTGTATAAAGCTACAATAGTAAGTACACAACTTTATATTAAAGCAAAACATATAAATGGTAAACAACTACTAATTTCATCATAATACACAAATCAATCTTCATTATCCGGACCCATTTATCCGTGAGTTACAATTTTTATTTTTATTTTTGCAAAAGTTTTTTTTGGACATGCCACACCGACATGGTGTCGGTGTCGCACGAGTGTCGGGGTCAACACTCCACCCCTTAGAAGTGTCTGTGTGACTTAGATTACCGGTGTATGGCAATGTCTAACACTGACATCTCAAGTTCCTAACACTTTATAGGTAACCCAAGTTAACATCCATAAAAAGTCATGCACATCGACCATCACATGGATTGGTCCTGCAAGATAAAGTTCAACATCCAACAAGCTATGCACTAGAAAGGAATGCATATTTCAGAAAAAAGTGCTAAAAGCAAACATTACATGGACTCCAAATATACAGGTACGAAAACCTGTAGAAAGTTTTGAAATGGAAACATGAAAACCATGTACCTTGTTGTGACTCATGCAATTTAGACAACAGTTTTGCAAATGCTTAGTGACAAAACAGCAAGAGATACTTGAGAGAAATGAACATTGTAATAGCTGTTGGCCTTGTGTTGTCTTTTTTTTTCATTAATCAAATTATTAGCTTGCAGTGTCATCTTTACGTCCAAGCTAATCAAGTCCAGAGCAAGATGAAAATCTTGATACAGTAACAACAACCTTGAGACACATGACAACAGAACATCCAAAATGAGAACTGCAAGATCATTCTACTTGAGCTGGAAATTATATCTTAGGATGTCAAAAGGAACATAAAAGTTACTTGAGTTCTTGGTACGGCCATCCTCTAAAAAATTCTTTCTTGTCCCAAAACCATGGTTCCTGATGAGTGATGTACAAAACACAAGCTTGGACAGTAGCATAGTATGTAAGTTTCCACATAGATTCACAGAATTTCGCTATCTTCACTTGCTTAGCTTCATTTAGCTTTAATGACAAGGCAGAGCCACCATCTAATAGCCATATTGCAAGCTTCTGAAGAAAGTAAAATATTTTCCAATGAGAGGATTGAGATATTATGAAAAGGAAATAAAAGAGCATGATTTTACAATTTATACTCCAGATACAATTCTTACTGCAAAAGAGAAGTGACAGACAAGCACTATGATATGATATAAGTATGTAACACTACAACGTATGATTAAATCGTGCAAATAACTTTTGCTCAACCAAAGAAGAAAAAAAGATAATTACTGAAATAAATAACATCGTTAATATTGGGTTATATTAGGGACAAACTTTAAGTCCATATTTATTTATATTGATCATTCAAGATGAAGTACCTTAGTGTCTGCTATTTGTAGATGATATTGTGTTAGTGGATGAGTTTAAGAAAAAAGTTAATAGGAAATTGGAACTATGGAGAGAAACGTTAGAAAATAAAGGCTTCCGACTTAGTAGAACAAAGACAAAATATATGGAATGTAAGTTTGATCATTTGGGTACTTAAGAGGACATAAAAATTAAGATTGGCACACAATGCATCCCTCAAAAGGAAAGTTTTAAATAGCTAGGGTCAATTTTTCAAAGTGATGGAAAAATTGATGGAGATGTTATGTATAGAATTAATGATGATTGGTTAAAATGGAGAGGGGAGCATAAGGTATTCTATATAATAAGAAGATACCATTAAAGTTAAAAGGTAAATATTATAGAGCAACAATTAGACCTGCTATGTTTTATGGTTTTGACTTTGGAGTGTTGGGCAGTTAATCATCAACATGTACAAAAGATGTCCATAGCAGAAATGAAGATGTTGAGATGGATGAGTGGTCACACAAGGAAAGACCGTATACATAATGAGGTTACTAGAAACTAATTGGGAGTAGCACCAATAGAGGATAAAATGAAGGAAAATCGTTTAAGATAGTTTGGACATGTAGAAAGATGACCAAAGGACGCTCCCGTAAGAAGATATGAAAAATTAGATTGTAAAAATGTTAAAAGAGGAAGAGGACGACCATAAAAGTGTTGGAAAGAAACTACAAAGAATGATCTAGTTTATATTGAGTTAATTGCTAGCATGGCACATGATAGGGCTATGTGGAAACAAAGAATCCATGTAGCCGACCTATCTAGTATGGGAAAAGGCTTAGTTGTTCTTGTTGTTATACTGAAATAAATAACATCATAGAAGCAATATATTGTTTCTTACCAAGTCAACATACAGAAAAATGAAGTACAAGAAATGTACAGAGCATTTCACATGCCAACTTCGCTTAAATTATACCATCAAAAAGAAAAACTTTGGTTAAGTTATAACTTCACATATTTAATCAAAATTTACATCATCCATTGTGAGCCCACCAAGTCTTTGTGCAGTTAACTTGATAAAAGTTTGTAATATGCTAAATAAAAAGGACCAGTGGCATTCTGCATTTGATTGTCAACTAAAAGCGAATATGGTTTAGTATCATCATAAAGTATTATGGTTCTGAACCACATCAGAAACGAGGTGATCTAAAACATGTTTTCCATTGCCTTTACCAGTAGGGAAGCCTTCCTACAATTAAAACATAGTCCTAGTGTTTGAATGTTGTAACTACCAGATGATTCCGAAGAAATAAGATAACCCAGTTCCTTCATTTCAGAATGAGCTTCTTACTAGGCTTAGGATGTGCCAGGCATATGCTTCCAAAGCAGACACCTAGGAGAAATTCCCCTGAGTACCAATAAACTCTACGGGAGCCACAGCCACATCCCCGGGCCCCTCCATCACAATAACCTATTCCACATTAATAACTTTAGCTTCTACAGAGTGTCTCGATGTAGCAGCATCTCATCCATGGAAAAGGAACCTATTCCAGAGTGCACGAAAACTAAAGAAAATGCATCATTTGCCAACAGCAAATGGACAATGTTGAAATATGCAGAGATTAGTTCCTGAGGTTTCCAATTACTTCTTTAGGAAACAATGTATTCCCTCGCTTTGTAAAGCACTCTCTCTCGACGCATTAATGTTGTGCATTTCATTCAAATTCCCAACCACTAAGAATGCCACAGTTACGTGAAGACGCACGCTTGCTTCATGGAAATATTTAAAAGAAAAAAAACAGTAATGCCAACATCCACACTCATGGCAGCCTACGGACAGATCCTCACTTACTTATTGGTCTGCACCAGATTGATCGTCTCCTCACTACGTGCTAATTCCTCTAATCTATCAATGAACTTCACATATCAACACAAAAAAGAAAAAGAAAATCCTCACTTCTGAAAAGGATTCCTTTTGGATAGAAAACCAAAAGTTCGATTCCATGACCAAATGGTTGCACGGAAACCACAAAAGCCACGAATAGAAGCCGGTTTCGGTACTACCAAATAAAAATTACGATCTGGGAACAACCGTTCGTGCACCAGATCTCATCGTGATCCAAACGACCAAACTGCTACTACATGATATACAAATCTACAAACCCACAAGCGAACAGCGACACAAACGAAATCTAAAGCGCGAAACATCACCTGGTAGACGAAGACATGAAGAACAACCCTCGCCACGAGCACAGCGACGCTGAAGTAGATCGCTAATCTGAAATCCCACCACACCGAATCCATTGCGACGAAAAGAACAAAAGCATCAGACGGAGAGACAGAGAGAGAGAGAGAGCGGGAAGAATCGGCTAGGAAGGCAACGAAAATCTGTCTACATTTTGCAAATGACAGATAGCATCAGCCATTGGAGCTCGAAGGAGTAGGGAGAGAGCCAAACAGAGGGAGAAGAGTGCCGAACTAAAAGTTTCTAGAAAGGATGTATCGTCGTCCCCAACGCGGGCACATCCTGGAAGACAGAAACGATGGTGGGAAAGGAACAACAGAATCACCCACGAGTTATATATAAGACAGGACGATGATGCAGCACGGAGGACTCAGATGAGACGCCAACAGGAATAACTTAAAAATGAGGGGATTCCACGAAATTTCGAAGAGTGCAAGAGCCCATTAATTTGCACTTCCCCAAAAGAAAGCCACCGGAACATAACTCAAATCTTAATCAAATACCGGCAAAGGAAAATGATCAAAAAACCATACCTGTTGTTTGCTTTTCTTTCACAGTTTTTGTGCATGAAATAGGTATTTTTAGGGTAGATGTAATAAGTTAAACTATAGATACAAATTATTACTTAAGTGGCCTTTTGTAATTAATTATGCCACCATGGTTGTCACATTTTTTAGGCAGGGGTTACAAGCCATAAATAGTAGGAGGATGTGAGATGGCAATGCCCAATGAAACCAGCGAAAGGATCGATGGTTGCCACAATCTCATTATGCTCCCTTCAACCAAAACCAAGTCTTCTCCCGTATTAGCTCGTCCCTTCTTAGTTGTTAATGTGCTCCATCTTATACCATATCATTTCTTAACTGCACCGAAACTTGATTAATTGTTGTCTTTCGAAGTATGTTTCTAAGTTTCGTTATACATCAAAAGTGGAACATGTTGCCGGCATGAAACTATGGTTCAACAGACCCAATTTGAGTTAAAAATATTGATTCCTTGTTACAAGAACTGGATCATGGGTTTCACACGAAAACCACGTAACACCTCCTCTTTTGTCTTGCTACTTCACTTAGCATGAAAACCGAAGCATCAATCTTACCCACGAATCAAAGATTACAAGCCCGTGTGAGACTAGGACTTGGTTCTAATATCAAGGGCCTGACACTACGAATCAAACACATCCTCTGAGTCCAAGCCCCAGGAAGGTGAACCCTTCATTGATTTGTCAATAGAATGGGCCTGTGGACCCAGAGTGTGACACTTCCAAAGCTCGGTATGTTCCCTTAGAATGATCGATCATTATGAAGTTACCCTTCAACATCTTGAAAGTTCTAATTGTGAACTAAGTAAATATTTTATGTTTTATAACTCCCCTCCAGCATTTTCATGCGTTAGTCATGTATCTTTTGTAAGGTATAAATTTTGATCTTTCATACTTCCTTACTAAAGCTCTATTTGACTACTCATTTTCAAAGGGTCGGCTAATAAACCTTTAATAAGCACGAGTATTAAGTCTATTTACTCCATTACAATTTACTAATATGTAGAGCCAAGGGCACAATCCTAGTTACTTTCAAAACAAAACATCAATAGATTCCTTTCTTTTCATCCACCCACCTGTTTAAACAGGTGAGCTGCTAAAATTATTGTCTAATTATCCTAAGAAAAAAGTCTTGTCAAACAAAAGGTTGAGAGAATTTAGTGGTGTACAACAAATTGGATTTAGTTATTCTAAGCTTTACGACTGATTCAAGCTCCCCAAATAGCATCATTAACCATCTCAAGATTTGAAAAATATTCATGCATTTTAGTTGTCGTATCTGGTAAAATGTTAGTTATTTCGACTGTAATCATTGAACTATTTGAGAAATTTGGCTGCCGCATATGACAAGTAACTTCTTCGAGGTGAAACTTACATAGTAAGAGAACACGACACGAGTATCACTGGCAGCAGGTCGGATCATGATCACACGAGTGAGTTGCAAGTTGGCACCTGTAGCAGTCAACATCCAGTTCACATGATACGGTTTTCGCTTTCCTTGGTACTTCACGTGTGACCTCTAAAGATATGAAATTGCTCAAATTTAGGAGATGATCTCCACAGTCGTAAGAACTGACTCAAAACCCATCAAGCCAATCATCTTCATCGTCATCTTATCCTATAGAGAAAAAATTGTCAAAAAGAGAGCCATAGTTAAAGAACTTTGAAACCTAAGTTGATTGCATAGAAAATTTGGCGTCCAAGCTGTTTGGTACGATCTGCGAATGCCAGTACAAAACTTTAGATCTGGGTTCCATCAAGTCTCTCAGGCATGTTCTCGAACATGAAGCAACTTATTTTATTTTGCAATGGATCTATCGACGTTCACATGATGCTAACTTTTCGACATCTGTATTATATTCAAAGGAAGCCCTTTGTTTATATCGATACACTTCAATAATATAGTTGCCCCATGGTGTCAGGGACATTGACAGCAACAGAGAAGAATTTCATACCCTAGTCGCCAGGAGTGCCACCACAAAAGAGAGAGAGAGAGAGAGAGATCACTTGGATCCTATCTTTTTTTCTTGAGAAAGCTTTTCCGAGGTAAAACCCATTTGCTAGGGCTGGCGAACGAAGGGAATTGTTCATAGATAGGCTCATTTCAGCTTAATTCCAGTTCTTCCATGTTTGGTTCCCGACCTTAGCTGTACATGAACAGTGCAGGTTTGCACAGTTCCGCTTATGAAGCTCAAGCAAAACCCTTGATTGTTTGGTTCTTTAATGGTTACAGTAGATCATCTACAGACGAAATGGACATCTTCTAGGCAATACCAGGGTATTGTTTTCAACATGAACTAAAACAAACATAAAAGCGACTGCAAAGAAGCATAAATTGACATGTTAGAAGAGCGTAAACGAGTTTGAACTCGAATTGTTGTCCAAACTTGGTTGATTATGAAACAATGAACAGCTCGCATACATGATTGAACATAAATATTTTGCAAGTACATGAATACAAGCTAACCTATATAGAGCCGGCAGCATGTGTTCAGTTTGTTTGGCTTGCTTTCCAGCTCTACTTTCTGCTATATGTTCGATCGCCATGGGGATTTTGTTTTCATTTTCATAGCACCAAGAAAACATGCACATGGCTTGTTATGTCAAAGAAGATGACTGCATTGCTGAGCAAAAAATATCTTTAGCATTGCTTCTGAAGATGAATCATGTCCCTTTCCAACCACTGAACAAGAAAAGGAAAAGGAAAAGAAATCGCTTGTACTGGAGATTAACTGGATTTACCATGAAAGATTTACCTATATTGTTTTTTACTCCTTCCATCTCCATCAGATCTGCATGGCAGCATGCATTTGGGTTTTAGGACTCTCGGGTCCTTGATAGATTGTGACCAGACTACACGACAGCTACTCACATGTTAGACAAACTTCCAACTTGGAACTTTTTCTACATCAGAAAACGAATAAATAAGAAACTGTTGCAGACTCGAGAGCATTGCATAGCCAGTGCTAAACCTCATGAGAGAAAAGAAACAGCCCGGTGAATGTGTTTTGGCATCACTAAATCAATAGAAAACAACCTGCAAAATCTTGTTTCTGCACTGTCTAAACTCTAAACAGTGTCTTAATACATAAATTGGTGAAATGTAGTACTGCTGATCCTTACGTTGGCGACTAAGAACCCATGTAACCTCCTCCACTTAGTGTGGGAGAAGGTTTGGTTTTGGTTGGTGTTGTATATTTTAGTATCATGACCTAAACAGTGTGCCTATATGCTTGTAAGAAGAGGTAAGTTGTGATTCTAAAGCAAATAAGTAGAGAAAAAGTCACCGATATTAACCTGGAATAATATCAAACCGAGATGCAAGAGGAAGACATTAACCTGAAAAAATATCAACTCGAGACTATGGTAGTTTTAAATATTCTAAACAGTACATTTAAAAGATTAACAGCCTCGAGAAGGAGTCACAGCTCTCTTGGCTAGTTCATCAACTCAAAAGAACTTTCAAGTTGAAGGTCACGAGTTCAATACCCAAAGGTTCTGGGTATGTATGTATGTATTATATCTGTGAGAAATAAACTGTACATTTTCAGATTATCTACCAACTAATCAAGTTAGTATATCAAACAAGGAATCATCAGTGACAATGAATACCGTCAATCTCATTGATTTTTCAAGCAAAATAATATGATAAAGCCAATTAGAGAGCTTTTATACTTCCTTGGATCAATGCATTGCATTATATTCGTTTCAAGTTTGATTCAACTCCCTACAAGAAGCATATATTTGAAAATCTCTTAAAGCACTTTATTAGATATAGTGTTCAGTATAATCCTACTCAAAGCTTGGAAGGCTTTGGAAATATGTCAGGTGTAAACTTCTGTGCTGCACTCAAGCTGCCCTTGATCTTCATAGCCCCCCTGCAGAAAACGAGAATAAAGTAAACACTAACATGCTTATCTCAAACCTTCTGGAGCTTTGATCGAATGAAACTACAAACTACTGGAGATAGTCTAACTTGAAAAATACCTTATAAATGCAATTTGGGGATTCATCTTTCCAGTAGCTATGGCCATAAAATCATTGTCATTGAAGGAAAAGGTGACATCAGGTTTGCCTTCATATGGCCCTAGACAACCAAAAGCAGTAAAATATGAAAGATTACTGGTCAAGACTGCCCCTCAAGGAGGAGAAACAAAGAGAGCTTTAAAACAACTGCCAGAAAAAAAATCCTACCAACAATATAAGCAGTGGAATACCTGTCAAAGGTTTTATCGATTTTGTTTTACCTTTCCTATTTGACATGAAAAGTCATTAAGGTCATCTAGGAAAGTTAAATGTTTTTATGCAATTAATGTGATGAATATTTTATAGTATAATTAATTAAAGAGAAATCCTCGAGTTCCTCAAATGAAATCTGCAAAACCGAGTTATGGGTATGACATCCTACTAAGATGATCAAATATTGCCCGCATCAGTTTCAGGAACAATCGGTTTCTTAGAGGACTTAGGCAATTAGGGGACTTTCTGGGACAAAAGCAACTCTGTGGCCATTAGAACGGCATGGGCGAGATATATTATACCTAAACTATCAATTTAGATGTGTCAAAATCTAGTCTGAAAAAGGTAAATAAACTGATCTTGAGGTGTTCAAGGATTCAAGCTTTGCTCATTCTCGTAGTGGGTTGTAATATGAGCTCCAGCTCATTACCACTTTAACCAGTCCATGCTTAACTAGCCAAACAAGCAAAACTCGAGCTGCATTGGAATTTCAACATTGTACTCAAAAGCAGGAAATTAAGCACTTCTTTAGGTAATGTTGAGTTACATCAAGCCCCAAAAGCATAGTGGCAGACCAAGAAGAGATATGATTTTATGTATTGTTCACCGTCTGATTTCCTGCATTTAAGAAGATGCACGTTCAATACACAAGGATATCACTTTCTCAAGCTGTTGCAATCCTGATGAACAGTAAACTGTGACTCCTCAAAACAACATGTCATGCATTATGAAACGCATCTAAAAATGTACTAGTTCTATCCAAAGGAAGCAAAACAAGCCTTTCCCACTGATTATGTTTCACTTGCAATGCCTATTTTATAAGTTCGAACGAGCCTCTAAAATCTGTGCGTCATGGCCAGTCACAAGCAGCTCATCCCATTTCCCAGCCTTGCACAGAAGTCTCGCTAAATTTGAAAGTGGCTGCACATGATCAATTGATTGCTATGCGAAAATTGTTTAGAATAAACAATCTCACCCTCTTTCACCTCTCCTTTCTTAAGGTCAACCACATAAATCTGTTCATCAACGCCAATTTTCTGTAATAACACAACATTGAAGCATTCAGAAAGAATCCATCATGTGATAACTCAAGGTTCCGTCAAACATTTTGATTTGGTTGTTCATAAATATCAAAATGATGACTAAGGTACAGCTTGGGGTTCGATTATAACAACTTCATAGTTCATTCAAATTAGAAGGAGAAACAAGCTCAGGATCTATGAGTTTTGAGATTTAATAGCACATATCACAGTAAGCACATAAAGCACAGATACATACCAAGCTAAAGGTTTCCATGATACAAACGAAAATCCCTACAATTTTTCACAATCCATGTCAATGAGTCTCTAGTAAAGCTAAAGTATATATGAACGGAGTAACAATATGAGAGCAGCTTCCCCTCTGGCACAATGGTAACTCACCGATCAGAAGACAGTAAACAGGTAATAGCCGTCTACTCTTTAGAACATCGAGTAAAATTTCCTCAGACAAAAATTTGTAAAACTTTGCCACATTAAAGTTGTCCACAATCTCCACAAAGAACTGCCTAATGTCTATGTATGTAAGCATACACATCTATATCTTCAATCCACACATATAATTATGCAAGTATGCATTTAATTGATCTCTGCTAATTTGGTTACGAATACAGACATGACATGCATGCAAATATGCACATAGTTGCAACAAAGAGATGCAGTCTACTAAATCTTTCCATCACAAAAAGTGAAACGAAAGCTTATATGGAATCAGATCCAGCTACACCAAATTCCAGAATCCAATAGAGCACCACACTAAGGAATCCTGACCTCTTTTTGTTTCTCAAGGCGGCCACTGGTCGATCCTCAGTTACATGATTAGATTTCAACAAATTCCTCCCCAAAAAAGAAGGAAGCAGTAAAAGACCAACGCTGAATCAGAAGGAAGGGGAAAATGCAAACCTTGGGGGCAATATTGAGCTGGTAGACGAGGCCGATCTTCTGCCTGAGAGCTTTCCCCTCGTCAGTGGCAAGATGCCCCTTCATCTGCTCCATCAGAAACGCCGATTTCATGTCCAACTTTCCCATCCCACCCTCAAAAAGAAACCTTTAAAAATTTCCTTGCGATTTCGCCTGATTCCGACACCAGAATTTCGCCTCGTAAGGTTTTCCGGATTCTGATTCAGAGGTTTGAGCGCAAGGGTGTGCAACGGAAGGCGAAGGTGGGGACGTCACAATAATAAAAACTGATAACCAACGCTTCACCTACCTTCGTTACTCCAATTTTAATTGGGTGTGTTTTATCTAATTAAAAAGAAAAATCCATTAGATTGATCCATCTCTCATGATCACGACCGCCTACGGGACTACGCCGTGGCTTTATTGTCAAAACCCCGAAGATAGTCATCATCATGCCATTACAATGATTAAAATTCATCATATCAGCAAGCGCTCTCGTTTTCCAGCTGTTTCGTCAGTCGCAAAACTACGAAAGCTTAGAACCAACAAGTAACTTTGTGATAATAGCTCACCTGGCTATTATCGGTTCACAAGTTCAAGGTCATGAGTTGTGTGCATTGGCTTTAGCCTCCCCATCATACAAAGGAGGAAACTTTTTGTCATCCCTGAGATTTGAGATTTATTTAGTAAAAGATAGGATGGTTAAGCTCGATGGCTTGAGTCTCAATCGTAGTGTCTTTGCAAGGTGTTGGTTTTCATCTTCGTTTGTCATTATGATAAAGTGGCTGAGCTCAATTGCTCGAGTCTGATCGTGGTTCTTTAGTTTTCCTCAATGTTTTATTTTTATTTATCATCAACGTTGTTGGACATTGATGCCATGACATGATCGTTCTATTCTTCGTTAATTTTTACTTGAAGGGTTATGCTAAAAAGAAATGAAATGGTGTGATGAAAATAAGTGAGCTAGGATCCAACTGTGGATCCAAGTTTACGGAGTTGTAAAAGAGTAAATCAAAGACCATAAAAAACATGGCCCAAGTAGTACCGCAAGCAAGTAAAGCACATCATAAAGGGCTTTACATTTCCACAAGTAGATGGCCTATACAAGGCATTGAAAGTAGCCAGCGAAGTATCATTTTGTTTCTACATAATTCAAGCTATTATATATATATATAATCTTAGATTGAAAGAACTCAATTTTAAAAAGAGAACCACCAACAATGAAAATTTGAATTAAAAGTACCAAGTACTTTTTATTTTATCATCTCAAAACAACCGTTTTGGGTTCTTTATGGTTATCTACTTTTATGAGTTTCTATAATTCGAAAAGAAGAAAAAGAAATATCTTTTCAGCTGGCCATAGAAATGTGAGGCTCAAAGTATCGGAAGCAACGACTCCCACGTCGTCATCCCTGGTAAGCTTCTCCATCTGTTGCTTCATCTCGTTCTCTTCATCGTCTACTTTCAGCTGGCCATTGGAACAGATAGTGATCTCTCTCTGTGTACTGTGGTGATTCTGTCATTAGTCCATTACCCAGAAACATGTATCGGAGGAAATTTAGAGCTCAGTTACCCCCATCAGAATTCAAGTTACTTTTAACTGGAATTTTGTAGATCTCAAAGAATTTCGCTTATGTGAAAAATGATTCAGTTCCGAATTTTGATGTTGTTGTGAGGAAAAGAATGTAGAGATCCATTTGAAACCCAATCCGCCACGACTCTCATGAAAAAAGGGGCCGGTATATCTTGTACTGTCATAGGCAGGAACTCTTCAACTATGTCCAACATTTCTCATGCAAAATCATGTCAAAGCTTCTTTAATTACCAAAAAGTAGACAATATGGAAAGCGCAGTTAGAAATTCTCATCTGAACGTAGCGTGTAAACAGAATAGGCTGTGCATTTCAGTACAGTTTGAAGATTAGGGACAACAGGCCTAAGCTGACCGGACTGATGCTATAAATTGTATAATCTTCTTGACGACAAGTTGTGTGAGTGAATTGCGTTTGACAGATATTTGGGTTTGTTTCTGTTCTCATCATTTCCCTCCAGTTGCCTACTAAAGCCTATTGCTTCTCTTCACTACACAGGAAAGGCTATAACTCAATTTCTTTTCGAATTTTTGGATCCCAATTGCAACTAATATGCAAAGGTGGAGCACAATTTGTTTTCAAGAAGCGTCTCATTTTGCAAAGACATCCATTAGGTCATACTACTGTGCACTAAATCCTACAGTGCCTAGGTGGCATCAGTCAGCAAGAAGGAACCGCGTTGGATTCTTATTAGTAAGTCCATTCCTTCCTTTCACTAAGGAGAATCAATGGCTACAGATGGTAAGCAATTGTTCACTTCATACTGAGGGTCGCAAAGGATTGGACGATACAAGTACAAGGGAGCTGTCTCAATTTGATGAAGATGACAATCTATGTCCTGTTGAATGTGTAAGGGAGTTCAAGACAGATGAGGAATTTTCAAAAATTTTGGAGAAGGCCAAAGAAACAGATTCTCTAGTTGTTGTTGATTTTTACCGAACTTCATGTGGAAGCTGCAAGTATGTTGAACATGGATTTTCAAAACTGTGTAAAGGATCTGGAGTCATTGAAGATGCAATTATCTTTTTGAAGCACAATGTAAGTGATACTTGGTACGCTGTTTAAGTAAACCTTTTTGAGGAATGATTGTGTGCATTTATGCGGTTCGAATATAGCTTGGAGTGATTTTTTTTGGCTAAAATAGTCACGCTGATGTGATCTTCGCTACCTGAAAACCTAGGAATAAACTGTTTACACTTGCCTTTTGGCCCAGTGATTGTATTCCATTTCAAAAATCAATTACATAAGCGTCTCTGTCTTGCAAAATCTAATCTATTTATCAGAAGAAAATGTGTGGTTTTGGTCATTGTAGTGATTAGTTTCTCAAAGGAATACATGGAAATACGATTTTCAGCATCCCAGTGCACATGATATTTCCAAAACATCACATTATTTGTTATGTAAAGTCTTGGTTGCTAGAGTTGCATATATGTTGGCAAAAATAGCTTTTTCTGTACTGGATTACTCATATTTGGCACCTGATAATTAAATGGAATAACCTGCTGTTTAGAATTATTTTTCCATCATCAGAAATGTTAACCATGCCATTCCTTCCATTCATATTATTGTAGGGATTAGAGGATAAGTTAATGCCTAAAATACCCTCTTATACGTTGAGAACATGTGGCCAACATCTTAATTTAGGAACTTCCTTTCACAATTATACCATCCAGATTGTGCCATGTGATATCAGCAGCTCAGGAAAGGTGAACTCAGTCAGTATGGATATGGTTGATGTTACTTCATGCGAGTATTACAGAGTTAACGTAACTTCTATACTTCACAGAGTATGTGAGGAGATACAATTTGGTTCATGATTTAGCCCCATTCATGGTCAGTTTTGCAGACAGATTTCTATGTCCAACTTAAAAAATATATATGATTCTTTCTGTCAAGTAAGTATTCATGTGCATAAAATTGCGCAGGTCATTGATGAGTATGATGAGCAGTCAGAGGTTGCTGAACGACTTAAAATCAGGGTATGCTATCTCCTCCTTTTGATTGACAAACTCGTATTTTGATTACTTTCTGCTCAAGGATCGCCATTTGTACTGGTCTGATTGAAAATTGCATCACAAACTTTGTTGTGCACATATCTCTATTTTATTTGGTAAGAAAGACCTTGCATTTGGCAGTCAAAAGCAAGGAAATTTGCACAGTATTTTTGAAACAATAAAAAGAAAAGTTCCGTTTTACAATTACCAGCGATTGCTTTATCTTGCCTATCACTTTGGGGGTCCCTTTATTATATGTCACCAAACCATTCCTCTAAAAATAATGGCATCTCCAAGTCAATTGATTATATGTAAATAAATTAAGCAGTGTTGTCTGACGCGTATCGTATCGCGTATCGCTGGGCTCCACGATATGGGTGTATCGTATCGTATCGTACTTTAATATTAAAATAATACGAAAATTATTTAAAAAATCAAGAAAATTAGTAAAAATCTAAAAAAAATCTGGAAAAATCTGATAATTACTTTAAATTCATATAATACAAAGTTTAGCACAGATTGAACATTCAACATTGAACAATTGGATCCAAAATTACATATTTTGAAGCAAAAAATGAAATACATTTACATTTTACATATTTTAATTTGTATCAGGATTATTAACTAAATAATCTTCATCCTCTACTTGATAAAGATTCAAAGTTTCTCATCACCATCTGCTTTAAAATGAAAATCTTCATCTCCTTCGTGATGTTGTTGCACTTCAAATTAATTCATGCAATGTCTTCATCGGTTAGGAGTGCATTTTCTTCGTTATCTTCCATAATCCACTCATCTAATATATCAAAATTAACAAACTGCTATCTTTGTACATGTAGTTGTCATATTTGCTAATTTTCATATGTGAGCAAAACAATGAGCTCAATTTCTTTGATTATTGACTTTATGATACCTCAGTGATGTGATATTATTACTTGATGATATCCCTTTTTCTCTTACAATTAGCTTTTTAACTAATGCTTGAGCTTCATTTCTCACTTCACTGACTGAGTTAAGCCTCACACACGTTGATCATGTTTAACTCAATGGAAGTCATGTAAGGTGAACCCTAAAATAGTGAAGTTGTGAAATGCCCACTCAATAAACCGAGACAACCAAATGTTTTTAATTGTTTGCGATCTCATGAAATTAGAAACTGCTAGTAGAAATATACCTAAAAGTTGGCAACAGAAAGGAAAATGATTTTGTCACAATTTTTATTTGTTTATAAAATATTTTTATTCAATAAATAAAATTATAAACCCAAATTACAAGCATAGGAAAGTGAAGAGAGGCTAGAAACATGCAAAAAAAATTATTTTTTTTTTAAAAAAAAAATTTGAATTTTTTTTGGGCGTATCGCCCGTACCGTATCGTATGATACAGTACGATAACCTGTATCTTACGATATAGTACATATCGATACGGTGCGATACGAATAACACTGAAATTAAGCATATTCCCAAACTCCGCCTATGTAAGGGATCACCCTTGCATGGCCGGTCCCAAGCCCAGATAAAGGAGGAGGCTTACGTTAGGCTTCCGATGTCGAATTTTTATAGCATGGATTAGCAAAATTATGAGTATTGCGTTGGGGCATCCCCTCTTAGAGACATGCTGGAGAGCCCGAATGCAATGAAAAGTGAGGAAGGTCCAGTACATTTTTGCTTGGATATAGGGAATCAATTACATAAAGGATTCCTATATCATGCACGAGTGTGGATAAAGAAGTTAGTCCCACTACATTGCTGTTCGAATCTAATGAATAAATTACAGAGAGGGTCTCCGCATTTTCAATATGGACGGATGCGGGGTAAGGAAGCTAGTACTAGATAATAAGATTCGTATTGGTTCTTGGAATATCGGATCATTGTCTGGTAAGCTAATGGAGGTGGTAGATACTATGATTCATAGAAATATTAATATCCTATGTTTAGGAGAGAAAAAGTGGGTTGGAGAAAAAACAAAGGAGATTGAGGATACAAGTTTTAAATTATGGTACTCAAGTAAGGGAAAGGCTCAAAACGGAGTTAGTATTATCATAAATGAAGATTTAAAGGATAGTGTAGTAGACATACAATGATATGGTGACCGAATCATGATGTTGAAATTAGTGTTAGGAGCATAGGTTTTGAATATAGTTTGTGCTTACGCACCCCAAGTAGGACTAAAAGCTAGTATAAAGATGACTTTTTAGAGGAGTTAAATAAGGTGATTTAAAGAATTCCACAAAGAGAGATGATTTGTTTAGGAGGAGACTTAAATGAACATGTCGGTAAGGAGGCATTAGGATATCAAGGTATTCATAGAAACTTTGGTTTTGGGGATATAAATAAGGAAGGTAGGGGGATTTTAAATTTTGCTATGACATTTGATCTCTTTATAGTCAATACAATCTTCAAAAAATGAGATGAACATTTAATTACTTATACGAGTGGCTTATCACAAATACAAATTGATTATTTTATTTGTAGGAAAAAAGATAGAGTGTGTTGTAAAGATTATAAGATAATTCCAGGAGAAAGCTTAACCACCCAACATAGATTTTTAGTTATGGATTTGCAGGTAAAAAAGTGGACAAAGAAGAAAAGAGTACATCAAGCTATTCAAACTAAATGGTATAACCTCAAAAGCGTGAAAAAATATATATTTAAATATAAAGTCCTTCAAGGAGATTTTGAAATTTTGTTGGTACACCTTGTGATATGTGGAATAATATGGCTATACATATTAGGAAAGTGGCGAAAAATGTGTTAGGTGTATCTAAGGGAGGTGTTTCGGCAGAAAAAGAAGCTTGGTGGTGGAGTGAAGTAGTGCGAAATAAAATAAAGGTAAACGGAGCATGTTACAAATTACATTATACTAAGAAAACTATTGAAACTTTAGAGATTTATAAGAAAGCAAAAAAAGAAGCAAAAAGGCCGTCAGTGAAGTAAAAGCTAAAATTTTGGAGGATTTATATAAAAAAGTGAACTCAAAAGAGGGTGAAAGATATTTTTAGAATAGCTAGGGCTAGAGATAAGAAAACTAAGGATATTAATTTTTTTAGATGCATAAAAAACGAGGATGAGAAAATTCAATGGCAAATGATGATATAAAAATAGATGAAAAATTATTTTTATAAGCTTTTTATTGAAGATAAAGATGTTTGTATTAACTTAGGAGAGTTAGCCAAATCAAAAAAGTATATAAACCATAATTTCTACCGACGTATTCAAAAGAATGAAGTCAAAGAGGCTCTTAAACATATGAAGGGTGGTAAATCGGTAGGACCAGCCAATATTTCTATAGAAGTTTGGAAAATCCTAGGAGAAACAGGAATCACTTGGCAGCTCACAAGACTATTTAATGAAATATGCAGAAACCAAAAGATGTCTGAGGAATAGAGAGCGAGTACACTTATACCCATATACAAGAACAAGGGAGACATTCATAATTGTGCGAATTATCGGAGTATAAAGTTAATGAGCCATACTATGAAATTTTGGGAAAGAATTATCGAATGTAGGTTAAGACAAGTATCGTGTACAACAAAGAACCAATTTGGATTCATGCCAGGCAAATCTACTGTTGAAATGATTTACCTCTTAAGATGTCTTATCGAACATTTTAGAGCAAAAAAGAAAGACCTTCACATGATATTTATTGATCTAGAAAAAGCTTATGATAAGGTACTAAGGGATGTTCTTTAGAGAACCTTAGAAAAAAAAAGTATCACATTGAGATACATAAACCTTATAAGAGACATGTACGATGGTGCAAAAGCATGTGTGATGACTTATGAAGGAATGATAGACTTCTTTGAAGTTAATATTGGGTTAAATCAAGGATCAACTTTAAGTCCATACTTATTTATAATAGTAATTGATGAGTTAACAAAATATATTCAAGATGAAGTGCCTTGGTGTATGTTATTTACAGACATTGTGTTAGTGGAGGAGTCTAAGGAAAAAGTTAGTAGAAAATTGGAATTATGGAGAGAAACATTAGAAAGTAAAGGCTTTCGACTTAGTAGAACAAAGACAGAATATATGGAATGTAAGTTTGATCATTTCGTTACTTTAGATGACATAAAAATTAAAATTGGTACACATTGCATCCCTAAAAAAAAAGTTTAAATACGGAAGATCAATTTTTCAGAGTGATGGAAGAATTGACGGAAATGTTACGCATATAATTAATTAGTTGGTTAAAATGGAGAGGAGCATCAGGTATTCTTTGTGATAAGAAGATACCATTAAAGTTAAAAAGATAAATATTGTAGAGCAACAATTAGACCTGCCATGTTTTATGGTTCTTAGTGTTGGGCAGTTAATCATCAACATGTATAAAAGCTGTCTGTGACAGAAATGAAGATGTTGAGATGAATGAGTGGTCATACAAGAAAAGATCATATACATAATGAGGTTATTAGAAACAAATTAGGAGTGACACTAATAGAGGATAAAATGAGAGCATATCGTTTAAGATGGTTTGGACATATAGAAAGAACATCAAAAGAAGAACCTATAAGAAGGTACAAAAAACTAGATTTTAAAAGTATTAAAAGAGGTAGAGGATGACCACAAAAGTGTTGGAAAGAAACAATATAGAATGATCTAGCTTATTGTGAGTTAACTGCTAACATGGCACATGATAGGGCTATGTGAAAACAAAGAATCCATGTAGCCGACCCTGTCTAGTATGGGAAAAGGTTTAGTTGTTGTTGTTTAAATTAAGCATATTCCCAGCATCTTCACAAATAGTGCTACTCCGGGGTCAGTTTGTTTGGCACATGCCCTACTTTTATTGCTCAGTAACTTCCTGCTACTTTACATTAAAAATTTAAATGGATTGGGTTAAGAAAGATCTTGAAAGATCATCAATATTAGCTTTTGACTGCGCTGCTAGTTATAATAGTGGAGTTGTTGATTGTACTTTTATCTATTATGATGTTGTTAGACACTTTTAGTGAAAGATCTCACACACTAAAGGAGAAAGGGTTCCTAGTCGGACATTAGTTTCTTCCATTATACAGTTGATCGGAAAGTTTGATTCGTGGTGTTCATCATGCTTTTTCTGCGTCAGTCAATATTGGGTTTGTCCTTACAGGCAGTTCCTCTCTTCCATTTCTATAAGGATGGAGTCTTGTTGGAGGCATTTCCAACCAGAGATAAAGAGAGAATTTTAGCTGCAATTTATAAGTATACCTCACCAGCATATGAGGATGAAGGTTAGAATAACAAGCTATGCTCAGTAGTGAATTATTTACTCAATTCGTCTGGTGCCTCGATCTTTTAACAATGGTGTGCGTGCTTCGTAGTTAAGAGACAAGGGTGTCGGCCTTTCTCCTTAAGATCGTTTTTTTGAAGGCACCTGTTAAATACAGCAAAATTTCCTATCTGCTAGCTCTCTGTTCAAGCTTGATGAAATGTTTCCAAGAGTCTTCTGTAATATTTTCCTTTAGTCTTCACATGTACATTTCTAAACTATCAGCTGTCTCAACTTCATTTTTCTTGGATTCAGAATTTTATGATTGTATATCTGTTCAGGTCATATATCTGTGACTCTGGTTGACTCTAAATGACATTGGTGTTCGTAATTGATTGAAAGGATTGTTATGATTTCCCATGGCTACCATTTTTGTCGTAAATGTATATGCGGTGTTGTCAAGATCGTAATCCTACCTAAGACCGCCTGATGGTCCTATCAATGATAACCATGGGATTGAGTCCGGAACTCAAGATCCTACCTTAAAAAATCAAATTATATTTTCTATGAAACATGCTCTCCTATTTAGTAAAATCAATTATATAATACAATGAACAGAACACTTCAAAATTTTCAGGAAAAATATAATAAAATATGATAGGTTATAGACTTCTTGCATCAAGTTTGGTGGGGTGAATAACATAGGCGAGTGACTGTCATGCCCCTTTTCTAATTTTTCATTAGTTTATTGGATCTTTCAGCCTTAAAGGATCTCAATATCATAAGATTTTTAAGATGTAAATCAGGATCTTGACAAATGCGGGTATATATTGAAACCCTTCTAAACAAACTCTGTATCTTGTCTGCACGACACATAAGGGCCACGGAGGTAAAACTTCAGAAATATGCTCATCCCTCATTATATGAGCGTTGTGTTCATCATTGAAATTTCAAGGTTAATGTTCTGGAATCCCAGATCACACACAGAGCCAGAAATTGGGTACTGCATGGTGGAAGAGATCTTCATTTCTGCCTGCTGTAAATTTATTTCATCTAAAGCATCAAATGAAGTAATGAGGTTTGTACTTGAATAATCATATGCGAGACTTGACGTTCGGTTAGCTCAGAACCTGTAACCAGTGATTTTATTAAAAACAATTAAAAGTTATACGATTTTTTAAAAAAAGACTGGAGCCGAGTCGGGTAGTTCACGGTTCCAGTTTCATTGGTTCCGGGTTCAGCAAGATCCTGGCCTGGTTCGTTTCTGGATGGAACTGCTGGGCCTTTTAGAAACCAGTCATCTCTATGCGAGAGTATGGCAGCAGGGCACTTGCCTCCGTGGCTGAAAAATCATATGTAAAACTACGAGACTCCTGCACTTGCCTCCATGGCCTATACTCGGTTTCAGCTGATGCACAGTCATGACACTCATAGGAATCGAACCCGGACTTCCTATATGATGTCTGGGGCCTCACCTACTATGCTGATGCCCGTGGACTTATTTGAATTGAGGCTTTCATTACCCAAATTGAATCCAAGCAATGCCCTTTATGTCATCATGCCCAGTGTGATGAAAATAGTAACATTGAGAATTGGATAAATCGAGACTAGTTTCGATTTCATTCATAAAGCTTGAGATGCAATCTAACAATCCAAAAGGGAGAGAAGAGTGCTCTAGAAAGAAAAGAGTTTCGACTTCATTGGTGATGCGTCTTCGAAAATTTGACTGGAAGGCCTCTCTTAGGAATAAGAAATGGTCCATACTCAACTTCGTTTCCTGAACCCACCACCTCCCACCTACAAAATTTTTGTCAATGCACTTGCATGAAAGGGCTGCAAACTGAGATGAGCAGCTGCTCATGGAACTGCTTCTCATCTTGTGAGTCTCTGTGCGTATGTGCGTGTGTGCGTGTGTCTGCATGCTCTCACCTGTATTTGGTGACAAGATGGTGAAGAAGCACAAGCATCTCAAGCTTTGCTAGCTCGTTACCGGGACAGGAATGAATCCCGTTTCCAAAAGGCAAGAAGGTATTTGGTCGTGGTGCCACCTGATTTCCAAGAAAAGAAACCATGATCTCTGTCTTTCTAAGGGAAAACAAAAACGAGACAAGAACCGATTACTTTGATCCAGAAAGAAACGTATCTGCTCCTTCTCTCAGTTTTATCAAATCCCAAGAAATTTCCTTCTCTTCCCTAAATCTCAAATAAAACCGAATAGGTTGAGGTCATTTTACACTCTAACCCAAGCTAATCAGATTCGGGTTAGCTCAACCCAACTAGAGCTAAAAAGAACTTTTATTTGGAGTATGTTAAATGCCACCAAGAAAGAAAGAACCTTAAGAAGAAACTCACTTAAGCTTTGAAAAGACACAAAAGTTGCAAGAGAAAACGGATTCATAATAATATGTATATGTATATATACATGTGCATATATATATATATATATATATATATATATATATATATATATATATATATATATATATATATATATATATATATATATATATATATGAGAAAGAGAGAGAATCAAGTCAGTCTCAGGTCTAACTGAACGGAACACAACTTTGTCGGTTGCACCGGGTCAGCCCAAACTCATCCAGGGACTATGCTGCGCTAGGGATGGCAATTCCTACTTGGCCCACGGGTACCCACCTCACCCCAGTGGGCCGGATTCTCAAAGGAAAAAGGCTGCCCCGTTGTAGGGCAGAGCAAGGGAGGAAAGAACCACAAGATGGGTGGGGAGAGGTAGGGTTTAAGGTAAACCCATCCCACCTCACTAATATATATATATATATATATACATATATAATGTATTATATATGTTTATAACTATTTTATATGCATATATATATTATATAAATGTAGATGTATACATATACAAATAATATCTTCTAATTTAATAATATAAAATATCATAAAGAAGGTATTGTAATTTTTAATTATATAATATTAACTATCTTTTTAAGAAAAACACTTTTGTAGGTTGAAGTAGAGCATGACGGGATGTACAAAGAAGTTTATAGTACGAGAAGGGTGTGGGTTGACTGAAAACCCATCCAGCTCTGCCCCATTGTCATTCCTAGACTGTGCCGAACCCTGACTGAGCAAGCGTCTCGGGGTTGGTTTGGAAATTGCCATCCATGCATACCTCGAATCTCGAAGGGTCAAGCTTCTGTGGTTCAGGAAAGAACTCGGGGTTGTGATGTATGTTCCTGAATAAGGGAAGCACTTTCCACCCCTTGGGGATAACATATCCTGTTATGCGCAATATAAACAAGTTTCAGTGTTCATGAAGTTGTCAATTACTTCTATTTCAACCGATGCCATGGGAGTGATCCAGGAATACTAATCAGGCAGTCACAGGTTCAAATCCCATGGTCATCGGTCCTTGAGCAAAGGTAATTATATATGATATTTAAGCAGAAAAACAAACCAAAATAACATGAAAATAACAGAACCTCTATACTGCACATCGGCAACTGTTTCCCTAAATGTGAAGGACAAGATGCTGGCCTTTCTCATTGTCTCCATGATAACCTGAAACCATCATTTCTTTTAGAATGATATGTGCATCATAATATATATATATATATATATATATATATATATATATATATATATATATATATATATATATATATATATATATATATATATATATAGATAGATAGATAGAGAGAGAGAGAGAGAGAGAGAGAGAGAGAGAGAGAGAGAGAGAGAGAGAGAGAGAGAGAGAGAGAGAGAGAGAGAGAGAGAGAGAGAGAGAGAACGTGTTAAATATGTGCACCCATTTATGCCTACGCATCCTTAAAAATCCCAAACATTCGATTGTTGAAATTAATGATTGAGATTTTAATTAAAAAAGTAAAAAAGTACTATTATATTTTTTTCAGGTGTATTAAATTTATTTGATACTATTTTATATTTATTTTAAAGATCTCAATAAGATCTTTACAGATATTCGAACACAGTTAAATGTGCCCTTAGACTTCTCTCTCTCTCTCTCTATATATATATATATATATTATATTATATAAGAATTGTGTCTACATTCATACATACACATCTCCAAACAGTTGATGATCGTATGCATGGCCATACTGATTGAATTTATATACTTCATGTCTTGTTTTACTGGCGTCAAATCATCACATGCACATCATGCATAGGAGAACGAATGCTCATCACCTATAAGTATGCATAAAATAACATTATTTATGCCGAATCATACAAATGCATGTGAATGTATGGTAATGCACGTGATGATGGTAAGATGGAGATCTCAGGACACGTACCCTCGAAGTGAAAGGCATGTTTCTGGTTTGTGCCCATGTCAAGCTTTCCCTTCCTACCCCATTCTTCTCATGTATAGCCATTTGCTCAGCCTGCGGCATGCATGAGAGGAAATATATGATACCATCACTGAAAGAAAGAATAGAAATGGTGTTTTAAATTACAAATATTTCATATTAATGGGTTTCAAAATGTCTCAAGATTGATGATGAATGGCTGGTAGTTTTCTTTGGGTTCACTAGTGGGGCCTAGTATGAAGGAGATGTGATTTAAAAAATAAAGAAAAAGCTGCAGCCGTTGATGATCATCACACTTGACGGCTAAGATTTTCAGCATGCGATTTGTCACATGCATAAAATAAACGTCATGCACCAAGTATCAATCAACACCTGCGGGGTCTTGTACTTACGCGCACCAACTCCAAAATTATGGGGCTTTCAGAGAGGTACTTGAGGAGCCATGTGAGGACACTGGCTGTAGTGTCCTGTGCAGCAAAGAGAACCCCAATCACATTATCAGCAATCTCCTTCTCACTCAGTGTTTGCTCATTTTCATCCTTATAGTTCATCAAATTCCCCAAGAGATCTTCCTTCTTTTCTCCTTTCACCTTTCTTTCTTGAATCATTTCAATCAAGAGCTGCCCCAATCTTTTCCTTGCCTTCATGACAAAATAACAAAATAAGAAAGGAAATCAGTGGCATCAATCGAATATACCTGAAGAACCAGAATACGAATATGAATTCAATTCAAATATAACAGTATCCGGATATGGGTTCAGATATACTGGACCTGACTATACTTGGATTTAGAGTTGGATGGGATATCCCTACATGCAATGCAAAAGTCCTATCACTGACAATATTAACACTTTTCATGGTATCAATGCATATTAGTGTTGTCCCTTACCAAGACGGCCTTATGATATGATGTGCCTGGCACTCTGTTAGGGAAAGAATTGTATCCCTTGTCAACCAAGCCATAATTTCTCTTCAATTCCTCCTTGTACTCGCCATCCAATCTCCCAAATATGACACTAGTCCCAACATCAAACGTGAACTGCACAAATCAAAACCAGTCAAGAAACACAAATTGAAAGAGAGAGAGAGAGAGTTCACCTTCTTCATCTCAGCAAAGGTGCGGACCACTCCGGCGTCAGTCCAAGAGTCCAGCGAGCGCAAGACAACGCCTTCAACGTCAGCGACGAGAGGCCGGAGTGCGTCCGGAAGCAAAGAGGCCTGCACCAACTTCCGGAGTCGGGAATGGTATCCTCCCTCATGGAAGAATAAAGCGCATGGCCCGATCAACTCCATTTTGCTCCTCGGGTAGGTGGGCTTGAACAGCTCTGCGTCCGTCACCAGCACAAACCTCGCAGCCTCCGGGCTTGCCAACATCACGCACCGGCACCCTAGTACATGCGTCTTAAATATCTCCCCATATCTGCAACACCACCAATGCTTTCATTTCGTTGGTTCTATCATGCAAACAAATGCTCTTAATATGCTTTTCTTTCTCCAACAAATCAATGTGCATTAATTTACATAAACCAATATCGGATGTTCCTAACAACTGAATATTAATTGCATGATTTGGTTGTTTACACGTCGTGTAAGATTAAATTTGTCGCACCCACAGCGTTAGCTCAACTTTCAGGACTCCCTATCTCCTCCCGCTGTAGGTGGGGAGTTCGATTCTCGGGGGGTACATGCGTGTGTTAGGCTTCGGCCTAAAAAAAAGAACGATTGTCATCCAATAACTATTCTGTGGCCTATTGTTGAGAGGGAAATGTTAGACTAAATTCACATGCAAAAAGAAGAAAAGACCATGCAAGTTATAGAACGTCAATCAAACACATTCTCTTCTTTTTCTAACAAATCAGCGTAAAACATCGAGGCTGAGATCTTCGCGCACAGGTACGGAATCCGGGTAAGCACCTTCGTGATAATGGACCCTAACTCCGGCCGTATGACAGCCACATGACGTCTCCACATCTGGGTGTGCACCCACATATTTAGAGAATACAAAAAGGGTTAGAAACAAAGGGGACGATAGGCATAACTTTTTCTTTTGAGAAGGGGATCATCAATTATAACGTGCAAAACAGATGAAGGGAAATTTGGAAGACCAACCTCTTTTGACGAGCTGAGAAGAAGGTGTTCGGATTTTGAGAGTAGAGTTGAAGGGTCTCTCCGACGAAAGGAAGGCCCATGGATCCAGGCGGGAGATTTGAGCGAACGTGGATCATTTTGGCATAGAGCCCAAAGAGGAAGACGAAGATGCTGCAAAGAATCAAGGCCTGACAACCTAATTCCATCAACATGGTGTAGCTCCTTTCGACACCTTGTTTAGATTTTAGAAATGTAGTTCGAAGGGTTTGAAGAAAGAATCAAGATGAGTGAAGAGAAACAAAGGGAATGGGTGAAAGAGGAGGTTTCGTCGCAAGGATGTGGAGTTGGGTGCCGCTGCTTATATAGATGCCGGAAGGTATGGATAAAACGATATTCAGTCTTTAAAAGTGTTTATTATACTTTAAGCAATAGAGTTAATTTGATGAACAATAGTGGCCTGGATTTCTTTGAACGTATATCCATATCTGTTCTAGTGACCGAAAAGCTCTCTCTCTCTCTCTCTCTCTCTCTCTCTCTCTCTCTCTCTCTCTCTCTCTCTCTCTCTCTCTCTCTCTCTCTCTCTCTCTCTCTCTCTCTGTCTCAGTAGATTTAGATTTAGTTGGTGATCACAAAGGCCGCCTAAATTTATTCTGTGACTCACAATCTTTGCTTATGACGAAATAGACTCTGTCTCTCTCTCTCTCTCCAAATGAATGAGCTGAGAAACTAGAAAGATGGGTCCGTGTCCTATGAGACAAAGCTGTTCAATATTCTAGGAGCCATGAGTAGCTTGGCTTCATTAGGCCGCGAGCAAGTCAAACAATGATCGGATTGGATTCCTCTGGGTTCGGAAGTCCATAATTCAACCCGACCCTCAATGAGCCTTAGGGAAATCTGGTCTAGGTTGGGTTTGTCTGACTCTGGTCCACATTTGAACATGAACAGATGATAATTCAAACTCTTTAGGCGAGTTTTCCATAATCTAAACAAGAATGGTATTGCTCGAAACCGCTGTTGGAAGGTTTGTTTGAATGAAATTAGTCTTATACGTATGATATGGGACGTATTGTAGGCTGGTTGTGTATTGTTCAGGATAGTGCCATACGGGCAATGATACAGATGTGTATCACTCATTCATCACAGTCGTATAAAAACCAACCTTTCTTGCTTAGAATGGGTAAGAATTGATCTGATGCTATTTCTTTTGGTAAGAGAGACTTCTTACCTTGAAGGGTGATCTTTTAAGAATAACAACTAAGGCCCTTAGAATAAGCAGTTTTCAAAGTTCTTATCAATGTGAAAGGTAATTTCTTTTAGCAACTTACTAATTATGATCATGTCTAGCTTTGGTTGGTTATAAACTATTTGTGCCTAAGTTTGGCAACTCCAAGAGCAGCTCAATACTTTTCAATCCAGTTTCACTAGCCCACTAATAAGGGAACTATAGAATAGTTCTTAAATTTTAATGATTTTTTTGTTTTTCTTGTTTTTTAATTTTTAAAAAAAATTTAAGATATGATTCTATAAAATGATAAATGATACAATATTGTATAAACAATGCTGAATGAAACCTCCAGTGTTGAAAGTTGTTCAAATGTGAAGAGATTTTTTATTAGTTTCCTCAATTGATGGAGATGATGGTATTAATTCACATATCTTATCTAATAATATGTTATTGGATTGTGTTTTTTATTATGTGGGTCATGTATGAATACTTGGTTTGAAAGAGTATAATATAAAAAAGATAAAGGGTGACGTTGTGCCTAGAATTGAACCATGTACGTAGAGATGTATAAGAAATCTCAATGATCAAAATGAAGATGTTGAGCAAGATGTTCAACCATATAACAGGGGAAACCAAACCCTAGATGAGACCTCATTGATAGATGAATGTTTGTATGACATCAGTAGAACATAAAATAAGAGATGAATACTTAAGGTGCGTTGGACATTTGAAAGAAACAATAGTACATGATATTACTTATTTGAAGTTTAAATGCTTACATCAACACAAGATCAAGCAAAAAAAAAAAAATTAATGCAATCGACCCCACTTAGTGCATTAGAACTTTGATTTTGGTTTTACTCATGATTGTATGCATGCCAACCAATATCACTAAGTTAAAGCATGGTTAATTCGCCATAAATCAAGCGACATCACCGTTTAGCTAGTGCCACGAAACCTAAGGTCGTGGGTTTACCCAATTTAGTACTTATTGTCGAGCCTTAAGGCAAGAGCAGAATATATGCGAACCGAAAACCATGATTAAGAAAAATGTTTCTGCCCTAGTAAGTACTGAAAGATATAATTTGGGTTGGGTAAGGTGACAAATCGGATCCAAACTGGAATAGATCCAAAAGTGAGGGGTTATTGTGGTAATCGGACCGGGTCAGTGTAGCTTTAAACCATCCACTTCCTGTAGTGTGGCAGGTTTCCATGAAAGGGACGACAAAGTTTGTGAGGGAGGGGGAGCCCACCTTGGGCTCGGTGGGAGTGGAGTCCAGCTCACTTGTGCCACCGGATCATGGACCATTAACGCCTTCGCTGCTCCGGTCCGCTTGATTTGACATTCACCGCTTTTGCTGTGGACACGTATAGCTCTTAAAGGGCGTGAATTTCGAAGTTAAATCTACCCAGTGGAATAGGTGTAAAAGCACAGCATTTGGGTAACTCGTGTTGAGTTCAGAAATTTACGTGTCAATGAAAGAACAATTTTCAGAAAATGATTTAATAGTAAGTCATTCACGAACAAATGTTTCTGCTTCATTTGAAATCAGAATGAAACCGATTGCTTGGGCTTCTGTTTCTTATAGGATTAATGTTGGTTTAGGCCAACCCCCCACATTATTTATTGAATTCCTTTTCAGAAGGTCAAATCCACAGTGGATTATCGGCCATGAATGAATGGTTTAAGTTATTTGATTAATGAATGGTTTAATCATGATTTGGAGTGCGTATAGTTGCTTTGTTTAGAGGAGTTACTGAATTGTGCATTAAAACAGTAGTAGGTAAGTTGCGTCTGGCTATTGCGGATGCTGCTTTGGAGAGCATACAGGGGATAGTTAACCAACTAATTAAGTTGGAGAAATTAGAAATTTCGGATGTTTGAAGCATTTGAATGCACAAAAAGAATAATATGCTACATTTGTTACCTAATTTGGGTTTTGGAAAGAGGAAACTTTAGGCCAAAGTTAAACCACCAGACTGAGTCCCTCACAAAAAGATCTACTGTTGGTAATAGTAGACTTTATGATTCTATTATATTTTGTGAGAAGTAGGGTTTTAAGTTACCATTTTCATTGTATATTTGGTAAATCAAACAAGTTTTTTCTCTCAAATAAAACACAAAATCTTAAACCTAGTGTTAGAGTAATTTTTGTACATATAGAAAAATTCAAAGCTCAAGAAATAAAAGTTAATTGATACTCAAATACCCATTAAAATTAAAAGGAAAAAATGAACTTATCAGTTGTAACTAGAATCATGTAATGCATGATGAGAAAAGTGCAAACTTTGTGCTGCTGGGTGCAAGGTGGGAGTTTGGGGGCAAGCACAAGCTCAATTCTGGTAGCTTGATTTCGGCGAATTCATCGGCGTACCGATCATTGTAGAAGGTTAACTGGAAGAGCATGTCACATGCTGCTATGAATCAAGGCTTTGGTCAACATCAGATGTTATAAGATGATTTACGAATAATTTTCACATCAAAATCATGTGAGACAGCACGTCTTTCCAAATTGAGTGAGTTTCATTTCCTTCCTGCTCTTCTTTTCTGTATTTGAACAAGAAAATCAGTTGGCATCACGTCGACCTCAGAACTGTTCTAATCTAGAGAGAGAGAGAGAGAGAGAGAGAGAGAGAGAGAGAGAGAGATGTCATCAGCTTGATTGACCATGACGGAAAGCCAAGTGTGACCATTGTTAGAATGTGGTGATTCTCGCCGATACCTGTGTTTTCGATTTGAGGAGAGATCGCCATAAACAGAAAAATATTAACAAATGGACCGTTACCGAAAATCAGTAATGATCCAAATAAGGTTCCTAAAGAGGAAAACCCAGCAAGAAAAACTGAGAAAGAGGAGGAGCTCGCACTGCTCTATAAATACAGAGCAACTCTATAAATACAGAGCAGTACGTACAGTTACACAACTATTTTTGAAAATATACAGATTCTGAAATATACATATACAGACTTTTTCTCGAAATAAATCTGCTGTGAGGAAACCTCAAACACAAACAAAGATCATATTCACCTTCTACTGCAGGCGTACCTAGAAGAGCTCGACGACAACATACCTAAAGCTTAGAGAAAGCCAGAATTAGGCAAGAAAACACATTCATCTGGTATCAGGGCAGAGGGTAAACCCTGCTTAAGTCAAGACAGGGTAGAGATCAGCCAGAATAATAAGAAAAAGGGAGGAGAGAAGGCCGCGGTGGACAACGGAAAAGGCCACGGGTGGCAAAAGACACCCACTGAGAACCTCCACTGAAAGACTGCAAGCCGCAAGCTAGAAGGCCGAGAACTGCGGTTGAAAGGCCGCAGGCCAGAAGGTTGGAAAACCGCCACAGAGAAACGCAGGACAAGATCCGGTTGTTTCTCTCTCTCTCCCTCTCCCTCTCAGACACTCTCTTTCTCTCTCCTCATGGTTTTATACCCTCTAAAAACTGCCAGGTGATTTCAAAAAACCCTAGGCTGAAACAAGCAATCTTCCGAAACTACCTCCAATTTTGGAAAACCACCGGGCAACGGACTAAAAAGTCCGTTTTGCCCTGACCAATTTTCAAATATTATGAAATTGTAGGTAAAAAGATTGATTTACCTTTATTTAGCAAAAAGTCGGTTTTACCCTCCAGTAGTTTGTGAAAATTATGAAATAACGAGCTATTGTTTTACTTTTTTGTTCTTTTTGGTTCAACATATTACAATTCTACCACTACGTCAAAAGACAAATTTGTCCCTGTCCTTTTGAGAAAATTCTAGATTCGAATTGAGGGGTAAAATTATAAATTTACCCTCGATCAATTACGAATTTTACAGAAATACAAAAAGTAATTTTACAAGTCTGTCCTTGGGCTTTTCAAAAATTACAAAAGTGGACAGATAGTTAAAATTATAGTTTTACCCCTGATATTTTTTGGAAATTACTAAAAGCAGAAATTTTTGGGAAAATTACAAATTTATCTCAGGTTATTTATCATTAAGAAATGAGTTATTTTCAGCTCGTTTTTATGATATTATGCATCGTTCTAATTATATTCTTGTTATTGTGTTTTGTTGCTCATTTATTATTTCTTTTTTAGACGGTCTAATTATTATAATTGCCAAACACATAAAAATAAATTCAAGAATATGTGTCAGAATTGGCAAAAACTAAAAAATTAAATGGTCTGAACTTCCAAACATTAAAGAGAAGAATCTCACTTCCTGTAACACTTGAAGTGTTGAGTATGTACTAAAAGAAACTGTGCGTCTGCCACCACCAAACGCAACTGAGCAACAGATAGAAATATATAAGACATTTCTAAAAGATGACACAATAGCAATAATTGTTATGTTGATATACATGAAAGATGACTTGATTAGGGTCTTCAAAGAATACGAGACCGCAAAAGAGTTGTTCGACTAAATAACAGCAAAATATGACACAACTACCAAACTGCATGTATAGTTACTACTACAGAAATACAATTTCTTTAAAATAAAAGAAAGAGACAACGTAGTAGAACATGTAAATCACATGTTAGTAATTACTAAAGACCGATGCAAATATCAACAATCTTTAATAGTCTACCCCCATTATGGAACATGGTCATCACTGCACTCAGGTTAGGGTTAAAAAATAACTTTTCTGAGTTGCCTCTGAAACTAGCAATAGAGCAAGAACACATGAATAAGAAAAAAAAAGAAAAATTCCTAGTGGTACAAGATGAGATCGGGTCTAGCTCCAAAACCAACCAAAAGAGAAATAAACCAAACAAAAGGTTTGGCAAGAATAACAAAAAGAGCAGTCAACATTTTAAGAAAACGTAGAAAACTGCTTCTCGAGTCAAGTGTTTCAGTTGTGGAAAGATGTGATACTACAAGAGGGATTGTCGCAACCAGAAAAGTGGAGGAAATAATACACAACGCGGACAGGTAGAGAAGCAGGATATAATCTGCGTGATATCATAACCGCCCGATGACAAGTTGGTGGATCGACTCTGGAGCTACCAAACACATCTCAAAGATCAAGAAAGGAACAATGGATCTAAATGAATACAAAACAGGAGAACATCGGGTGTACATGGGAAATAACACTTTCTCATATATTTTTGGTACTGGGTTCTTTAGAATCTTTGTACAAGACAAACCGATTGTACTAACTGATGTATTAATTATGCCATCAATAAGGCACAATCTGGTCTCGGTTCCTCCCTTAGTAAAGAAAGGTTTTGAGGTCAGGATTATTTCTATCAAGGTGATTGTGGGGAAACATGAGAGAATATTATTCTCTATGAAGTTTGATGTAGAACATGGATTGTTTAAATTAAATGTTAATAAAAATAAAAATCATTCTACTTGTATTGATTGTGCATTTAATATTGATGTGAATGTGTGGCATAAACGACTTAGGCATATAAGTCTGGAAAAGTTGAGGAAATTATCCAACTTTGACTTACTGCCTAGATTTAAGGAAAATACTTTCAATAAGTGTGAAACTTGTATATAAAGAAAAATGATAAGGAAAGTTTTTCCTAAAGAGTTAACAAGGGCAACAACCCTATTGAAAGTCATTCACATGGATTTATGTGGATCATTTAGAGTAAGGTCACATCATGAAAAGGTTTATTTTATAATATTTATCGATGATTACTCAAGATATACATATTTATATCTTTTAGCACATAAATTTGAGACACTAGAAGCTTTTAAAGAATATATGCAAGAAGTGAGAAACCAATTGGGGCATTTAATCAAAGTCTTAAGATTAGATAGAGATGGTGAATATACCTCTGCAGAATTTCTTGAATTCTGTAAAGACTTTGGTATTGAAAAGCAAAATACAATGCCTAAGATACCTATACAAAATGTTATAGTTGAAAGATATAATAGAACCTTGCTAAATATGACAAAGTCAATGTTAATTGATGCCTCTCTACGAAGGATATTTTGGGGAGAAGCAATAATTGAAAGTGATATTGAATTTATCATAAGGACCATAGATTAATTGAAAGCAGAGATGTTGAATTCTTAGAAGACACTAAGAATGATATCTTGGAAAATAATGATGAGTATACTGATGATCTAGTAGACCTAGATCAAACATCATTAGAATACATAAAAGATCTTCTTGAAACAACTGAAACATTAAATGGACATAAAAGGCCTAGGGTCATTCCGTCTTACTTAAAGGATTATCACACTTATCTTAGAGAAGAAGTGTGTAATTTGGTGGATTTGGATGAGTTGACTGATAACTTGACTTATCAGCAAGCTATGAACTCATCAGAAGCAGAAGACTGGGGGAAGAAATTGAATCTATTGAAAAAAATCATGTCTGGGAATTTACTGATTTTCCAAAAGGAAAGAAAGTTATAGGATGTAAATGGATTCTGAAAAAGAAATATAAGGTCGATGGTTCAATTGATAAGTTTAAAGAAAGGTTGGTTGCAAAGGGTTTTTCGCAAAAAAAGGGATATATTATGTTTAGACATATTTTCTAATTACAAAATTTGCATCCATAAGAATAATCCTAGCAATATCTGCATATTATGATTTGGATTACATCAGTTAGATGTAAAAACAACATTTCTAAATGAAGATTTAGATGAAACCATATACATGCAGCAACTCGAAGGATTTATATACAAAGAAGATAAAGTATATAGGTTGAGAAAATCCCTATATGACTTGAAACAATCACCTCGCCAATGGTATTTGATCACTGTGTATATATTTAGAACAATGGGAGACACTTTGTCATTATATGTAGATGACATATTATTCACTGGGAATGACAATGAGATGATTGTGAAAACCAAGTCATGGTTAAACTCAAAGTTTGAAATGAAGGATATGAGAGAAACATCCTATATCTTGGGTATAAAGATCTCTCGAGATAGAAAATCTAAATTCTTATGCCTGAGTTAAGAGAGATATATTGACTATATCCTCAAGAAGTTCAAAATGGGTGAATGCAAGTCTGTTGTTACACCTGTTGCAAAAGGGGTTAAACTAAGTAATGTTGATTGTCTCGGTGAAGGAGACGATAAGTATAACGTTCCTTATGCACAAGTTGTGGGTAGCTTGATGTATGTTATGTTGTTTACAAGATCTGATATCAACTTTGCTGTTGGTCTTGTAAGTAGATATCAAAGTAATTCTAGATAGCAATATTGGATAGTTGTAAAAAGGATTTTAAGATATCTGAGAGGAACAAGAGACTTGAAACTATGTTTTTAAGCATATGAACTGAGAGTGGTAAGATACTCAGATATTGACTTTGCTGGAAGCAAAGATGACAACAAATCTAACTCAGATCAAATATTCTTATTTGAAGGTGGTACTATTTCTTGGGTATGTAAGAAATAGGACTGTGTAGTATTGTATACACAGAAAGCTGAGTATATGACTTGTTGTATGGCTACAATGAGTGTTGTCTAGATAAGCTGCTTCATACATGATTTAAAGTTGGAAATAACTGACGAACCAATTGTCATTTACTATGATAACAACACAACAATTACTCTTATCAAGAGTGGAGCTGATTACTCAAAAAGAAGCATATAATGGTTAAATACCAATATGTTCATGATATGGTTATGAGAAAGGAAATATCCATCTCATACATATCAACAAATGATATATTGGTAGACTCCTTAACTAAAGGCATAACAGAGGAACTTTTCTCAAAACATGTTACGAACATGGGTTTGAGGTATGTTTGATTATTGTGTAAGGAAATAACCACACAACGGGTAGTGATTGCAACAACAATCATGAAAGGACATTACTAGGTAAATCCTTCAAAAGTAGGAGGAAACCAATATATCATTACACTTGGCTCGAATGGTTAAGTGGGAGATGTTAGAATGTGGCCATTCTCGATAACCCAATAAGAAAAACCAGGAAAGAGGAGGAGCTCGCACAACTATTTCTGAAAATATAAAGATTTTGAAATATACACATACAAATTTTTTCTCAAAAGAAATTTGTTGTAAGGAAACCTCAAACACAAACGAAGATCATATTCACCTTATGCTCCACGCGTACCTTGAAGAGTTCGACGGCAACGTACCAAAAGCTCGGAGAAAGCCGGAATCAGGTAAGAAAACACCTTATAAGGAGATATCGCGTCCTCTAAATAAGGAGATCCATTCACACATGCATAGCACGGGCACTGTGACCATATTCCGTCGATCATCCCGTAGATTTTTGCCTAACTTTGCGGCTAAAAAAGCACGGCTTCTTGTACCACAAGTTCCTAATCAAAAACTATTCAAGAGCAAAATTCAGATGGAAATTCTCCATCTTAATCGCGCAGAGAATGAGATTTAATTTCTTCTCGAACCCACACCAAAGCTACGCAGTAATTTTTCTTTTTCTTAAGAAAGCGACAAACCAAATCTTTTGAAGTATATTCTTAAGAAAGCAACAAACCAAATCTTTGGAAGTATACAAAACGTACGGAAAACAAAAAATATGTTGTGGGAAATAAGCAGAAATCATGTTATAATAATAATAAAAAAATAGAAAAGATAACACAGTAAATTAATAATTAGAGGATCCATATCCAGTTCGACCACAATTCACGTGTTGATGAAAGATTAGAACTTAAGAAAATCAACTGCCTATTTATTAAGATGATAAACCTCACTCTAATGAATGTCAATTGCATTTGCAGATCCAATATCGAGTAAGAAATTGAAGATCGATCAAGATAATAAAATGAAAATTTGGATCAATATGGATCTTACAAAACAAGTCTACTGCCTGTTACATTTCATACTACTTAATAATTGTGATTCTATAAGATTCAAATTCACAGGAATGCAGAACGCATGGGGAGCATGGTTGAATTATTTGTTTGAGTGGGATATCCAAAATTGAACCGGCTTTGATTTGAATGTGAAGGACAAACCACCTGACTGGTGGCCTTCACCTCAATAATTTGTGATACTTTCACGGAGCAATTTCTGGCCTCAAGGGTTTGGTTTCATAGATGCTGACAAGAGGCCTAAATAATATCTAAAGTTGACCTGTCGGTTCTGATGCTGTAGAATATCAAGTGGGTCTAGTGGTCATCCCCATATGCTGTTCGAGAAGATGCAGCAACACAGCCACACGGACACATACCTATTACCATATCTTATAGGTTACCTGCTTTGGTTTGGATTGCCCAAATGCAAAAGCAAACTATTTGATCATGTTTATTTGATATCATTTTATCTTATTCATGTTTGAAATGAGACTAAATCTTGAAAATATGGGCCACTTCTAAAACATATTTTCTTTAAAATTACGAGCGGTTCGTCTTAAGATGACTATTTTACTTGCATTGATATTAATCAATCTTTTTAATATAACAAATAAGGACATCTCATGGTTATATCTATCAATTGGTTTGAGATCCATGCAAGAATTTATATATATATGGCTATGGTTTGGAAACCAAGGGAAAGTTCAGTAGCAGAATCCAAGGGGTTCCCTACTGTTTTTGTTACAGTTATAGTAAAAAAACAAAACCCTCCCCAATTCTCCCTCGCAGAATAGTGTAATTAAAATTTATAATTATGAACCATAATCAGCTCGTATACAATTGTGTTGTTAACAAAAACCATCCCCAATAACCACTTTTTACCAGTGTCTTGATATTCATGTTCAGATACTGTTCTATTTGCTTTTCCACTTGAAAAGAGCACACTTATGGAAAGTTTTCTTGTAGAAGCCCTAGCACCAAGTTTCTAGATTAAAATGGAGACTTGTTACTCTAATTCTGCTAGTTTCAGCTGTGCTTGCTTGGTAAAACTTCTCATTCAAAGCTAAACATAGTTGAAATGGCTAAAGTATTTGGCGGTGGGCCTAGAGCTCACCTAGCTCCACTGTAAGCTCGATTGCCATGACTATGGGGAGAGCCTGAATCTCAATTTGAGCTCGACATAAGCTTGTGCTCATCAGCCAGCCACAAGCATGTACAAACAAGGTGGAATACCTTGAACTTATTTAGGCTTATTAACAGGACTTAATTTCTGGCGCAAGGCATCTGTGAGGTGCTTTTTCCCTTTGTTCAATGGGTCCTCAAAAGTTGCACCGCGGAAAGCCTATATTCTCATATGCCTACCTTTCTTGGACCCAAGGATGATTACTTGTGGAGCTCTTCAATCCTTTTCGATGCTAACTGCACTTATATCTGTCTTCTAATCAACAAAGTGGCTTATCTTTCCTCTATTTAGCTGAGTTCAAGGTCCAGCAAGTGAAAACTTGCTGGAGTTTGGTATTTCCTTTACGCAAATTTCATGTTCATGATCTTATCGTTGTCATATTGAATGAAAACCATCGAGGCAATCTTTTTTTTCAAGTAATCATATCTTGCCATCTGTCTGCAATTCCCCATTGTGGGGTTGCTACAAGATTTCCTTAGTTTTGCCCTTTAGGTACCAAAGATCCATCTTTCTCCTTACTGGGTGACCTGAAATTGCAGAAACCTGAACCACATGGGTTACCATATCGGCCAATGAGAAGAATGACATCTGTTACAAAGCCAGCTGTGTGGATATTAAAATGTAACATTGAAAGCAGCTTATCCCTGCGAGGTGTGGCTAAAGTCATTGGCAGCATGCGCCCAGGTTTCGAACCCACCAGTTGAGGTGTAAGTAGTTCTTCTTGTGGGGCAAGCAAGGCACAACAGTGGTCATCTCTTCACTTGACGTGTACCTTAAAGAGTAGGACACTTGTGCAAGATCGAAGGGTCGGACACCGGCTGGTATATTCATCCTAACCATCCAATGATTCTACTGTCACCATCCTGTGAGCCCGTCACGTAGGGAGTTGATTGTGACCGTTGATCATCAAAGTGGGTGGTGAAGATGGTAAAGAATTTTCTTCAGAAAGGTGAAGAAGGTAAAGAGCTAGAACACGCGGTGATGCTTTTATATCAGTTGATGTGTTGTGCGTCATCTTCCTTCTCACAAGAGCAGGTCATGAGGTGATAGTGTCTTCTTACTTTTTGTTTGGAGATAGTTAGATCTTTTTCTCAAGGATGATAAGATCACGTCGAACAGACAAAAGGAGAAGATAACTCTAATCAAGCAATGCAAATGTGGGTGGCCTAGTCCCTGACAAAAGTTCCATCTCTTGTTAGATACGTTAGGTGTGTGTGATCTGCAGGAGAAATATGTAAGAAGATGAGCATCATTGTTTGAAGTGCAGCTCAGTCATGAAAGAGGCCAGTTTAATTATGAAACACGATTTAGGGATTCAGGGTCTAAAGCCTGAGATGCGTATACCATCCCCAGTTTTATGTTTCAATTGCAGTGTTGGCAATTAAATCACATCTTTCGCCATACTTTTCTTCTCAAAACATCGAAAAACCCTGCATTTATTAGCTGTACTGAAAAGACCCCCACACTTATGAAATGTACATATATGAATGCTTAATTAGGTCTCAAGTCATCTGATTAAGGCATAAAAGCTAGCTGTTAAAGGATCCAAAGTATGTGAATCTGCAATAAACCACCTAACATATCACGTTTTCCATATAAAAAGATCTCCGAAAGGGTGGGTTGCCGACAATTGAACCATATGAACACAACCCCGTAGCTCGAATCTAGACAGCTTTCCTTTTCAACAGTATGAACCTCATGTAAGTAAGATGACAGCTTGGAATTTGAGCTTCACGGTCAACCCAAAGTCGTGAATAAGATGGGGAACTTTTTTTCTTAATTAGGAGAAATTCTCCCAGCTACTTTTTCCTATATTTGGCATCAAATCACTTTCATCTGATGCTTAATTTGGATTTTGCGTTTCAGATTTTCTATTCACAGCAACAGAGATCTCCACACTCATTGTTTTTGGCTGGGTCGACTTATCATTACAGATAAGAAGTTGATATTCAAATCAAATTTGTACCACCCACCCATCTTTGGATTTTGGTGAAATGTTAATTGCATGTCCCACATTTTAATTAAGGATCTTATTTCTGTCTAAGAAGATAAGGATCTGACATTCAACGAGTCCTATATGCACACAAAATCCGGCAATTAGTTCACAGCATTATGTTTATACTTCTGTTAAAAATGTATCATTATGGTCACCTTTTGTTTCAAAAATCATAATTGGTACAACCTTCTAGATCAGGAGGCAGATCCTTCAATGAATTCAAGTTCTCTAGTACATCCACTTTGCATATTCCACCTTATGATTATATGGCCACTGATACAAGCAATAAACTTCCAAAAACCTATATCATTTGTAAACAAAGGTGCTTGGTAATTCGTTCAGGGGCACTAACTGATTTTCCCTCTATCAAGTAAATTAATGTATCTGAAGGTTTCTATCTACCTCTAGTGCGATGACCTTGTTTGCTCTTGGAGTGATCTGTGTAATCATTCTTGGTCTGATTTTGTGGCTTTATTTTTCTTAAAAGTAAAGAGGATTCTGGCTATGGCTACGGTTTCTAGCTAATCCCACCTAGTTGGGGATCTTTAAGGTTTGATTATAAGTACACACACAGAGACTCTGCGTTGAAATAGCACTTCTCTTGTGGAAAACGAGGCACTTGTGACGGATAGCTTTCCTTCCATTGCAGTTCTAGGTTTTGGTTACTACAAAGGCCTGGAGCCAAATAAGAGGAAGTAGTAACATTGTTATTAATGTCTGATATATTTTTGCCTTTCAGAGTTAAATATTAACTCTTGCATTGCCAGTCCCAAGCCCGGATAAAGGAGGAGGATTGTGTTAGGCTTCCGACAGCCAGCGTAAAACTCCGTCGGATTTTTATACCATGGATTACACAAATTATGATCATTCCTTTGGGGCGTCCCCGCCTAGCGATGTGCTGCAGAGCTCGAATGCAGTGATAAGTAAGCAAGGGCTACTATATTTTCGTTCGAATGTAGTGAATCAATTGCAGAGAGGGTTCCCACATCATGGACGGGTGTGGATAAAGAAGTTAGAACCGCTACATTGCCATCCAAATGTAGTGAATAATTTACAGAGATGATCTCCACATTTTCAATATGGATGGATGTGGGAGTAAGGAAGCTAGTCCTAGATAATAAGATTCGTATTGGTTCTTGAAATATCGAAACATTATACAGTAAGATAATGGAGGTGGTGGATACTATGATTCGGAGAAAGATTCATATTTTATATTTACAAGAGACAAAGTGGGTTGGAGAAAAAGCAAAGGATATAGAGGATAAAGGTTTTAAATTATGCTACTCAGGTAAGGAAAATGATCGAAACAGAGTTGGTATTATCATAAATAAAGATTTAAAGGATAGTGTAGTAGACATGCAACAATATGGTGACCGAATCATAACGTTAAAATTAGTGTTAGTAGTAGAGGTTTTGAATATATTTTGTGCTTACGCGCACTCCAAGTAGGCCTAAAAGATAGTATAAAGACAACGTTTTAGGAAGAGTTAGATAAGGTGATTCAAAGGATTCCATAAAGGGAGATTTGTTTAGGAGGAGACTTAATGGATAAGTCGGTAAAGAGGTATTAGGATATCAAGGTATTCATGAAAACTTTGGTTTTGGGGATATAAATGAGGAAGGTTGGGAGATTTTAAATTTTGCTATGGCATTTGATATCTTTATAGTCAATACAATCTTCAAAAAACGAGATGAACATTTAATTACTTATAAAAGTGGCTTATCACAAGCCTAAATTGATTACTTTATTTGTAAAAAAAAAGATAGAGCATGTTGTAAAGATTGCAAGGTAATTTCAGGAGAAAGTTTAACCACCCAACATCGACTTTTAGTTATGAATTTACAAATAAAAAGATTGACAAAGAAGAAAAGAGTGCATCGAGCTATTCAAACTAAATGGTGGAACATCAAAAGCGAGAAAGAAGATATATTTAAAGAAAGCCATTGAAAGAGATGCTTGGAATTATATTGGTACACCTTGTGATATGTGGAACAATATGACTATATATTAGGAAAGTGGCGAAAGATGTGTTAGGTGAATTTAAGGGAGGTGTACTGGCACAAAAAGAAGCTTGGTGGTGGAGTGAAGTAGTGCAAAATAAAATCAAGCCAAAGAGGGCATGTTACAAATTATATTATACTAAAAAAACTAAACTAGTGAAACTTTAGAGACTTATAAGAAAGCAAAAAAGAAAGCAAAAAAAAAAAGTTATTAGTGAAGCAAAAACTAAAATTTGGAAAGATTTATATAAAAAACTCAACTAAAAAAAGGGTGAAAGAAATAATTTTAGGATAGCTCGAGCTACGAATAAGAAAACTAAAGTTCTTAATTGTGGTAGATTAGTCTTCCAAACCTTGAAAATCTGATTACCACCCTTTAAAGGCCAAAGCTAGAACTAGTCTTTGAAGGAAACGAAAGAGAAAGCATAAGGTGGCCTTTTGCTTAGCTCAATAGCCATGTCGCGTCTCTTTCTCTCTCATTCTTTCTTGCTGTCCTACAAATAGGATGGTGAAGGTTGCTGCTCGCAAGAGAAATCAGTCGCTAAAACTGCCACACACCCAGAAAAATGATTTCCACAAGCCTCATCAAACCAACACATCCGGCATTCCGAACACGCGCCATGCTAATTCCGGCGGCGTCTCCGGAAAGCGTGGAGTCCAAAGTTGAGGAGAAAGATGGGTATTGGGTGCTCAAGGACAAGTTCAGAGACGGCATCAATCCCCAAGAGAAGGTTTAATTCATAAAAACTAAGCATTCATTGCGTGTGTGGGTGTTGCCCGCGAAGAAAGTGGTTCCATTGAGACGACGGTGGTTGATGAATTTGATGTTGCAGGTGAAGCTGGCGAAGGAGCCTATGAGTCTGCTGTTTGATGCCGGGATCCAGGAGCTCGCCGGAATGACGATAGATGAAGTCGATGCGTCGAAGCTTTCCAAGGACGACGTAGACGTCCGGCTCAAGTGGCTCGGATTCTTCCATCGCAGGAAGCACCAATATCGGTTTGCTCTCTCTCTCTGCAGGGGAGTTCATGTAATACTTACTGCATATGACCAAAGATGCGTAATATTAGTTGCCAACTGCAAGCTTGTCGGGGTCGGGTCCCATAGTGCGCTCCATTTAGTCATTGGATATGGATATTGAATTTAACGAACTATGACCCGGCCTGATACCGAAGGCACTTCTTTGTGAGCATCCGGGTTGATTCCGGATGGATCTGGATTGAACATGATTCTATCCAAATTAAATTAGTCTTTTACTTGGTTCGTAGAGAGAATATGGTAGGAAAACGGATATGAACCAGATCCGAAGAGATAATAATCAGAGTTTCTTATACGTAACCTCATTCTTCCCCACCTTCATTTTGAATCTTGCGAATTGCGCCAAAGAGTTCGACCAAAATTGACCCGGTTACCACCAATTTTCGGCGCAGACTAGAATCTGCATTTAGTTGCAAGTCGACTTAATCGACAATCGGAACTTATTTTTTTCCCCATCTTACCACCAATATGATAATCCAAAATAAGCAAACAATACAATCCTTGATTATTATGTCTCTAGCCTTTTCCAAACTTGGTTTAATTGAGAACTCAAAGTTCTCGCATAGATACATTTAGAACTGGTAAACAAACAAATTAGCTCAAAGTTTCACTTGATTCAGCTCATGGTGATCTCTTCTCCGTTTCATTTCGTCCTAAACATGGAGTTGGTCGTTAAGGTACATGAGTTGAACACGAAATTTTTTATGTTTGGCTTGAATAAGCTTGTGTATTGATTGATGTCTCTGTTACTTATATACATACATTTTAGAGAACCATGTTGATCCAGCCAATTTTGGTTGCGTATATGCCTAATTAAACGAACAAATCTGCTGATTTTACAGAAGAACCGTATAAAACCACTAAAGTTTAATGTCTGTATTTGGTCATGCTTGCTCATCTAACAGCACTAAGCAACTATTCAAGATCAGAGCATACACATCTTATACTTGTTTTAGATCATTGCCCAATCCGGGGGAGAAACCCAAAACTCTAGATACATCTGAATGTATGAAGTTTCTTCCATGAACAAACACAAGCACATGAGCATGCATGCTCGCACGCACAACACACACAAGTGACCAGTTAATTCCCCACAACACACTGATATCGAAACCAAGAGTTGTTGATGTTTCCCCCAGGATTTTGTGCAGACCATCTCGAGGGAAGGAAAAACTGCAATGAAGACAGACGAATCCCGAACTTGTAAATGATGATTGGATGATTTTTCTTAAAGTTCAACTTGGACATTATACACAAACAGTCCAAGATCGATGTCATGAAGTCTATTGAAACTTTCAGCAAGAGCACAAACAAGCTCATATCATAATGTAACATCCTCCTCAAAGATTAGTGACTCTCTCTCTCTCTTTCTCTGATGGTCATTGATTGGTCCTTAACTTATTGGGTTCTTTAGACTATATAGAAAATTCTAAGATGAAAGTTCGCAAGTTATTGAAACTTTGAGCAAGACTAGAATAAAAGTTCATATCATGATTTACCCTCTGACCTACTCAGTTTTCTCTACTCTGATTGACTTGTGTGCACCAACCACCACTACCAAGTCCTTCCACTGCCTGTTCAGTGGGGGATTGAATTTTTTTTTAGTCTGAGACACACTTGAACAAGCACCTTATGTTCCTCTCTCTCTCTCTCTCTCTCTCTCTCTCTATATATATATATATATATATATATATATATATATATATATATATATATATATACATATGTATATATATACATACATATATATATATAACATACATATATATACATATACATACATATATATATATATATATATACATAAGAATTTTTTAGATTTCAAATGAGAAACATACCTCATCTCGTCCTAAAGTAAGTTTGTTACCCGTATAAACACACATGTACGTGTGTGTCTACTTGGTTCTCGCCACTATAATTTTAAAATAGTGGGTAACGTATCCCTTCTGTTATGAATAAATTATTTGTCCCGATTTAACTAAATAAGATTAGGTATACTCCACTGCAGCTCCTTTGGTGATAAGTCATATATACGCCATCCACACGTGTCCATCAATGTGGGGGAGTATTATTTTATTAATTGAAATTGAATACAAGCAAGAGAGGACTTATTCTAATTGGCAACCCAGGGTTAAGCCAAAATTTCAAATGCTTAACTCCAACGTGTGCCACATACTTTAGACTCCTTTAATTATACATTCTTGATCAACATATTGCAAAGGGGGCCCTACTTAGTGAGTGTGTTATTTGGGAATCATGAGTGCGATATGACCATAATTAAGCTTCATAATTTAGCCTTCTTTAAGCTCTATGGAGGCTAACAATTCTTGTAGCTTACGATACTTAGTGTCCGAAAAGGCTTAGTTTTGGCTTTAGAAGTCCTATTTGCGACTTATATGGTCACAAATTTGACCGCACAACGATTATGGTAGGTGGTCACTTAATTGTGAATCTCCTGAATCACTCTAGTTCATACCTCACATCAATTCACATGCACACACACTTGGGGAAAGAGACGTATGTGATTTAATTAGGTTTAAGATAAAATGGTCTACGTTGGAAAGCTTAAATTTTAGAAAGAAATTTTATAGTACTCAAATTCATAATTGTATATATATGTATGTATATAATTTTATTTCAATACTATTCTCACCCAAACACGCTTACCTTGATAATTCTTGCATTAATTATGATCTGATCACTCCAATTTCTGGTAATTTTTTATGCCGTTTTTTTATATACAACTCTGTTCGAAAACCACTGTTGATAGAAGAGCCCAGGCCATGTGGAAACTTGGCCCATTCTTAAACAAATAATTGTGGCTCACACCCTTCCGCAGGATATTTGAATGGATGAATCTTATCACTAGAAGCCTTTTGTCAAGGGTCCACAATGGCTAGCTCGATCCTTGCGGGCTATCTCAAGACTGGATCGTGTCGTTTTCAGGTACCAACACCACTTGGAATATTCTCAAAAGTTCAGCTTTCAGAAGGATGTGTGTGTGGGGATGGGGGCATAATGAATGATCGATCCATTTAGTAAGAAAGGTTATAGAAGAGAGTGACCATCTAAAACGGGTCCAACACGGCTCCCGTATCACCATCATTTTGCTTTCCGGGCAGTAAAAACAGATTTAGTATAATCCGCTCTACGGTATCTCAGGTAGGACGCGAACATCAGCATGGAGTGCAGAGCAAGTGAATCACGATGCAGAGCTTTCACTTAAGACGCTACTTGAAGGCTTTTGAAGCACTCGTCATACTTTTAATTTTTTCCAACCTAAAAGGTGCACGTTCAACGTCGACAAGAAGTTGGCTTTACAAAGAAAATCAAAACAAAACTTCTCGCCAAGTAGAAAATCCTCTGTCTCGCTGCCTCTGTGTGTGTGTGTGTGTGTGTGTGTGATAGGTAGACCATACACACTGGTCATCTAACTCTTGGCTTATAGGTCAGGAGCCGCACACTGATCCGGATGAGTATCATAGCACTCCTGTATGCGCAAATGAAAGATAATAATTGTAATGATGCGATAAATATCAGTTAAGCTGTGCTAAAAGAAAGGCTTTCAATTGGATGATCAGCACTAAGTTTGATTTGCTGGTCTTGCAAATAAAAGCCTTTGAAAACCAGATATTACAACTCCATTCATCATCTCTATGATTTATAAAGCTGAATTCAAGCAGATCAACAAACTTTCCGAAGGCACTCCAATCTCTCAGTAGATTTAAGAAAACCAAGCAATTTCCGTGGTACAGTGAATCGCTAAGAAATTGCAAGGCAGCCCTGGTTCATCCTAGTTTTCTGGATAAATGGGAATATCCAACTTCAAACCAACCACCGAAGTGAAAAAACCAATTGCACTAGCAGTCGAACTACTGAAGACAACCCTCCTTTCTCATCCGAGCTTCGGACCGGTAAGGCAGAGCTCGATTTAAACAAACCCACCAGGTTGAAAACATAAACACAAAGCAACAAAGCATAGAAAGTAGAAACAGAAAGAACATGCAGCTGAATGTAACTTTACAGTGAAGCTTATTAGATAGTATATGAATTCAACAGCATTGATTGCACACTTTCACCCAGCAGGCCGACGGACCAACTTGAGTTACAGGGCCGTCTTTTTCCATATTTCTTCACAAAAGAAAAAACAACTCCTTTAAGCTACCTACAATTTTCAGGGTGGTAAATAATTTACCTTTACTTTGCTTTGCTTGATCCTTTGTTCTTTCGGATTGTGAATGACCAAGTTTCTCGATCCTTTATAGCTCTTTTTAGTTGCAGACTTTGCTGCCTCTTGGGGAGTTGATCCTCATCCACGGCTGGAGATCCATCTTCATCTCCTTGAACGGTTGGCTGTTGTGAGCCAACTCGTCCTCCGCTCGGATCCTCTTACTCCCCTCCCTAACCACCTTCATCTTCACGCCAAACAGCTTCACACTCTCCTCATCTTCCTCACCTTCCCATTTTTCGTCATTCTTGGAGCCCAGTTCTCTTTTCCCTAAATCGGCCATCGGCAGAGTTAGGTCAGATTCAACCCCTTGCATGATCTTGCTGATTTGCTCTGGCGACACTTGGATGCAATCAGACAGGAAGCTGAGGAGTTCCTCGCATTGCTTCTTCTTCTGAGCAAGCTCTGAACTTAGCAACTGATTCTCTTTCTTTAGCTTCTCATTTTCATATGAGAGGTTAGAGAGTTGGCTAGCATCGGCTGAGCGTTGCAGCTTCCTGGATGGGTCCGAAGAGGATGTGGATGAGGAGGTTTGATCCTCACCAGAACTTGATGGTGGGGACGCTGGTGTTGCGAGCTTCCCGCTTGCAGCAGCGAGGCTCTGGACAGAGTGAGCCTTCCTCCGGTGAATCTCCGACAGGAGAGCTTTCTCCCCTCGCCGGAAATTGTCATTGGCGAATTCCCACCTGTCTGGAACGATCTTCCGGAAGCCCTGCAACATCAATTACCAAAGAGTAAGAAACGTTCTTTGAGCTCGTCTCACAAACAGAAAAGCAAAACAAAAACTATGCTGATTGTCATTAGGACCTGAACTCAAAAACAGAAAAAAGACGGAACCATTAACTCCTTTCAGGGGAAAAGAAAATATGAACAAGACCTACGCGCTTCCGTGTTCTGTGAATATGTATGTGTGCGTGTGCCTGCAAGAGCACAAGCAATACTGCATTCTCCTCTTTCCATCCGGAAAATTTTCAATCCATCACCTTCTTCTCCACCATAAATTCTTAAAAATTCAATTAAAAAGGGAACTTTTTCAATAATTTCAGGATTCTATCTGCCTACTAAAGTTTTCTGTTTACCATACACTTCTTAGATTTTCAAGAACACAGATGGCTGAAAAGCTAGCAAGCTCAACAATTTAAGAATATCTTGTCCTTTTCTTTTCACGTCCCAGAAATTATGAATTTTATGCAGAAACTTAAAAACATAAATATAGAAAAGAATGAAACTAAGTGTCACTTGGTATGTTCATTTTCCATATCAAGAAGAAGATAAAATGAAAATTAACTCACATAGGTGTTGAGCTGCCGAACGAAGCTAGAGAAATTATTGTGCTTGAAGTAATTGGGCAGGAGATCTCTGGCGAACTCCGCGGGCTTCCACACCACGAATGTTCCTCCCATTTCCCCCCAAGAAATGATATCGTCGGTCGCGGGATCATCCACCAACTGGTACGTCTTTGTAAGAAACGGCGCCGGCGCCGGCGCCGGCCTTTGAACCTCGCAGGCGGAATCCTTCCCCCCTTGCTTGCCTGAGGAAGAAGAAGCAGGGGCCATCCTTCCTCTGTGTGTATGCGTGTATGTGTGTGTGTGTGTGTGTGTGTGTGTGTGTGTGTGAGAGAGAGAGAGAGAGAGAGAGAGAGAGAGAGAGAGAGAGAGAGAGAGAGAGACTAGCAGGAGATGGAACGACAGAAAAGGAGAAGAGCCGTGAGGAATTCCCAATCCCAACAGTAGAATCCGGACACCCTCCCGCAATTCATGAGACCGCGTCGCCTCCGTGAGCCACCGGCTCTTTGCTCCATCTAATCAAACCCCATAAAACATCACTCACAACTATCATACAGGTCTAAAACTACGACTGATCAATCTCCGATGATTCGAATCCCGATAAAAAAAAGGAATCCGCTGTCAAAACAAGCCAACTCTAGAACCAATTAGATCGAGCCATATCAACAATCAAAGAAGCCAAACAAAGAAGATGAATTCTGATCTGAGAGGAACGGGACGGAGAAACAAGGGAAGAACGAGGAATTGGAAATTTCCGGCGTTGTCAGCTTGAAGTTTGAAGATTTGGACATTTTTCTCTTTCTTACGACGATCGGAAACAATTTTTACCGAGTAAACGCCGTCCCGAGGAATCTTCGCGCGAGACTGCGGAAGCAGAGAGAAACGGTCGACGGCGACAGAGGAAAGGGCGCCGGGGCTCCCGAAATCGGAATCCGAGAAATTAGTTTCTCCCGAAAGATCCTCCTCTGGGATCGACGCCTTAAAAGCCTTCTCCTTCGTATAATTCGACGGCCACGATTTGACCGATCCGCCCACTCTTGAGAAACTTCTTCTCTTTTATATATTTAATTAAGTGAAAGGAAGGAACGAGAGAAATCTTGGATTGATAGAGACAAGTAAGCGCACTACACTTATCCTTCCTTCTTCTTCTTTATGGAAGTACACGAATAAAAAAAGAAAATTCAAAAAACCCTTTTCATAAATGTGTTCAACTTTTGGAATATTTCAAAATTCATATCAAGCCTACAGTTACTTAAAAAAGAGCCTCATATCTTTTCTTTTCTTTTTGCTTCATGGTAGATTTAATAAATCTTGCCGGATAAGCAACTAGAACGGTATAGTCATGTCTTCACAACCAGCAATAACCTCACCTTGCTAGGCTAGAGGCCGACTTAAAATGTTGAGTTCGATATTCGAGACATGGATATAGTTTGAGCCTCCCTTTTACCGAGAAAGAATGTTTTACTCATGTTTGTTATGTGGTTTGCTTTTCGTAAAGTGGTGGACTCATGAACTTTTTTTTTAGAATGAGATGTACTTATATTTTACGTGCATAAATTATTTGTACAAAGTCAAGAATTTTTGAGATTTCAAGATTTTAAAGTGAGTCATTCACTGTTTTTATTTTCACAATTGTTCTCTAATTGACAACTTGATGTTAGAAAGACCAACTCTTTAAGCTCATCTTCACACTTTGGGGTTATGTTATTTTCTCCTATCAACAAAAACATAAAAACAAAATATCACTCGTCGAAGTTAAACTTGTAAATACACAATTCGAGCACGATGAGAAAGCAAGAAACAATGTAGCCGGCCACATTTTGTGTGAGGAAAAGGTTTTAGGATACTTTCTCAAATACTTTCAACATGAGGTGCTTCCTCAAATTACGTAAAATTTACTCTCACACGACGGATTTCTAGAACCTTTTAGAAGACGCAAAGGTAATTTCTCAAAGCGGATGGAAGCTTCTTCGTAAAGTATCCAACGTATAAAACGTGTCATTATTGTCTCCGGATTTTTCATTTTCCTTCGGAAAAAAATGACGACTTTTTTTTCAACGAGAAAACCCCCGTCAAGTTTTTCCGTAATGTATTTGAATTCCCTCTTGGTACCCGGATTGTTAATCTGTTGCCGCAAATAGTAGAGTGTTTCTTTAGTCACAACCGGAATTCCTCGAACAAAACTGGAGCCGGTGTGATCGCAACACGAAATCAGCACTTTGCTCACCAAACATCTCAGGGAGGCTCCGGTGGGTTTCACCGGATTCTGGCGGGGCGTTTAGAGACAAGGGAGTCGTCAAGGAATTTGGTGGGAACGTCATATTTTCTTCCTAAGCCGAAAAAATTGACCTGCCATTTTCTTTCTTGCTGATTTATGTTGTGAGGGTCACTCCCACGTTATTCAACTGAGAATATGTCCATTTTTTTGTTTGCTTTGCAAAAAAAAAACTAGAGCCAGCAGCGGATCTACGTTAAGCTGAGGTAGGACGTTTGCCCTATCTTATATTTCAAAAATCAACTTAAAAATCGTATTATAATTTGCCCCACCTCAAACCATTCAGGTGGCTATTCGCCCCACCCTAAAAGAGTTTTTAGATCCGTTGTTGTGTAGAACCACCACATTTGGTGTAGTTAATGCGTGATTGTAATCGGGCTGAGTGGTACAGTAAGTAAAGGCAAGCTTGACTCGGCTCATTTAGCAATTGCTTAGCTTGAATCCCAACTCGAGCTCAAGCTTAGCTTAAGTTTGAGCAAGCTCTCGAATGATCACGATTAAGCTCGACTCGAGATCTAGCCTGTGAAATTGAATCTTAGGCCAGCTATAGTATGTGTTTAAGCCACATATTTGTCATTTTTTCGTACTTGTATAAAGCTTTATATAATGTTGTGGGTCGGGTCAGGAATCCTAACTCAGACCGGAAACGATTGGAATTCCATGAACACATGATGGAATGGGTTGATGGAAAGCCATATTGGGTTGTTGAAAACCCACCCTACTCTAAATCAACCGTTTTAAGGCTGATTCTCATGCAGATCAGAGGCAAAAGAGTATGTTGAACATGGGCAATGGCGAGGAGGATTGATTAAGGGAAGACATTGGAAAAATCAGCCAGAAAAAGATATGTTTTCATGTGTCTTCTATTTTATGTTTGCTTTGATTTTTTGACAAAAAGGGTGATTTCTTCATTGATTCCAATTTGGGTTAGAGGGTTTTGGTCTACGCTACTAGCCCGGTCAATTTTAAGTAGTTTGGCGATTGGATGGTGCTGAAAAATACATTAAACTTCCAAATTTCTTCTTCAGCGAATTGTTGGGGTTTTCCTTATTTTCTTAAAATTTACTGACCATATTACTATCGGCAGCAACCGATATTAGACTAGGCTAGAAGAGGGGAGGCAAGCAGCCGGTTGGAGACCATTGCGGGCCTTAGTCATCACCAGAAAACAACAAAAAAGATGTTAGAAAACCAAGTGAAACCGGCTCTTTTGGGCGTGTCCATGTTCCTATGTCATGTCATGTCCAACACTCATGTCGTGTCTGACACAACATGTTGTGTTTGATGCCATATGAAACGACACTATATTGTATCATGTCTTTGTGTCCTGTGCCACAATAATAATTTTGAATCAGGTTTTGGGTTGTGTTTGTGTTAGAAACAGGTTCAACTTGGGTCTCGAAACAAGTTCTGGGTGAGAAACATAACTTGTTTTAGATTTGGTTCAGGTTATGTATTGACCCAAGAACACAGAATACCTACTGTGTTGTCCCGTTTGGATCAAATATGTATCCAAGTGATAGTTTATATACAAGACAACTTAATTGGATCAAGGTTGAGTTTTGGATCATTTCAAGATCGTTTGAGATCAGATTTGGATACGATTTGTTGCGTTAGACTCATAGTTTAAATTTTTTTAATATTATTATTATTTGTAATTGTTTAAAAATTAAAATTGAAGTATTTGGTGGTGATAAGAGTGGTCCAACAGTTTGAGGATTAGATCTGAGTGCTCATTGAGGTAGGAGGTTGTACATTCTTTGATAAAACCATGCTATAAGTTATTTTCTTGTTTTAGATGAATTTAAATGTATATGATTGTTAAATATTTTATTGATGATTCTTAAGTGATGTTTGAAATCATGGGTAATTTGATATACTTTTGAAGTAAACTTGTTTATGACTTTGTTGATAAAGAGCATGTTTTGATATGCATATAATGGTATGAAAATGGTATTTTATTATTATATGATTATAGATTTGAATATATGTAAATTCAGGTATGAACTTGTGAATGTGATAAATTGTAATTGATTTTGAAATATAATGATGTGTGAATATATGAGCCGTACTTATATGGTTTGTGTGTGGTTTCAAGAGACTTGTTAGTCCCTCGAGCATTCCGGCTTTGGGGTGAATACATAGTGTTTTCCCGAGCACTCTATCGTGAGAGGCGGTGTGGTTTTAACTATCATAAACAGGGTGACGAAGGCCACATAAGAGAGGGTTGGACGACTCTCGTGGCCTTGAAGTAGTCACAGTATGAGGCTATAATTATCGTAACTGATTGATGTGTTTGAGTATGAATTTGAAATTAATTTAGAAATAAAATGTTAATTGTTATGAAATAATTGTGAAAACATGCATGCTTTTATTATGAATTATATTTAAAAATGTTTAACCTTTCTATTGGGCTATAGGTAAAGCTCATCCCACTAGTTTACAGTCCATTGTAAAGCTAGCACCACCAGGGTGCACGAAGCCAAGTAGCATTTGATCGAGCTATATATTTTTGAGTTTATACAATTTAGATGAGTGATAGGTTATTTAGATAAACATTTTGTTACTCGGGATAATGTTTGGTGGGCTCCACACCAATTTGTCTAAATTATTTAGACTTATAAATATTGATATAAAGTCTTAAAATAGGAAAAGTCAAAATCAATAAGGGTTGGAATTTCTTGGCCGGAACATGTTTTCTATATTTAAGTAAACACGCGCACACACACACATATATATATAGAGAGAGGGGGGGGGAGAGAGAGGGAGAGAAAGAGAGAGATAATGATATATGCTCAACCTATTCATGCTTAAATCTTTATTGATCATTGTGATCATGGAGATTTATATTTTAAAATGTGAATTATATCCTTTTACACTGAATGCAAATTATGATGAGTACAATCATACATGTTTATTTTTTAAATTCAAAACTCCACTAATGTTCAAATAGATTTAAGCATGAATTTGATTAAATATATAAGTCTCTCTCTATATATATATTAATTGCACTCTCTTTGCCTTTTATTTTTCAACCTTCAGCCATATAATTGTTAAAGAAATTCAATTGAGGAAATCTTGCAAGTTCAGACTAGATCCACGTATGAAAGTAGGGTCATTATAAAGGAGAAAGATGGCAAGCAAGTGTCGTTAATACAAGAAAAATTTCTGTCTAAAAGTGAAAAGAAAGCCTTTGTGAATGTGAGATTTGTTGAACGATTCCTTTTACATGTGTGAGGGGCGCGTGGCTGTTCAAAGCAATCCAAAGGAAGAAACAAAGAGAAAAGGAAGAATATGAGTCTTCTTCGGTTATTTTGGTTGCCTCCATTTTATTGTGCTGTATGCTACTTTATATATCTTTTTTGGCATAAACCTACGTTGGTTGTCCACCAGCTTCAAATGGTTGAACAACATCCTTGCGGCTAAGCCACGCAACTATATATATATATATATATATATATATATATATATATATATATATATATATATATATATATATATATATATATATATAGAGAGAGAGAGAGAGAGAGAGAGAGAGAGAGAGAGAGAGAGAGAGAGAGAGATGATTGTGCTCACCCAGCTTCACGTGCACAATACCATGCCCCGTGCTCCATTGCCTTCATCAGGTCTCCTTTACTCCCTTGGGACACCCAATTGCGACCACCACTCTTCTATTTCCAACTCCTCTCTCCTTATATAAAAAATAAGTGCAGATTTTGGTGAACGTTGTCCACTCATATTTCACCATTATTTGTAAAAATATTATTCTTTTTTTAACTCTTAAATTTTTTTAAATTATACTCATACCATCGATCATATCAAAGGTGGGTGAAATCCGGTTTTCATATATATATATATATATATATAATTACATATGTCAAAGTTCTCGTAGGAGGGATTTGAAAGACTGAAACTCATAGGTTAAATGACTTTTTCTTTTAAAGAAACAGAACTTGTGCATGAAAAATGCCCAAAAACATAAGAAAAGATTACTTGTATGTTTTATGTATTATGAGCTGTGAAACATGTTAAACTACTTATTTAGGTTATAATGAAATGCAATTTACATAGTAAAAAGATAATCATAAATATTTGATCCTTAGAATTTCAGGTATCTAGGTTGAATGCTTATTTTTTATAGAATAGTTCCAATTTTTTTAAGGATTTAATTATTAGCCAGCTCATAAATCTGATTACATTAGCAAAGTAAAATATTAGTGAAAATTGGATTCTCCCGTCATTGACACATGCACACTCATGTCTATCATTTACTTTCCATAACACAAACATCGATTAAAAAGTTATAAAAAAAAATTTAAATACAAAAGACACTCTTATTGTACTCATGTTCTTTCAAAAGCAAAGAGTAGACATAATCGTATGCACGTACTAAGATCCAACCATTCAAAAATATTAGTTGATTGCTTGGTGATTATTATGAGTTTCATGAATATTGTTACATTTACATTTTGTTACATATTTTGAAAGTACATCCGTAGGTTTACATGTATTGCTGTCAAACAGTACAAATATTAGAAACATGACAATAAATATAAGTGTGTGTGTGCCCGCGTGGAAAAGAGAGAGGGATGCGATCATTCATGCTCCCCACATGACTTTTATTATTTAAATAAGTCGTAAGCGTACGCTTTAAACCATGATTCATTTTAAGCGGTGGAAAAATGGGTCATGCCTTTCTAGAACACTCAAGCCCCTCCCTTGTAACAATCATGTGAGAAATATGAATAAAACATGAAGGACGAAACACAATTTTTTTTTTTTGTTACTAGCGGAAGCCGAAGCCGAAGCCGAAGCCGAAGCCGAACACACACAGTCACAAACCCAACTCCCAACCACCAACAATAGCACTAGAGCACCCTATCGTTGAGGAAACGCTCTTCGCGCAACGCAATTTAATTCATTTTTAACCAGTGGAGTGTACTCGTACAAAAATAATCTGGGTCCAAACCCTAGATGGTGTATTGGCAGAACAACCTTGTTTGAAACTGTACTCGATAGTTCTTCAATATATGGTGCGGAAAAGTAGGTTATAACCAATATATATATATATATATATATATATATATATATATATATATATATAATATATAGGAAAATCAGATCCTACTCACCAATATGATTATTCATGTTCGTTCATTGTTTTTAAATACAACAACAACAACTAAGCCTTTTCCTATACTAGACGGGGTCGGCTACATGGATTCTTTGTTTCCACTTATCCCTATCGTGTGCCATGTTAGTAGTTAACTCACAATAAGCTAGATCATTCTTTATTGTTTCTTTTTAATACTTTTGTGGTCGTCCTCTAGATCTTTTAATACTTTCCAAATTTAGTTTTTCATACCTTCTTATAGGTTCTTCTTTTGATATTCTTTCTATATGTCCAAACCATCTTAAACGATATTCTCTCATTTTATCCTCTATTAGTGTCACTCTTAATTTGTTTCTAATAACCTCATTATGTATACAATCTTTTCTTGTATGACCACTCATCCATCTCAACATCCTCATTTCTGTCACAGACATCTTTTGTACATGTTGATGACTAACTGTCCAACACTCAGAACCATAAAACATGGTAGGCCTAATTGCTGCTCTATAATATTTACCTTTTAACTTTAATGGTATCTTCTTATCACAAAGAATACCTGATGCTCCTCTCCATTTTAACCAACCAGCATTAATTATATGCGTAACATTTCCATCAATTCTTCAATCACTCTGAAAAATTGACCCTAGGTATTTAAAACTTTCTTTTTGGGAGATGTAATGTATGTCAATTTTAACTTCTATGTCCTCTGAGGTAATCATATGATCAAACTTACATTCCATATATTGTCTTTGTTCTACTAAGTCGGAGGCCTTTGCTTTCTAATGTTTCTCTCCATAGTTCCAATTTTCTATTAACTTTTTCCTTAAACTCCTCCACTAATACAATGTCATCTGCAAATAACATACACCAAGGTACTTCATCTTGAATATATTTTGTTAACTCATCAATCACCATTATAAATAAGTATGGACTTAAAGTTTATCCTTGATGTAACCCAATATTAACTTAAAAAAAATCTGTCATTCCTTCATGAGTCCTCACACATGTTTTTGCACCATCATACATGTCTCTAATAAGGTTAATGTATGTCAATTGGATACCTCCTTTTACCAAAGTTCTCCAAAGAACCTCCCACGTTACCCTATCATAAGTTTTTTCTAGATCAATAAATATCATGTGAAGGTCTTTCTTTTTTGTTCTAAAATGTTTCATAAGACGTCTCAAAAGGTGAATTGCTTCAACAGTAGATCTGCGTTGCATGAATCCAAATTGGTTATCTGTTGTATTTGATACTTATCTTAATCTACGTTCAATAATTCTTTCCCGTAATTTCATAGTATGGCTCATTAACTTGATACCTTGATAATTCGTACAATTTTGAATGTCTCTCTTGTTCTTAAGTGTACTTGCTTTCCATTCCTCGGGAATCTTTTGTTTTTTTCATATTTCATTAAATAGTCTTGTGAGCCAAGTGATTCTTTTTTCTCCTAGTATTTCCCAAACTTCTACAAGAATATTATCTGGCCCATCTAACATAATTAAGATCTTTCGTTTTCTTATCTCTAGCCCTAGCTATCCTAAAAACATCTCTTTCACCTCTTTTGAGTTGAGTTTTTTATATAAATCCTCTAAAATTTTAGCTTTTGCTTCACTTACGGTCATTTTCACTTCCTTCTTTGCTTTCTTATAAGCCTCTAAAGTTTCACTACTTTTCTTAGCATAATGGAATTTGTAACATGCCCTCTTTCCTTCATTTTATTTTGCACTACTTCAGTCCACCACCAAGCTTCTTTTTGTATCGGTACACCTCCCTTAGATACACCTAACACATCTTTCGTCACTTTCCTAACATGTATAGCCATATTGTTCCACATATCATACGGTGTACCAACATAATTCCAAACATCTCCTTGAAGGACTTTCTGTTTAAATATATCTTCTTTCTCGCTTTTGAGGTTCCATCATTTAGTTCGAATAGCTCGATGCACTCTTTTCTTCTTTGTCCATTTTTTTATTTGTAAATTTATAACTAAAAGTTGATGTTAGGTGGTTAGATTTCTCCTGAAATTATCTTGCAATCTTTACAACACGGTCTATTTTTTTTTTACAAATAAAGTAATCAATTTGTGTTTGTGATAAGCCACTCTTATAAGTAATTAAATGTTCATCTCATTTTTTGAAGATTGTATTGACTATAAAGAGATCAAATGCCATAGCAAAATTTAAAATCTCCCTACCTTCCTCATTTATATCCCCAAAACTAAAGTTTCCATGAATACCTTGATATCCTAATGCCTCTTTACCGACATGTCGATTTAAGTCTCCTCCTAAACAAATCATCTCCCTTTGTAGAATCTTTTAAATCACCTTATCTAACTCTTCCCAAAAAGTTGTCTTTATACTATCTTTTAGTCCTACTTGGGGTGTGTAAGCACAAACTATATTCAAAACCTCTGCTCCTTATACTAATTTCAACATCATTATTCGATCACCATATCGTTGTATGTCTACTACACTATCATTTAAATCTTTATTTATGATAATACCAACTCCGTTTCGAGCCTTTTCTTTACCTGAGTATCATAATTTAAAACTTGTATCCTCTATCTCATTTGTTTTTCTCCAACCCATTTTGTCTCTTGTAAACATAGAATATGAATCTTTCTCCGAATCATAGTATCTACCACCTCCATTAGCTTATCGGATAATGTTTCGATATTCCAAGAAACAATATGAATCTTATTATCTAGTACTAACTTCATTATCCCCCGCATCTGTCCATATTCAAAATGCGGAGACCCTCTCTAAAAATTATTCATTACATTCGGGCAGCAATGTAGTGAGACTAACTTCTTTACCCGCACCCGTCCATGATGTAAGAACCCTCTTTGCAATTGATTCACTACATTCAAGTGAAAATGTAGTGGTCCTTGCTTACTTATTACTGCATTCGGGATTTGCAGCATGTCGTTAGTTGAGGATGCCCCAAACCAATGCTCATAATTTTTGTAATCCATGTTATAAAATCTGATGAAGTTTTACGCTGGCTGTCGGAAGCCTAACACAACCCTCCTCCTTTATCCGGGCTTGGGACCGGCAATGCAAGGGTGATCCCTTACATGGGCATTGTTGTTCATTGTTTTTAAATAATATAAATAAAATTTTAAAAAAGTTACAATTTAAACATATAAAAACAATATTATTATACTCATGCTCTTCCAATAAAAGAATTGACAAACAATAAAGAGACAAACATATAAGATGAGAAGTAACTTCTATCAAAGGGCCAATGACCCTTTGACTTGAGAAAAGTGCCTTTTGATGCCAGATTCGTACTTCGGGCTTCTCCTCACATTATCTCTTGCGAGTCGATGCCCGAATTGCTTCCATTTTATGTTGGATTGTCCACTAATACCATAAAGGGTGGTATCTCCCCGTTAGTGAAAAACAAGCATCTCATTAGGATGTAAAAAGGACAGGATATATCATCGATCCATCATAAATTATAAGAAGTGGCACTTGTTCATGTGCCATTCAAAATTTTGAATTCTCTTGTTCTACTTCTTTAGTTTTACTGGAAAAATAAACATATTTTTGCATAAATAATGTTCCATATTGAATAAGATGCCAAAGTTAAGTCCATGTCTAGAAAATTGGAGATTGTGGATCTGTGATTCTCCAAGATAATGGAGTTCCTCTTTCACTTAAGACAAACTAAATAAATTGTTGTTAATTTGCAAGATTAAGGACCTTTTAATCAATCTTACCATATAAATTGTTTGTTTAATCAATCATAGGCAAGTGGGTTTTGTTGTAAAGGTGAGTGGCCGCCCCCTTGGGATGATATGGGCCCGGCAGAGAACCTAACCCTTCGTCTTTTCTGTTTTTCTTCATTTGTTAGGCAAGCTTCCAGGGCTTTTCACACCTTACCTGGGTGTGGTGTTTTAGTGACTTGGCCAAACCACACCCAGACAGGAAGAGATTCTTGTCAGCCTGAGGTCATAAAACCCCAAGGCTTCCTCCTCCTTTCGAACATGCCCGTGGTTAAGAGATGTCACAAAATTTGTTCAGACCCGAGATCCTATCTAAGATGACATGAGGTTCTAAGAATTTGGAGCAATCTCTAATCATCCATCTTTCATGATTCAATCATTTCTAAGGTACTATAGAAGTTTACATTCCCTAGATTGCCACCGTCTAATTACCCTTGATCCATGAAGAGAGATTGTGCCATCAAGGTGTGATGCTTATAACATGTGAAGGCTCTATGTGACAAAGATTATTCCTTGTTAGCATTGTTATAATTGTTTATCAAGAACAATCAGTCTTATATATATTGTCTTATTTATATAATGTCTTTTGGTGCATAATCTTCCGTAAACATTTTTACCATTTAATTTTTGAGATAAATAATGGAGATTTGATCTATTATACTTTTGTACTTTGCATTTAATGCATGTAATTCAAATCTCCACTATTGATCTCAAAGATGTGTGTTTAAGAGACAACATAATTAGATGTCAATTTGAATGTTCTAAAGAAAATATGACCTAGAGGTTAATATAATTGGATGTTACATGTAAATAATTTGATGGGTACCCAATTGCATTTTATAATTTTGTTGATAAGTTAAGAATCCTCAAGTTGGGCGATGAACAAATTGTAAATCGGCAATCAGGCAAACATTGCAGTAAACAGACCCTTGTTTGGTGCATGTTCTGCCTGTGCAATCTTTATGTTGATGAACAATCTTTATGCCCTCTATTGTGTACTAAACTTCTGTCAATGAGGCGGATTGGCCGTAGGCAGTAACTATTGGGGACAGCTTCGGATTCAGTGTTTGCATTCTCGATCAAGTTCATCCATGTTTTTAGCTTTGCTCGTATACAAGAGTAGTTTCAAGGAAGAAATCCAACACCAAAGTAGGTTCCATAAGATCAATCAAGAAGTTGAGTTAAATGACCCTTGCTTATTACTAGGCCAAATTCTTCCAATTGACCACCTTTCGGATTGTAAGTGGAATTGCCATTAACAATCATGAAATGCACAAACAGATTAGAAGATATAAACTCGAGAAAAGTAATCTGCATGATCTTACTGTTTTGGGGGGTAAGATGCTAATATGACACAATATCGAGCTCAGTGGAGTGGAGACCAAAGTCCATGTACCCAACACGAGTAAACTCTGTTTTGGTTCAGTTTGGTTGTATAAAAGTACATAGGTCACAATGGCTTGAATATTTGCTCCCCTCCTTTAGAGGTTCAGAAACTGAAGGGCGACACAGTGTGAATGGTCTAACTGAACTATAAATACAAAATGCAGTCACCAACAGTGGCGGAACCAGGAATTCTTTTGGGGTGAAGCGCACTTGTATTTTAACGTACTTGTATTTTGATGTAGCATCCAGTGACAACACAGTGTCGCTCAAATTCACTCCAATCTACTCACAACTCCACTCTCGAAGGAATTGGTTGTGTATAATCGGAATGTCATAGGAAACCTTGGCTAGCTCAAGAATGAATCTTGTTTATAAATATTGGATTTGGATCTCCCATCACCTGCTCCCAACAATTCAAATCAATCCAATCCAATCCAATCCTTCTTGCTCCACTTGCATGAAAGTTGGGTCCTCATATTGTGAATCTCAGTCAGGAAAAAAACTCAACAACACAAGAGCCCTATGAACATCTCCTTTACCAATTGGCCCGCAACCTGTCTTTTGTGACGAGAAACTTGCTCTGTTTTGGAGGTAAACTCCAAGTATAACCATGTCCGCCTGCCTCACAAAAAGTTACTAATCATCAATCTCAGGGTTGGTTCTATGGCCAGATGCCTTTGCTCAAGCCCAGGTCAGTACTGCTCTAGGCAATCTTGATGGGTATCTATTTAAAGGAAAAACTATGAAACGGCCCTACGAAATCCATCAAGTTCATGGTAATCGATCTCCTCGCCGCGACGGAGCATTAGAGTCATGATGGTTGTACATAGTTTTACAAAGGAGAGCAATGCAAGAGTCAAAGAAAGAGGGAGGTCCTATGGATCTCAGCAGCAGATGTTTCAGCGACTGTTGCGAAGGGAGCAAGCAACCACCTGAGCCCATTGCCTCAACCGAATCTTCACCTGCTGGGGGCTATCCCCTGCATACAACACCAATTAAACTTAATAAACATAGGATTTTGTCAGAAAAGAGAGAAAAGAAAAAGAAGATCTCGTCTTTTATGTCATTTATCGATTGGTCACTTTCAATCTCGAACTCCACCATTATGTTTGGGAGCCAGAAACGGATATACAGGTAGTAGAATTCTGGATTAGTGAAATCCAGCAAGGTCTCAAGATTTGTCAAAATAGTTTGATCTTGAAAACTTTGCCGTAGATTCTTCCATCTCCTTCTATACATACATACATACATACATACACATGCAAACGCACACACATATATATGTGTGTGTAACACACTGCAAAATCTACCCATCTCCCTTGAGCTATGGTTCCCAGATCCAAACATGAATCGGAGTCTGTGACTTGGTGAATCTACACCAAGTCTGGATCGAAATCGGATTCAGCGCTTAATAGTAATAAGATAGAAGAGGGTCGCCGGGTGCAGGTAATTTTGTTAAGATATTCCCACCATTTATAGCACAATTAATGCACCATATGGACATTTATTGCACCCATAAAGAAGGTTGCCAACAAAAAGTAATCCATTTCCTGATAATTATTCGAGGCCAGACGAAATTGTCAAACATTGAGTAAATTTTCCCAACGAAGTTTTGTCTTCATCTGGGAAAACTTTTCTTACTTCGATTCAAGAGAGATATTGGGCTTCTGCTCACGGATACAACGAATAGCTAAGTTGGATTATGCCCTTTGCTTAAGCAGCAATCGGAATGTCCTCCAAATTCGAACAAAGCGGCATAATTCCAATTGTTATCTTTCACAAAGGCATTATTTGTGGTATATTTGGTAGGAATTACGCCGGAAACTCGCTGTATTTCGATGTTGATGATAGATGATAGAAAAGCTCAAGCTGGCGCCATCAATTTGTAAGACCACATTGCATTATGACTTGTATGAATAAGCATGCACCATCTTGCCGCTCACTGTATATTGCACACAGACTTGTAATCAACGTGAACACATTTAGTCCTTAAATTTAAGTTTATTTTCTGATCATAATGCTCATTAAAGACAAAATTTATTATTTATATATATAATTCTTTATTGTAAAAATAAAGCATTTGACCTTTGGGTACATGTTTAGAGGAAGGTTAATTTATAGTTCGTACACAGGACGTCTGGCACAAGATCAAATAATCTAATGAGCAAGGGAATTGATTCAATTATTAAGAATTAGAGGATCCCAGCTTCAATAACCTGACGAGCCAGCTTGTGTTTTCCCCATGTAGGATACAAACTGGACATGAACGAGCTGAGCACGAGCTGAACCAAGCCAAGCCACGAGATGCTCGGTTCAGTTCTAAACACTAAAGCAAGAAAAGACCGAGCTTTCGTCTTGAAAAGACCAAGTGAGAAAACTTTTTCCTTCCAAACGAGAACCCTCGATTCTTCGCACATTTTCCTCACTTTTTCGACTAAAAAAAAAAACATTGGGATCGGATTCTGGATTAGTTGGTTTTGTAACCCGGCCTAAAACAAACACTGGGCAGCTAGCACGTTTAAGTACTTGAGTGGATCAGATCGAGAAGAACCGCTTCCAGAGATCCAAGCTGGAGAAAGAACCGGATACTATTAGTACAGCTATCCGAGACGTACCTGTTTCGAATCAAATAAAGGAAATCGGATAACTATGACGCAGGTAGGAGGAGGGCGTGAAACAATGGATACTTGAGAAAATACCTGGGACGAAGAAGCTCTGGGGACTGCCAGCCGGCGAACCGGAGCAGTCGGAGGCTGATGATCTGGGCGCGCAGTCGACGTACTGCCGGTTGACGGCATAGTAGAGGTCGAGGGCAGGTATCGTACCGGAGAGGCTCCGATCCTCTTCACCATCGAACCGGAATCCGAGCTCGATGCACCCCCGCAGCTCGTCCACGTCCTCGTCCGTTACGCTCTTGCTACGTCTCGGCTCGCTGCTACCTTGCTTACGTCTCAGCCACGCCTCCTCCCGGTACGAGTCGTTCGACGACCATGACCGGTGCTTGTACAGACGAACCGTCGGCGCAGCACCCTGCTGTACCTTCCTCCCTCCGAAGGCGAGGAAGTCTGGCACCTCCCCCGGAGGGAACTCCGGGAACGAGTCGTATCCATCCCACCCCTCCTCTTCCTCTTCCCCTTCTTCGCAGGGGTCAAGCAGAGCTCGGCCACGCCTTCGGCGTTCTCACAAGCGGATCCGACCATGACCACCAACCCAGGTTCCATTATTGGTTTTTCCTCTTCTTCTACTTGAGTGAAATCCATTTCTTTAGATAATCTTCTTGGGATCGAGAGAGGAATGAAGGGGAGAAGCGAGGAGCCCGTGGCCCCGTGGGGGCAACAGCGTGAGAGGAGGGGTTTCTCTTTCTGTTTTATAGTTTTTTCCTGCTCTCTGCTTCTGACGAGAAGGACAAGGCGTTAAAATAGGCTTGCTCTCTCTCTCTCTCTGGAAATTTCACCTTGCCGCTATTTGTTTTTGATAACTTCTAAAAACCCCTACTGTTTTATATGAAGCCGTAACGGCAGTTTTTTTTGTAATTAATAATAGTTAGCAAGGAGCCAAATCTCTTTCAGGCTCGTCCTTTCCAATTACGGTAGAATAAGACCAAGAAGCTCTATGGTGCTGGTCGTTGAGCAGTTAAATATTTATATGTACAAATAGCAGAGATGAAGATGTTGAGTTAGATAATATCGCCGCATAAAAGAAGATGTGAATGATATTAGATAAATGTCGTGCAACACCAATAAAAGATAAACTAAAAGAAGCATGCTTAAGGTGATTATAACGCGTAAGGAGGTGGCCTGATCAAGCTTCATCAAGAAACTCCAACCAATTAAATGGGAAAACACAAACTTCATGCAGTCGACCCAACCCACTTGCTCCAAGATAAGGACTTGGTTTTGATTTTGGTTGAATAATTGAGCACAAGGACACACTCGAGGTTGCCATATCGAAAATAAAAAGGTCCGTAAGGAGGAGCACCTTCATCTTATTAAAATGAGGTTTTTATTAATTTAATAAAAGGGAGAGCTGAAAAATGATAAAAGCAATAAGTGGAGGGCGTCGTCAATTCCACAGGCGTCAATCCGCGTGGCGGGACCAAGCGTGGCATCTACGCGTCGGTAGGGCGATCAAGTTGTCCCCATCCAGCTCAGCCCGACCCCACCTTCCGACGTGGATGTCGGGCCACCGCCATTTCACCATCCCCTTTGGCATCTCATTTTACAAAATGCGGTTCATCAAGTACTATCATGCCCTTCTCTTTTCTCCAATATGTCTTCTTCTATCTCCTTGTTTTAAGAGCAAATTCAAACAATGGTTAAAATTTGAATTAAAAAGAAAAATAAATATATGTATACATACTTTTTATTTTTTAATTTAAATTTCAACATTCACCAATCTAAAATATATGATTAAGATTTGTTTAGATATGTTAGCACCTAAATGTATTAGCTTATACCTCTCTCTTTATATATATAAGAAATTGGTAGATGCTAAACACCATCTCATACCAGACTCTATTACATGATTTGCGTCATTCGTGCAATTGCACGAATAATATATATTGAGTTGCCTATCAACATCAATACGAGATTTGAGGTTATTTAATGCATTCAAATATATTAAATGCTACTTAACATAAGTATTTTGATTATAACCGATTGATCGCATTAATTGTTATGATAATCAAATAATGTCTAGTATGAGAGATTGTTGAGCAACTCTCACTCTTATAATTATATATATATATAAGGAAAATGAGGTGGTGTCTTACATAATGCACCTTCATGCAATTGCTTTATATAGACATGCTACTTGAACTCGGCTCATGTTTGCTTTCTTGAAGCCTTGTTGGGACTTGCTCCGGTTGAGTTAACATGTTCAAGCATGAGATCCGTGAAAAAAAAATTAAAGGATTAGGAATTCAATCTACATTCTTATACCTGCAAGATAATTAGGATTCCCAGCGTGAGAAATCTAAACAAGGAATTTAAAGGACTGGGATTCCAAACTATTTTTGTCAAAGAGAAACTTTCTCACGAATTAAAGTTTGTTTTATATAATTCAAAGATCATGTGCATAGTGCAGATAAATCAGTCACCTGCAATAAAATGAATTATTGGTTCTTAGTCAGTAGTTGTAAGCATTTAATGAGAGGTGGACGAAATTCATAGACCATGGACAGGGACGTCTTGGGATTTGGTTATCCGCTCGAACCGAATCCAACCCTGGTTCGGTAAATCTAAAAAGATGACTCAGTTAAAAAATTGGATCCAGATCCAGTATTCATTATTTGAATCGAACCCAAAGTTTAATGGATATCCATCGTCACCTACAGACTATAACCTGATAAGTATAAAAGATATATATATATATATATATATAGGAAAACTAGATCTTGTCCACCTTTTATGTTAAACCATCTCATCCATTGTTTTGGGTAGCACGAGTATAATTTTAAAATTTTTAAGGAATTTTTAAAAGTATAAAAGATATTGCTTTTGGATAGCGAGAATATGAGTATGACAAGATTGTTCGTTATACATTTTGAAAAGCTTTATAATTTTTAAATATAGGTATGAGTGAGCATGTTAGAAGTGAGCATAACCAGATTTTCTTATGTATATATATATATATATATATATATAGAGAGAGAGAGAGAGAAGAGAGCAAGTTATTTCGATTTTTTTTATCTTCTTCACAAAAGCCAACACCCTAAATGCGTGGGAGCTTTTGAATCACGAGAATCCGACCAATATACACAATTTATGATAATTCAAAAACCAAGTGCTATGAAGACATAATTTTTGTTTCTTTGCAAAACCGCTTGTTCAACCAAAAAAGACGCAATCCAGTGGTTGACTTCAAGGTTTATTAATCGATCGATTATAAATTTAAGACAATAAATCACATCGTACGACATGCAAATGAGCTTGCCAAGTATATTAACTGTGCCGAATGTGCAAAGGAAGTTGAACCTAGCAATCGTAAGAAAAACCGATCAACAATGAAATCACATTGCTTTCCAAAAGAACCTTCAAGTTGAAGATCATCATTCAAGACCTGGAGAGGAACAAACTTACTTCTTGGCTTTAAGGTTGAACAATTTCTCAAGAAACGGATCTCCTAAACTAATTTGAAAATAACACGGCAACCCTATGAGTATAATTAGTCGCTCGTCGATTGCGGGATCTTTGAATGGTTGTAATAATCAGTGGTTATCCTTAATCGTCGCATGCTCATATGTGCATTATTGATCCTAAGTCAATGATTCAATCACATCACGAACATCATTCGTTGAAGAACTGGACTCAAGATGTGAGTTGCACGAAGAAAGGCAAACAGTACTCGGCTCCAATGAGCTTGTTGTGAGTATTCTCTGTCTAACATGATCCAGAATAGAGGTGCCATGGGGCCAGCAGGCCCGTTTAGTCGACACTAGAAGAAAGAAGATCAAGGCCGGGTAAAACCTAAAAAATCAGGAATTATGAAAATTTATGATAACTTATACTCCAACCCAAATTCCAATTCAGAACTAAAATGATAATATTTTCTGTTTATGATCAGAATGCTTACTGTTCTTCCCTAGGAAACCCGAATTTGGGTGTGGTATTAACCTGGGGCCCAAGTGGGACTTATCCGTGATCAGGCCCGATCTGGTTTCTTGGTAAACCCTAATTTAGAAATTGAACATATATAAAGAAAGATCATATCCATATTGGACGTACTTTCAGCCTTTCTTTTCTTCAATTATTTCAAAGGAAGAGACAAAATTCAGAGATGATAATCTTCTACTACCAACCCTGGATAGGAATCGACCACCAATGTCTTCCATCATTGCATGATTGACATACTATGAGAATTATATGGGTAGGGACTTCCCAACCCAAGAAGCCTTTAGCTTGTAAGATGCTTTGCAAAATAAATACATGCAGCATAAATGCAGAACCTATATATGTGACAAGTATATCGATTGATTGGTTTATAATAATTCTTTGCGTGCAATACATCAGACCCTAAATAAGAACCATCAGCGCCTCAATCCAACTAGGGTATCTAAGATCCAAAGAACACGTTAATAATGAAGATCAGACATTTAAATAATCCTTGTTGGCCTAATCCTAAGGCCTACTTGAAAAATTAGGTTTTCTCTCAGGGCCACAACATGTTTGAATTACTGCTTATACCATGATCTCTCTCTCTCTAACAACAACTAAGCCTTTTCCCATACTAGACGGGGTCGGCTAATGATCTCTCTCTCTAATATATATATATATATATATATATATATATATATATATATATATATATATATATATACACACACACCATTATATATATGTATGTATGTATATATAATGGGGAGGCTGAAGGTAGATGCAGGGGTCAGGTGCCGAACTCATGACCTTCAACTTGTGAGTGGACCCTGTAAGATCCAACCTTGAATTATTGGTTAGGTAAGCAATTGTATTATTTGAGTGGTTTATATAATTCTTGGTATGATACAATCCATGCAGTCAAAATGCTAATAGGAATAGCACCAGATTATATAGGGTTTTGTTTGGTAGTCATCAAAGATCATAAAAACAAGTGAGTAATGTGGATTTGAGGTCTATGTAACACTGGTTGGCCTAATCCTAAGGCCTACTTAGCTAATTGTTTTAATTTAGATGCCTCAACTAGGGTTTGGATTCTCCTGATGTAATCCTCAAAATGTAGTGGTTTTAGGTGCCAGCTCTGTGTGTGTCTCAGCGCGCTTACTGAATGGAACTTAACAATGTTGCAGTTGTTTGGATACTAATGCATGCGAGCGTATGTTTTTTAGGCTTTAATTTGTTGGTGAAAATTCACCATTTTTTGGTTGATTTTGAATTTCGGTTGACTTGGGAAAGGGCGCCGTTGAATTTATAGTACATCAGTGATCACTAAGGATTCGAGGAGTGATGAAGGCTTACTAATTTCTAGTACATCACTGATCACTGACAAATTTGGCCACTAGCTTCCTGTTCATTTTGCTATGATGAGCTAAAAGCTGTAGCATTTGATGTTATATTAATTCATTGAATGCCTGTACTGAATAGCTTGCAGTTGTCTGAAAGAAATGGAAAAGCAAAAACGAAGTACATGTTATAAAACTTTTTGTCATTGTAAAATGACTGAAGTGAATCATGTGACTCACCTGTCAATTGGGCTGTTTAAGTAAGTTTTTGGTCTTTCTGAACTCTTAATATTTTCTTTTGTTTATGGATATTCTCGAGTTTGATTATTCAGAAGAAAGCATATAAAATAAGCGGAAGCCATTGAAGTCGGAAGGTCATACAAGGAGATAATCTGAAAACGATTACTTATTCTGGTAAATTACGTTGCAATTCTACGATATGTCAATTTAGCCACAACTGCTGATTGACATTGATCTTTCATTCACATTTAGTATTTGAAAACAATTCTTCATGTATCAAGTTCAGATGATGGTAATGCTCTGCAAAACTATTCATTCTTGACTTGCTTCTTTTTCCACGATTGGCTCATATATATTTGGTAATTCTTGACCTGCTGCTTTTTTTGTAGCGTGGCCGTTCTAGATGCCACTCGTGCATTCATGGAGGTGTCACCATGTTGGCTTTTCAACTTCGAGCTGTCATAAAGTAGTATTGCCATCTCCATGTCTTGCATCACAGGGTTTGACAATATCTTCGAATTGCAAACTAAAAGGAGAAGCATGTCCTCCATCAAACTTTTGTTTATTCTTGCTCTTTTGAAAGCGACAAATTCATCTGCAAGTTAATATCAGTTTTACAACTGAACATATCTTCCTCATCATTTTAAAGGTTTTACTCATTTGGTTTCCTTCAAATCACAAGGGTAATAAGGTAACGATTGGCACCAGGGGTAAATCAAAGTTATTCTGTTGAATGGATCTTGAGTGCCAGTGCACTTCAATGTTATCTCGGTGCTAAGAAATTGAGTACGGATCTGTATCTAGAACAACTATTTTACGATCATGGGAAAGCACACATGCTATGCTTCCTAATGCATAATTTATTAGAGATACTGTTGAGGTATATTGTTGGGAAGATACATGCAACAAATGTAAACATGCTCCAATCATAAACAACAACCGCATATCCAAAATAAGCGATAATCAAGCCATACATAAAATAAAAGTAGAAGCAAAATCAGAAACTTATATGTGCGAGTCACCCTTGCGGATTTGCCATAGAAAAATCAGCACCCCACTATGAGTACGTACAGGTACCTGTACCTTCCTCCCAAGATAAAACACACACAACTCAAAGAGCATGTATCTAGCTTCGAGTCGACCTCGAACACACCTCAGTCAACTATGACTGGAGCAGAAAGAAGAAATCTCCCACGGGCACAGGGACACAATGAACTGGCTTAGGGAGGACCCCTAATCACTTATTTATAGGTATGTGTTTGGATCATGGATCTGATCCAAACGACACACCACTTTATCCTCAACCGTTTATCCGGAACTGCCTCATCTTATCCCTATCCATGACCGTGAGAATTTTGACCGTTAGATCAAAAGTTTTTCGTGCAAAAAGATAGATCTAAACCCAAACCACAAGCCCAAGCCCAACATGTATGCATATATATGGTATAACATGTCCTCTCCAAGCTAAGCTCTTTGAATTAAGGCTCATGATCTACCAACTATATAAAAGGATACATGGGTTTGTGACATCGGTCAATATGGGACTAAACTTTGTCTCATCTTAATCATTTATCGCAAAAGTGTCTCATATTTTACTTTTTATACTTTAAAATTTTTACTTATATTAATTAAATATATAGGGATACTAACAAGCATTTAATGCACATCAAATGTACATCAAATCCAACATATGTAGTATATGTTTAACACTCCATCTGCACCTGTATGTGCTGGACTGCTGGGTGAACTGCTTTATTTTCATATACATTTTTGTGTTGAAAATGAAATAAAAGTTTGTATTTTGTTAGTTCATTCTGCATAAGAATTCCTTTGTTAATAACTTCTAAATGCTTCACACCTTTAGGTTGTAGCTTTTATAGATGCCTGCGATCTAACCCCTTGATGTATGTCGTATGATTCACATTCTGCTCAGCAACAGCATGTGATCAAGGATCATGTGATTTTCCTATCATGGAGATGGCAAGGATGAGGTGCAGCTTTTAGAGAGTGATGATGACAGTGATCCTGCTACGGCTGCTGCTGAATAATATTTCAGCAATGAGAAAAGTAAACGATGAAGGAACGGAAGCAATTTCAAGTACTTCTTAATTAAGATATTTAAGTGGAAGGGAAGCATCTTCCAGACTTTTATGTGGCCTTTGAGCTGTTCTAATGAATCTTTAGCATGCATCCCATGCTTAATGAAGTGCTCGCAGATGTTGCTTCAATAGTGATTTCATAGAAAGTGTTTTAAATCAGATTGAAGATCAATTAAAGGTCAGTGAGTTTCGTAATCCATGCTCTAATGCTTAATTGAGCAAATCTCTTCGTCCATGTCTTCCACAATCCGTTTTATAGGGAGGATAATCAATATCAATTAAAGGTCTTTATCAGGTTTCCTCAACCAAGTACTCCAGTAAACTCCTCACTGGGCTTTGTGAAAGGTTGTCATGAATAGGTATGTCCTGATGGGGTGAGTCCCACTCAAGATACGAGAAAAGGAAGATAATAGAAATAGCTATAGAGAAGAAGAAAAAGTTGATCTATTGAAAACGATTTATTATAAAAATTGAAAAGAAAGGCAAGTTTAGGCCAGAAAGGAATGAAAATCTAGATTAGAGACACTAAAACTAGAAATCGAATGAACAACTTGTATTGTAGTTAATCTGATCCTCCTCGAGACCCTCTTCTCACTTACTTTATATTAGAGAAGCTAAGGTGGCTCCAGACCTTTGTCTGACTTCTATGGTTTTCTTGTTGCTAGCGTTTCTTTCCATAATTCTTCTATCACCCACTTTTTGTTGCTTTAATGGGCTGATCGCCTCAACTATTAATCTTGTCGTTTTCACAAGCCTTTCTGGTTTCCCTCAAGACTCTTGAGGGATTATACAATTTTTTGCGTTAACAACTCCCAAGCAATTTGACCTCTCAATTGCTCGTCATACAAAACGATTCTGAAGGAAACATTTGTGTGCGATATCAATTCTTTTTGTACTTGCGTTGCCCACCTTGTCACACGAGAGACTGAATCTGTTTCTCAAGTGATTCTGTTTGAGAGTTGCGGCAGAGATTTCCTTTTGCTTTATCCTTTTCTTTTCTTAATATGCCTGGGCTCGTTGGTTGCTATTGCTGAGGGGAGCCAGCCACTTATTATGTCTCTACTTCATCTGCCCATTTGAGCACTGCTTGGTTGCCGGCATCATGATGGTGTTGCTGTGCTTTTTGAGTTAGTAGCAAGCCTGATGGGGTATTTTGCTTCAACGGCCCTGTGGCACAACGGCTCCTTTTTGGGGTTTCTTTATGAGTCATGACTTGGGTTTTGAGAGATTCCCAACACGGGTGGGGTTGTTTTCTGTGCTTCAATCAAAGTTTCGTGGTCCTTCCACTTATTCCAACGTCGGTGCATGAATTTAGTCATACTACTGCACGTAGAGAGCTGCCTCCACAAAAGTCTCCATGCCCGATGGACCCTCTGTGTGTGTGTGTGTGCCTGTTGTGCCTCTGTGTGTTATGGAATTTGAGGAGTATGTAGTTTGCTTTAGCCATTGTTGAAACACGCTCATTCACTGGAAATCTGGGTGTGGGGAAATTGAGAAATATTTTAGAAGTTTTCCTACGAGAGAATATAAAACTGTCTTGATTAGGCCAACAATGCATTAGAAAACACAATAACTTGAAATAGGTGATGTATTTTAAGCTATCAGCCATTGTTGGTAGCAGAAGAATGTCATTCCCCGATAAAACAGATGCTTACAATTGAGAACGGCCCCCCAAGCAGATCCTCTGATCAAGTTGCACACAGACACACAGAGCGTGTGTGAGAGAAAGAGAGACGGTGGGGGAGAGGGAGAGTTAAACGGCCTTAATGGACATTCCTTTCGCTTTCTTAGTGTATGAGTGATGAAGCCTGTCTGACAATGCTATAAATTTGTAATTATATACGATATAATACAAGAGTTTAATACATCAACAGCTTCTTCGGATAAGTTTCACCTACTTAGCACACGATACGGTCTGTATGGTATGATATGAAGATATCATTTCATACAACATTAGATTTATGTGAATCTTTTGTGTTTTTCATTTTCTATTCAAATTAAATTTTCTTTGTTAGATACAAAATTTGAGTACTGTACCTTAATATATACGTATTGATACCTTGCATAGTATGCAGCAGATACGATATTTACAGCATTGCTTTGCATCAATATGGGGTGGACAGACACTCTCCCCGTTTGGCCATTGGCTGGATGTCGAAAAGCAGCGTAACATATCATGTGATGATATACCTAAAAGTTGAGCATTTCTCATCTTATCAACCAATCAATTTATCATCCGCTCATGATTTTCATGACCCTCCCATTTGGATCCTAACACTTTCTGGTCAGATCTTTTACACGCTACAACCCGATATGTGCTTCGGTTTATCATGTGGCCGTGATATGGATTAGGTCTACAACCCAATAAGAAGATTCAAATTCAAAAAATACCAACTAAAACCTTTAATTTCAGAAAGGAAAACAGAAAAAATACGCCAAAGAAGGTCCACTTGGATCTGTGTTGAACTATGTTCTTTATGTCTATCGGTTGAATTGCTCATCTTCAGATCCTCTTAGAGTTTGGATCTGACGCTTATAATAACATGCATTGTCTGACAGGGTCAGTATCAAATATTTGAAATGATGGTGTAAATTGGTGATCTTTCTTTCTTCTTTTCTTTATCTATGTGCAGTCACTGACAAGCATTTAAAGCAATGAGTTAACCTGCTTACAGAGAGTGATGTGAGGCTTAGTCTTACCCCTACAGTTTAAAACTCGGGACTGTGTTGGGCATCGCCTTGTAGAAGATGATAGCGGACAGTCAGAGTCGAACTCTCGACTACCCATATAGTAGCCAAGGCTAGGGGATCGAGGTGTATTTGAAGTAGCGATTTCGACTGGGTGCAGATCCTACTTTGAGTTCTCTCCTGTATAGAAGATTTAAACACAAACCATGGCTCTCTCTTCAGAACTTTAACTGGTAAATTTGCTCTTTTTCTTTGTTAGTGACTCCTTCATGATGTACCATTTACTTGTTTATAACATTCATTTTGGCCTTTAAGATCTACAGAGGACTTTAATTTAGGCCTTTAAGATCTATAGAAGACATAGCTATGAATTTACTCTCTTTCCTCGTTAGTGATTCCTTTATCATTGTACAATTCACCCATGTACCATATACCATCAGGCTCGGGTATGGCAAACCTTTACCTTGTGTTTGATTACGAGGCTTGGGGCCGGTTCATTGTCGGCCCATTTCACCTCGTAATCAAATGTGGGTTTCAACCAGAATTGTCGTATGATTCTGCTTTTTACTCGATTACGAGACTAATCAATAGCTCATCCCTAAGAGTGAACTAGTGAAACGGGGTTCGTAGTTTCTGCAAGTACGGCCTCATAATCAAACACTCCCTTTAGTTATATGGTAGGACCAAGGAACTCTGGCTAACATAGAGAGTGGGCTACAGACCTACGGTTTAACATTTTTTCTCTTATAGGATATGAGTAAGGTTCTTTCTCGTAGAAGACCTTATAAGAATCGGATCATGGTTCGATCCCTTCCAGCTTCCCAAAGTCAGAACCGGGCTCAGGCTTACCTGGTTCTCTACTAGGTCCAACATGTTATTGACACTCTTTAATCGTGAGTTCAATGGGATCACTATGATTCATTTATTGAGTTGAAGATGGGATCAACTATTCAAAATATGAAAGGTATTTATTACTCACAAACACCCGCCTCATTTTTTTACCTGCACCAACTGTAGTGGACATTGGGTTGAATCCAAAAATGAAATATTGGACAAATGAGCTTATGGGCTCCCATTATCCTTTGTTTTCTCCTTTCTTGTGGGCTTGACTAGACTCTTGCGAATCGAACCTCTATCCTTCAACTTGAGGTTCTTTTGAATCACAAACCAGGAGAACCACAACGTCCAGAGTCCAATGTGAAACAGCAAAACAAATCTGAAATTTTAAACTTAAATCATATTCACAAGATTTGTACTTAATCAGATTCAGGTATCTATTGGGTATAAAGGGGTTCTTGGTTCGGTTCTAGCCTCAACTTCGAACCAAACTGCTACTTGCAATCCCTGATATTTTGAGAATTGAACCAAACCGTGGCATGATAAGAACCGAATCAAGGATTCCGGTTCGGTTCTGAACCACAGTTCTACTTATTTAAGGTTTGGCTAAAGATTTCTGTGAGCTGCATCTTCTCCCAAAAAGTTTTAATTTAATATCATATGGTCAATGATCTTGCATAGGAAATTAATATGATAAAAACATATACTACACTTGACCTTAGCCAAAAGGCAAAAAAAAAAAGTATGCTTTGCTGAAACTCTTAAGACCTATTTTATAGATGCCATCGATCCCCTTACTCTGTCTCCTTTCTTAATATGGTGTTGAAAATTTTCTTAATGAAAAGGTTTTCTCAGCAGTTCGGTTCGGTTATCATGGTTCAATTCCAGCACTAGAACCATGAACCGAACCACTCAGTATTTTTCCTGTTAGTTTGGTTCTAGCGGTTTCTTGAACACAACTAGTTGGGTATACCAGGAATCCCGAATCCGAATTCAATTCAACTACTAACCTAACGTCTAAGGTGATGCTGGAGCTGACTAATCGGTGGGTTCGTGTTTTGCATACCGGAATGCATACTATCCGGTGCGCATGAACACACGTCATATAGAATGGTTTGACCGGATGGTTAGGTGAGCCGATATAGAATCCGAACCGAACCGAACCATTTTCGATAGGGTAGTTTAGTAACTTGAGCCTTCCCGCACAGACCGCCATGCAAGTTTCAACAACACAGAAAAAAGTCGCCCGACGATGCCGTTAACATCGGCGTTGGGAATACCCTCCGTCTCATTTAAACATTTCAAGGATATTTATGTAAATATGAGTGTTGCTTCGAAAAACCACCGTCCACATCCCAAACCAGTTCGGGTTCTCTCTTGACCCGAGAATGGAATGGTTCAAGTACCGGGCGAGGTTGTGGTAGACCCGGATCCAAATCTCAGTGCCAGTGATTGATCAAGGATTCCGAATGTGGTTTCGTTCGGAAACAGTAACTAAAACATTAGATAACGAAAAATGCCATTTTACTGTATGTACATACTTAATTCAATAATGAAGAATTATCGAAATTCGGTTATTGAACCCGATCCACATTTTGTACAATAATGGATCATAATTCGGTTTCTTTATGCCATGAATTCGGTTCATTTTCACACTTTCACCTGGCAAGTAGCGGCGCTCTATAAATACTTCACTCCCCACCTCGTCACTTTCGGGAGCTATTTTCTCGCGACTCTCAGAGGAAGAGGAAGGAGAAAAGAAGAAGGAGAAGAACGGCGAAAACTCTAAACCTAGAAACTCATACGTTTTTGAATCCGGAGATGGTGGACGTGGACAGGAGGAGTGCGCTTTCGCACTCGCACATGGCAGGGCTCCGGCGATTATCCGCACGGGCCAATGGCAACGGCGGCCTATCAACGGTAGGCCGGACGGGGCTAGCTTCGTTCGCCGACCTTGCTGGAAAGGCCATCGGACACCTCCAGGCCTCGGGCGTGCTAGTGCAGCCGGGGCTTACCGCCGACGAGTTCGCGAGAACGGAAGCTGAGCTTGGCTTCACCTTTCCGCCGGACCTCCGGGCGGTGCTTCAGTGTGGCCTTCCGGTGGGACCGGGATTTCCCGACTGGCGCTCCGGCGGGCCTCGCCATTTAAGGATGGCCCTAGACCTCCCGATCGCGGGAATCTCGTACCAGGTCGCCACAGGCGCTTTCTGGCTCAAATCTTGGGGAGCCCGTCCGTCCGATCAGAAGCTAGCCGTCCGTACTGCCAGACTTGCCCTCAAGAAAGCGCCAGTTTTGATCCCTCTCGTAGGTCACTGCTATATCCCGACCACTCCTTGCCTCGCTGGAAACCCTGTTTTCGCCATCGATCAGGCAGTTGTCTCCTTATGCGGCGTTGATCTCGCCGATTTCTTTGATCGTGAATCCGCCTACCTCTGCCCCGACGATACCCTCCAGCGACAGAGGTCGGCCTGTGGTGGAGTAGCAATGACAGAGCAGGGGACTAGCGGTTCCGGCAGGAGCCTGGACGGCCGGCAATCCCGCCGGAGGTCTTCCAACAAACAGGATTCCGGCCAAGGTCCGGTGCCTAGGTGGATCGAGTTCTGGAGTGAGCTCGTGGACCCCCGGCTGAACTCTGCCCTTGGGTCGCCAGACTCACTTTTCTCGTCATTCACGGTCGCTGGCGAGATACAACTGGCCGAGCGGCAGGTGCCTCTGTGGGTCCACGAGTACCTCAGGAAGCTGTCTGGCATTCTTCGAGAGGGCGGGTGGGAGGAGGCGGACATCGACGAAGTGTTCTGTGAATCGTCGTCCCCTTCAGCTACCGGATTGCGGCCAGCAGAGGATGTGTTCTTCGACAGCCAGGTGATTCTGGAAGGTCTCCTTCTCAAGGCTGATTCCCTCTCCGATTCCCTGAGACGCGCCGGTTGGAGCTCTCGTGATGTTTCCGATGCGCTATGTTTTGATTTCCATCTCTCGAAACCGAGGAAACCAGAGAAGAACCTACCGCCGGAGTTCGTCCAGAGGATCGGGCGATTGGCCGAATGCGTCGCCATGTCTTGAGATCGTAACAGATTGATGGAGACGAATGGAATTCTGAGTTGGAACCGCCACTGAGCGACCCCGAAAGGAAGAGTTGGGAGTAAGGATGAATTGTTTAATTCATCACTGTCATCTAATTTGCAGTTACTCTCCTGATGGAAATCCACAAAGAAAGGCAAAGGGGCCCAAATCAAAAGTGAAGATGAAGTAAATATAAAATTGTAAAGTATATTCTGAACTCCTTAATGTGTAGACAAGGTATTCCTTGCAACTCATTCTGTTCTGGCTTCTTATCTTTTCATGTGTCCCCTCGCTGTAGTCTATGGTGGGGTGGGGTGGGGGTTCCCTTTCATATAATATAATGCTTACAATAAGTTCTTCAAACTCCCCCTCTCTCTCTCTCATATATACAGAATTTACATTTTTAGTTGTTCATTTCTTTACAATAGTATGTTCGCAAAATGCCAGAGATGTGTGTGGAAGATGCAGAGAGAGCGCATTTGGTGTAGCGAATCGCACGATACGTATCTGTATGTGTATAGCATTTCTTAAAGTTTTAGAAAAAAGTTTCAAAAGCATCGTATCATTGAGCCTTTACGGCATAGGTTGTGTATCGATACTTCCAACGCTGAGGAGAACGAGAAACAGTGAGCAAGCAACTGTTGTTCCCTTTACCTAAAAGATGTCCTTTTCTTGGGTGCTAAGCTATATATGTGTGTGTGTGTGTGTGTGTGTGTGTGTGATCGTGTCAGCAGTAAATGCAATGGCTCTTTGTGAAGAAGAAGCAACAGTAAATTAGGTAATAGGCCATCACGGAGAGAGGGAGAGAGAGAGTCATCTTCATAAACGGATCAAGTCTGCAAAAGGATTATCTAAATGGGCAGGTATCAAAACAGTCTGGCGTTGTGGGTTCTTGTATGGATCAATAAATCTCTGCCATTATAATGGAAGACATATCCGTTAAGGGGAAGCAATCTTGAATCATGGTGTGAAGATTTCCGGTCCATTGTAAGTGGGCCGGAATTTGCTGTCTATCTGAAGGCCTGTAAATTAATTACAGGAGTAGTTTCTCGTCTACACTAATTTGTACTTGATTGATGAGCTCATGGGAAAGGTTGATGAGGAAGCTAGCTTGGTGTCCAAGTCTCTGTCTCTGTCTCTCTCATGAAAGCTATCGTCATCATCATCAATATTTGGGCAATAGGGGATCGTTCCTTTCAGCCTGTCTCATTCAGAGTTTGCCGGTGAAGAGAAAATGTTGCACCTGGTACAATTATTGAGCGCGATGATGGTGTACACTTCGACAGCTACTTACAACCGATTTGGTATCTAATTATCAAATTTTGTCGATTTTATGCTTTATTTTAAGTCTAATTATGTCATTTTGTCTTGGTAGAATGAATGGAGAGGTCAAAGTCTATGTACGCCTTGGTCATCGAACTCATGACCTTATGAGCACACCCCATAGCCAAGTGAGCTATTTCTCTTTGTGCATAATTAATTAATTAATTGTAGGTAGACTATTATGTAGCTTATGTTAAGCATATACCAAGTTCAAGATGCTCTGAACTTTGAGAACAGTTAACATAATGCTGCTAAGAAAGCTTGATGGGGCAACAAACCACGTAGAAAGAGTGAACAAAGCATATCAGGTACCGAATCGGTTCTTGGCTCAAAATCCGGATTCAAATAGTAGAAGGCCACGTGTCAGAGACAACGGAGCGGATTCAAAATAGTAACCGATCCGTTGTACTGAGTGCCACCGAACGTGGGTTCTGGAGTTAGGACGCGAGCCCGTCACTCTACGCACTCCCACGCACCCTACGTGGCGACACGTAGGACAAAGCCACGAGGAATCCCAACGATCCATGCTGAGGTGGGCCCGCCTGTTCTTGAACGTCGTTCTTGCCCGCCCGGCCCGCTTCAGAAGTCTCCGGCACGTGCGAAGCGCGTGTACGGATTCTTCAATGGGAAAGCAAGGGGACGGGGTGTTAACGGAGGAAAATTACCAAGTAACCCTCCAACCTTTCGCCCATTTGAGAAGGGGAGATGAAGCTGGCTGTACGTTACAGGGCAAGAGAATGCGACACGACGCGATTCGAAAACTCCGTGCTTGCCTTAATCTGTATATACTTGCCTTAACATACAGTTTTCGTGTTATAATCGAATATACGTATATATTTCATATACCCGACGCAAAATTACTAAGCACGCCTTCGTATATATTTGCCTAAACAAGTTCATGTAGACTTTAGCCAAACCGCAGAGGGTTCATATCCAGCTTATGCAAAACCCAGTTTGCACCGACGTGCCGACAAGAATGTGCGTTGTGCAAGATAAGTTGACTCATCTGTAGTATTATTGTGCGTTTGCCTATTCAATATACAAACGTACTGATAAAGAAAAGTGAACCATCTACCTGCAATTCGTACTAAAAATGGTCGACATAGATGGAAGAAACCAAAGCAATCAACACCCAGTTTGCATCCACAGTGACCGTCTTAGACCAAGCCAATCCAAGTCTTCCGACTGACCAAGTATTTATTTGCATTTATTGGTCAAGAAAAAGCCATTATTTCTAATTCTTGAGGCAATTGCCCTAATTGCACCAACGGACAAATCCCATACTGGCGTATTTGACATATCTTGGTCAAAAATCTATTAAGCATTGTATTTATTTAAATTCATATCAAGAAATTGTCTGAATTTATTGGTCTGCATATTAATTTATTTCCGACACTTAGGGAAGGTTGTGTGGGATTCTTGGTTCTAGGCTCTTGCTACTAGAACTGTACGTCTAAACACATGTGGGTTTGTAATCATGGTAGGTTTGATTCATGAGCAAAAGTGATGCTTGATTTTTGGGTTTTGGTAGGGACGAGAGAGAAAGAGGTGTTTGGGTTTTCGTGTGAAACTCGTATGACTAATTCTTTTGGTCCACCTCCTCTTGGTGTTGATGTTTTTTACTCGAATTGAATCTTTTGGAACCATTGTTTTATGCCAGTGATAAGTTATGCGTTTGATGCACAATAATATTCGAGACTTGAGCACAAAAAACGAGGTCCAGTTCCCTAGAACCATGAATGAGACCCATCCTAGTTGCATCAATGCCGACGGTTCCATGTCGAGGTATATATGGATTGAACCAGGGGTGGCCCGACCAGTGGCTGGATCTGCATTGAGCTGAGCTGGGGCCTATGCTCCCACTGAATTGATTGCTTGTCTTCTTCTCCATTGGCGCCCTCAACTTATGGAATTAATGTTCTTGTTGGCATTCCACTAGTGGCATTTGCATCGATAGTGACCAGACCTAATGGGTTGCCTTCGGCCAGACCCACCAACCATGCACCGAGCCTTTTGAGTTTGCTAGTGCACCAGCATGTAGTCATTCAAGATCTGAACCAAATATTTGCATGTTATCATTCTTCAATAGATGTATGTCAAAAACTGGGATGTGGGTATGTCTGTGCATTGTGAATTTTTGGGAGGGGTGGTGGTGTCTATGCAGAGGGATCGAATCACAGGGACTTCAGACGCTGTGTCAAGTGAACAAAGAAATAGATTCTACCAGAAAAATTCAAGCAAATGGATGGCTTTTACAGTCCCGAGTTCATAAAATCTGCTCTTCGTATACCCAATTCCAATCACATGAAGGATTTTTACTCACAATCTATGGTTAAGAAAAGCCATAAATTTCAAAACCTAAAGATTATGAATCGAGTCAATTCCCACTAAACAAAGCCTTTCAAACATGATGATGGAGATGGCTCTCTATTGGGAATCGGAAGCCAACAACCCACTTTGGTTAAACATGCATCACCTTTAGGCGCATATCTCCTGCTTGTGCTTGGGAAGAAAGTGATTTTTTTCAGCTTTTTGGAGTATCCCGTCTTTTGGTGGTGGAGTAGAGGCCGCAATGCCTCCGCTGACAATGACATGCAATCTTTGTTCGATGCAGTTTCCACAAAATCTACAAACACAATCATCTGAGTGTAAAAGTACCAGCTTCTCAAATATGACTGATGCATGCTAGACAAAAATAATGAGTTTTTTTCCACTCCGCATGAAGTGGGCTACATAGATTTTTTGATCCTATAAACCTCAATCTTGTGTGACGCTCATAGTTAACTCAACAAAAGTTAGATCATTTTTTATTTTTTCCTTGAAATGGGCTTTCTTTTTCTCTTTTAACATTTTCACTCTCTAGTTTGTCAAACCTTTTTATCGAAGCTTCTGTTAGAAGCAAAATTCTAGTTCTAATTTTTTGTTATTTTCGTGTGTTTAAACTATCTTAAATTATTTTCTTTTATAATCTTATTATATATAATATTTTCTTGTGTGACTGAATATTTATCTCAACATCTTCATTTATGTCACAAACATCTTTTATATGTGTTAATGACCAAGTACTCAACATTCATGATTATATAACATAGTCTAATTGTTGCTCTATAATATTTACCTTTCAACTTTAACAATATCTTCTTCTCAAATAGAATATATGATGCACTATTTTAACTAACCGGTATTCATTCTAGTATAACATCTCCATCAATTTTCTCGTTGCTCTGAAAAACTAATCATAGATACCCAAAACTTATTTATGCGAGATGCATTCATTATACACCAATCTTAATTTTCATATTATCTACATTCCATGTATTCTATCAGAAGTCTTTATTTTTCTAATATTTTTTCTATATTTCAAACTTTATGTGAACTTTTTCTTAGACTCATCTTAACACAATATCATATGCAAACGACATACATAAAGATACTTCATGTTGAATATGCTTTATTAGCAAGTCAATAGCCAAAAGAGCATAATTATACACTTAAAGCAAATTCCTGATCTAATTAATATTAACTTTAAAGAAATCTGCCATTTCTTTGAGTTCTCAAACATCTTTAGGCATACGTATCCCTTATAAGATTGTTGTGCACTGCCAAACATTTCAACAAATTAAAATCAATTTTAAATTCATATTTTTTTGTAAGAAATGAAACGGAAACAGTATGCTGTTATCGAAAATCCTAATTTTATATCTTACGACTTCATCATACGTAATACTAGTTTTCGAACATGCCTCTGAATGATGCATCACTAAAAAGAAACGTAAAATAAATGGAGAACTTTTTAGCCATTTTTTTCTTTTGTCATAAAAGATGAAAAAACACTCAAACAGGTTGCGTTTTGACTATTTAAAAGTTGACCCTCACTGAGCTAAGCATTTAAAATCTGTCTATATGGTTGGATGCGCAGCTTGTGACAAGATGATCGAAGCCAGAGGAATAGTTCTCACAATGATCTCTGGATGAGTTTCTCGCAACAGTACGTGCACCCGTGTCAAGGAATCAGCCATCATGAATCTACCCATGGATGAATTTACTTTCAGGAGAAGGTAACAACACGGTTAATACAGATTCACATGGGCAGAAAGGCCTGCAAACAAATATTTTGGGGGTTGAAGTAGACATTCAATCCAACTTGAACATAAATACATTTTTCTGAAGCAGAATCCATGGCCTGTAATGTGAACTATATAATGCAAAGATGATACGATTTCCTCCTATTTGAATTTCATCAGGTTTATTGTGTTTACGTAAGTACATTTTATCTGGAAACTCAGGACCTTGTTATGCACAATTAGATTCTATTCCCATCGGTTATGTCTGTTATGTGTAGACTACCGAATGGGACATACGCAAATAGATGAAAACGGACAGCCAAGGGTAGAATAGCATATAAACAGAGAGAGGCTAATGAAGAACAGAATGAGAGAAAATCCTTCATGGTGATCTGTACTCCTGATGAAACCCCGTATAGGAGATTCAATGTCTAATAACGTCCCTCACCAGAGGTGACTTTCCACTTGAACAAATGGTTGAGCGTAGGTTTATGACAAAATACGAGTAGGATCTTAATGAGTTTGCAGGTGACCAACCCAGATTTCTCCTTCGTTATTCAAGAAAAAACAATCGAGAAAAGAAAAGAGGGAGGAAAAAGGTGGTCGAATGTTCGGTAACTTAATTTCTGTATTGACACATTTAGATCTTTGTGGAATGTATGGTTCACGACTTTGTCTAAAACTCATCTTACACAGAGTACTACGTGCTTCCTCAGTGTATCAAAAAGCAAAATAAGAATCCTTTAAACAATTTTCCCACAGTGCGGTTGAGCTAAATGAACTTCGCCGAGTTATACACCTGTTCGCTGAATGCTCTGGAGTTCCCTCATAGTGTAAGGAGTGATCCATGGCATGCTGGCATGGTGACATCTATCTGCCGGCAGAATTTCCGTCATACAGTGGTTAATGCCCGATCTTCATCATGCTTTTTGCTGTCTTGCAAATCTCTCTGTACTTTTACACGGAATAATGCCTGCACATTCAAAGATGATTTCTTCTTACAGGTTGTAGGTTTAGGAAGATTACCATGATTGGAAAAGTTCACTGCAGGACTTCAGATTCAGCTCATGGCTTCAAAGAATCTAGTTACGAACTGCTCATGCCCTTAGTGTTGCATCTGGTATCCAGGTCAATTGTGGCCTTCAGAAACCGACCCTGGAGTTCATGTCATGTGCCCGTATAACTCGTTGCTTGATTCATGGTTGCTAGTGACACATGGGCAACCGCTGTTAGAATGTATAATATGTTCTTTGATTGTATTCTTAGGTTACTTTTCTAGGAATTCATGTCTTAGAATCTTATTGCCCATCTGTGGCTACCCAGGAGAGGGGAGCTATTTGTCTCATCTCTCAGTTCTTGTATAAATACAAGGGCCTTTTCTCAATACCTGTTGTGTTCACTGCTCATGCCCCCAGTGTTACATTTTGGTTTGTGGCATTTGATTATAGTCTAATGTTTTAAGTTATAGCTCACGTTATCGACCAACCAGTACAACTACACGACAGTGGGCAACACAAGTATCACCGGTTGAAACCCTACTTTGGCAACCTACTCTAGTGATTTTCCTTACCCTTTTGTCAGAACCAAATTGTATACTGTCTGATGGCCGAAAACGAGTAGGAAATTTTGGTGGCAGCCGATATCGCCTCCCCTCAACACTGCACAAGTTGTTCGTCAGTAGAAATGAAGAGAACAAGACATCATTTGACTCGAGGCTTACTTACTCGATGATCCATGTACCATGCTCGCTGTGCAAATCAGTCAAGTAGAAAGCATTATCCTTGTATGTGATACGTGCATGCACTTCAGAGACCTAAAACAAAAAAATTAGTCAAATAAGATTTTACTCAGATGGAAACAAATAGTAAAGGTTTTGCATCTCACGAACACCATGAGCGTTATGCCATGTCTCACAAAGGCGGCATCTCAATGCCGACACCTTAAGCCATTAACCATGAGGCCGAGAAACCAGACTAACTAGAGAGGTGTCAATTTCCAAAGAGAAAGCTACTAAGGTAGCCGGAATCCTCCATCAGATGCTTTAATTACAGTTCATCTTCAATGTAACATTGTCGGCGTAACCATGAAAGGAAGAACTAACCTGTGGTGATCGTATGGTTACTGAAAGCGCATATGGATCAACCTGCACATTGTTCCTGCAATGAATGAAAACGCAGATCTTAAGGTACAATAAAAAATGATAACAAAATTTTGATAATTTCTTCTCCACAAGAAAGGTTCTATGCAGAGAATTCAGAGTGTCGTACCCAATAATGCAAGGTTTATGCTCATCTCTGCTAAGGTGGATAGATTGGAGAGCATTATTGGATCCAATGCCCACTGGCAAGAGGTACCACCTGTATGTTTAAGTATAATCATATCAGAATGATATGGCAAAGAAATGGTACAATCAAAGGAAAACTGCAAGAAATTAGGTAAAGGAAAGAGATGTCATACTCTCCATTAAGGACACGCTCTAGCGCATCATCATCTTCAAACCACGTTCTTAAATGCTCACTTGCCTACCTCATAAATCATGTAGACAAATATTTAGACGGCACAAACGTTCTTATATTTTGTCATTAAAAAGATTAAAGTTTCAAAAAGAACATACTTTGTCAGATATTCTGCAACTCAGTAATCTCCCTTCAAGTTTCTGGCTGCAAAGGCAGTTAAACATCCATCATCTAAGTGTCAATGTTGAGGAAATACAAGAAACTTTATTTTAAATTAGATATGACTCTACAAATGCAATAGCACCATTTATATTCATAACTGAGAATATATGCATTGAAAACCAAAAGTAGTCCACATTTTGATTTAAATGAGTTCTTTTATACATCCGATGCAACCTATCATGTAAAGAGTACATCGCACATTCACTAGATAAATATCTTTCCCTCACCTATAACCACCTAAGACCCATTTCAGCATTAATGGCATTCCAAGCTTGATGAAAATTCTACCACCTACTCTTCCAGGATGAGGAATTCGCAGATTTGTCAAAAACTGAAAAGCATCCAAGACATAAGCAGGAGGATGTCAAACATCATGCTGATAATTATCAGCTAGCAGATTCTTACAGATAATGGCCCAAGCCCAACTCCTAGATATGGTTTGTAAGTCATTGCCATATTTGCAGCCATACGTGCCATGCCATATATAATAGCCACGCGAACCCTCCTTGCTTCTTCATACCTAGAAGAGGCATGCATCAATGAGTCATTCTAAGCAAATGCACAATACAACAAACAACAACAACAACAACAACAACTAAGCCTTTTCCCATACTAGACGGGGTCGGCTACATGGATTCTTTGTTTCCACAGATCCCTATCATGTGCCATGTTAGCAGTTAACTCCCAATAAGCTAGATCATTCTTTATTGTTTCTTTCCAACACTTTTGTGGCAAATGCACAATAATGAACCAAATCCAACTCATATGCTGTTACGTAAAACTGATTAAGAAAATAATTAACAAAACAGTTAAGGTGAAATTTTTTAATGTAAGCATGTGGAGAATACAGTTAGAAGTCATAGTAATAGAAACAACTTAATCACAGCATGATCCCTCACTCCAATCTACGTAATGATAGGTGAGACTTTTACCTTTTCAAGGAAGATCTAATGTCAACCGGTTCACTGGATCTAGCGCTTTCCTTGCAAGCTTTTTCAAGTTCTAAAGCAAGTTGGTAGCTATCCTACAAGAATTAATGAAGGCAACAGTTAGGTAGTTTATGACTAATCCTTGCAGAAAACAACAGAAGCTGAGGAAGGATGTATGGATGACAATTAGAAAACAATCAATTATGTCTGCTAAGAGCTAGATAAACTAGAGACAGAATGTGTTCAAATGAAGCTCAACCGCAGTTCTTCTTGAAGTACAACGTGCACATGCACACTCTCATATCTCATGCTTATCATTGTTTCAATCAGATTCTAAATTATTTTGTTACAAACCAAGACACTGACCTAAACAAAACAAATATATAAAGATATCTCATACCTCAATTGCCATGCAACCACCCTGTCCCATATTAGGCTGCATAGCATGAATAGAATCCCCAAGTAAGGCTACACGACCCTTACTCCAGGTAAGAACTGGAACTCTATCGTATATGTCACGACGAAGAATCACATCTTCATCAGTTGCAAGGATCAAGTCCACAACTTTGTCACACCAGTTCCCAAATATCTCAAGTAACCTTTCTTTTTTACCTGTAAAACATGATAAAGGGGGTTCACCTTTTGTCAGAACAACATAAACTATAAATCCATCTTATAGCAGATCATTGTGAAACTCTCTGTTTTCTGTACTGAACACCCATGAAGAAGAAAACTTGCACCAGTCCAAGCACGAATACTCCAGGTCCTTTTGTCACTATGAGCACTAGAACTTTGGTGAACCAAAATTGTCTGAATCTTCCAAACAGACACAGTACGTCCAACACTTTTTGAGAAATTACCTTGTACTCCCCTAACATTTGGTAGTACATATCTAATACAAAAGGATAAGACTACATGAAAATGGCATTTACATGTATGTGGATTTCACAAAATATGCATCATAACAACATGCAAGAAGGCAAGAATAGACACATGCAACACATACACAATAGATGTGTTTTCTGAATCATATCATCTGCATGCACCAATTTATATCTAGCTTACTGGCCGTTACAAGCACATATATGAAATTACCAATTCCATATATCTAAGCTGACATACTTGAAAGGACAGATGTGCTCCGATCTTTGTTAAAAATCTTGCTCTGACATAATTGAAATTACCAATTACCAGTCTAAGCTGACATACACAGATAAAAGTATCTAAGCTGACATACTTGAAAGGACAGTCTTGCAACATCTCAAGCAAAAAATCTGGTCTTTGTTAAAAATTACCAATTCCAGGTGCATCCATTTGAGATAATAGTTTTCCTTCCCAAACAACAAATCCACTTATCTTGTTATATGACCAGATGTGCTCTGATCCATTATCACTTGATGTTGTGATGTTCCATTAGTTTGCACTGGAAGAAACATGAGGAAGGACAGGTCGGCCTACATTTTCAGGAAAAGTACAGGCTCAATAGCAACAAGGTGGAACTTTACCATTGGGGGCATCAGTGCCACCAGGTGGTTCATTGTGAAATGCATACCACTGCATCTTTCCCGCACCCACATCAGACGAGACAAAGTACTGTTTGTGACCCAAGAATACACGGTACCTAAATAACAATTAATGAGAGATGCAAAAATTAAGAGATTAATTGATTCTCATTCTTTTCAAGGACAAGACCACTCGAGATTCAAATTTGAGAGCATGACTCACCCAACAGATTCAATATCCGGAGGCACGAAATCTGCAATCCCAGTGTAGCATGTGTAGCCAGAGTATGTTGCATCTTGATGCCCAAGCAAGTTCTTGCGCACCTATCCGAATTGTAATGTTACTGCCTATGTATCCATAAGCCAACCGTTCTTTATGAGACTAGCAACCAAAATACGAAATACATATGATTTCTAAACCTTAGACCAGATGCCATCAGATCCAATTAAAATATCGCCTTCATAACGTTTCCCGTCCTCCAGTATCACTGTCACCTGCATCAAAATAACAAAAAAAATGCAAAGCAGTCAAACCAAATGAATTAGCAGTAATGCTATACCAGAACGTGAATATGCACGTGCCCATGAGCCCACAAGAAATAGTTCCTTGTATATTGTGTTATTTGACATCATAATGAATTTATTGTGATTTGAACAGATATATGAAGTCCATGTAACTGGCAATTCCTGGCTTGCATTCATTCTGCGGCAGGACTAGTGCCATTAAGTAGCAAACTAACCTGAGCATCAATATATTTTCTTTGTATCAGTTCACCTCGTTCCTAGCAGTGACAGCCCACTTCAATGAAAAACAATTTCTTTTGAATTGAGCACCTGAAAACGTATATTTGAAGGAATCAAGAAGATTCATTCAAAAGGTAGACCTCGTGTTTCTTAAGTCAGTGATATATGGAACAAGTGGATGCAAGACACAGTTCAACTAACCAAACATGTGATCAATTAATTAAATGGGACCTTGCACCAGTAAAAGAAGCATTTCAAGGCCTTTACTGAACTAAAGTAGCTTCTGCAAAGAAGAGAATTGAGGCTAAGATAGCTTCCATAATCAAGCTGGCCTCAGATACTAGCCTGCATACATATCAAATTGGGAAAGTTCCTACACTAATGGTAGCTGCTAATAAGTTTGACTCACTTTTCGTTTTTCTTTTTGAATTGGAGTTAGAAGTGACTCGTAAACAACCAAAATACCCACAAGATTTTTAGGAGAGGAAACCATTAATTCATAAACATTTGGATTCACGAACAATCAGCAGCAAAGATCTTAGCTCGTGCAGGTTTGCTACTCAATATTAGCCTTTTATTGTTTTGCTACTCATTCTATCTATGTTATCAATAGCGCGCTATAGCGTCCGCTATAGCGCGCTATAGCGGTTTAGCGGGCGTCGGGTCGCTATAGCGCCCATTAAGTAGCGGGCGTCATGTTTGGGCGCAAATAGCGCCGCTAACACCGATATAGCGGACCGCTATAGCTGTCCGCTATATCAATGTTAACGTACATTAATGTTTGGGTCGGGTCGATCCAATATCCGTTGGATCGACCCAATCAATAAAACATAAAAAGCCCTAGACCTCCCGCAGTCGATTCCTCTGGCCTCTCGCTCCTCTCGCAGTCGACGCCTGTCTCCCCCCTCTCGCTCCTCTCGCAGTCGACGCCTCTCTCCCCCCTCTCGCACCTCTCGCAGTGGATGCCTCTCTCCCGCCTCTCGCTCCTCTCGCCGTCACTGCTATTCTCCTTTGTGTTCGTCTTCCGATTCAGGTATGTTCATCCATGGCAATGACTGGCACATTCGTGAAGCAAATAAAGCTAGAATTATCCTGAGAATAAGGTTGGATATATTTTACGATAGAGATATGACAAGCACAGTTCTGGAATTACGTTGTGTTGGTGATTATGATGAGGCCTTTTTGCTTGTAACGTTATGGGAGGTTGTTGTGATGATGATAATGGTGATTCATCATCGTCATCATCACCAACATCGTACCTCAAATCTGAACACAGAGCGGTGTTCGCCTGTCTAGGGGACTCAACTTTCAAGTTGAGGTCATGATCTGTTCGATGCCCAAGGCGTCGACGTGCATACCTCGCCTAGGCCTCCCCATTGTTACAAGAAAAGAAGCTGAGACCTGTTAAAACTTTGGGGGCTTGGAGAAGTCAGTTTCTTACTTGATAATGTCGATAAACATAATGTTGCACTTGCAAGCATCCGAACAACCAAGTTGATGCGGCACGAAGACAAACTCTTGAAGACATGTAACTGCAACAAAAAGATCAGCGAGTGAATGTGTTGAAAGTGTACTTGAGCACTAATCTTTAATCTTCTTCGTGCTCTCCAGGTTACTTTCTGAATGGAAAAACCCTTTGCTTTAAATGCTTTTCTCTATTATTTAAGCTTCTTATTAATTTTTTCATTATAAAACCGTTTTCTGTGTATGTCCTTGGAAGACTGCTCGCGCTTGTACTACTCTTCTTTGTGTGTTTCTATGTGTGTTTTCTTCTTTCTCTTCTAATAACCTCATTATGTGTATGGGCTATGCAGTGTTGTTTATGGTTTGAATAGGAATGGTTGCTGCCTTTACAATTTGTAGTTTAGGATTGTCTAATGATACCAATGAATGTTAATTATTTAATATTTTATTTCTTGTATAAGGTTGAAAAACTCAAGTTGAGTCGTTATTCTTATTTTTTTTATAGTGAGTATGGAATCATCAACAAGTGCAGCTGCTTGTTCTCAAAGTGGCAGTGACAGTGGTAGTTGTGGCACAAGCACTAGTAAAACAACTGGTATTAGGTTTTCAAATCCAGCATACAACTATAGACCCCCAGGTTCGAAGGATCTAGGATGGAATTGGGGTTTGACAAAATGTAAGACGGATAATATGTCAGTATTTTATACATTATGTGGTCATATTTCTATGAGTGGAATAACAAGGTACAAGGACCATTTAATGGGAAGAAGCGGAAATGTGGCAGCTTGCAAGAATGCAACTGAAGAAATAAAGAAAACAATTTATGATTACGTGCACAACACATCTAAGAAGAAGGCCGAAAATATTTCATTTCCATATCAAGGAGAACTTTCTAGTATGGAAGGTAACATAGTGACAAGCACCCAATGTTCATCATCTTCATCGTTATTTGGCTCACGACCACCGCTTTCGAAGGGACCCATGGATTCATTTGTGCGTTCATCGCCAGACTCACTACAACAAGCTACATTGGAAAATCGATATAAGAAAGAAGAAAGAGAACGAGTATGCATATCCATTAGCAGGTGGATGTATCAAAATGGAATCCCTTTTAATGCTGTAAGATCCCCTAGCTTTCAAGCAATGGTAAATGATATAGGGCAGTTTGGACCTGGAATGAAGGCTCCATCATATCATGAAGTAAGGAAAACATTCTTAGAGAAGGAAGTGGGAAGAGTAAGAGAGTTTACAAATGGATTTAGAAAGCATTGGGCTACTTATGGATATTCTATTATGTCAGATGGATGGACAGATAGAAAACAGAGAACACTAATAAATTTTTTAGTGCATTGTCCTCAAGGTACAGTTTTTCTTAAGTCCATTGATGCATCCCATGAAGTAAAGGATGCAAATAAATTATATACATTGTTAAAAGAAGTAATCTTAGAAGTTGGAGAGAAGAATGTTGTGCAGGTGGTTACAGATAATGCAGCAAATTATGTTGCAGCTGGTAGAATGTTGATGGCTGAATTTAATCATTTGTTTTGGACACCATGTGCTGCACACTGCATAGATTTGATGCTTGAAGATATTGGAGAGACAAAAAGACTAAAAGGCATCTTCACCAGGGCAAAGAAGCTAGTGACATTTATGTATGCTCATGGTCAGATATTGCATATGATGAGACATTTTACAGGAGGAAAAGACATACATAGACCGGCTGTGACCCATTTTGCTACTAGATTCTTAACTCTGGACAGCTTGTGGCAGTCAAAAGAAGCTCTAAGATCGATGGTTATTTCTGAACAATGGGAGAAATGCCCTTTATCAGATAGTATTGAAGGAAAACAATCTAAGGCAATAATTTTGCAACTTAGATTTTGGAAGGGCATTAGTTTTTCACTTAGAGCAATAGGTCATTTGGTAGACGTTTTACGTATGGTCGACAGTGATGAGAAACCAGCCATGGGCTACATCTATGAGAAGATGAATCGTGTAAAGGAACAAATAAAGGTGCGTAAATATTTCAATTTTATGTGTTATTTGTTAATCTTTACTTATTAATCTTATAAATTAATAACATTTAACTTCTTGTTTTATAGGTTAATATGAAAAACAAAGAAGAGCAGTATGCTTTTATTTGGGAGATCATAAACAAAAGATGGGACAGGCAAATGCATAAGCCATTACATGCTGCTGCATTGTATTTGAATCCAGGGTTGTATTATGATTATGATGAGATAGAATCTAATGTTGAGATTAAAGGTGGTTTGTTGCAAGTTATAGCTATACTTGTACGAAGTAAGGAAGAACAACAACAAGTGACTCATCAACTTATAAGTTATCGAAGTGCAACAAGTTGTTTTGGACTAGAATTAGCTATAAGTTCGAGGAAAACATGTGCACCATGTAATTAATTCAAGCAACTTTGCTTTCTTAATTATTTCATTATTAAGATATGATTTAAAGATTTTGAATATGATTAACTTATTGTTTACATATGATTTTTAACTTTTTGTAATAGCTGAATGGTGGATGACCTTTGGTTATGGATGCCGTGAATTGCAAAGTTTTGCTATACGGGTTTTGAGCCTTATTTGTAGTGCTACCCCATGTGAGCGCAATTGGAGTACCTTTGAAATGGTAAGAAATTAAGAATTATGCTTTTTATTTACACTGTAAATAAATGAAAGTTTTTTTTATTGAGTTAACAACTTACCTAAATTCTTTCTCTTATCTCAGATTCATACGAAGAAAAGGAATAGATTATTGCATCAAAAGCTTAACGATTTAGCTTTTGTGCAATATAACGAAAAGCTCAGAAGAAGGTACGAAGAAAGGAAATCTAATGGAGCAAATTTTGACCCCATCACGTTGGCGTCGGTTGAAGATCGTGATGAATATCCTACTGATGATGAGTTCGTTGGTGATGATGATTCCCTTACTTGGAGAAATATCGATATGGCATCCGAAGCATCAAGAGCGGGTGCTACTGCTGTTTATACAAGGTCGAGGACACGAAAGCGACAAAGAAGGCAAAGCAAAGGGAAGGATAAGATGCCTATGGAAGATGAAGAAGAATTTAATTTTGAAGAAACAGATGAAGAGGAAGAGGAAATAGAAGAATACGGATCTTTTTCTGAAAATGAGTGAACATGACCTAAACAATTAAGTGTGATACTGATTGTAAATTTGTAATAGAATTTTGATAATTTGTAATAGAATTTTGATGGATGTTATGTACTTTTGAATTAGCTTATTGGTATTTGTGTACTTTTGATGGATGTTATGTACAAACTTTAAAGATGATTTCTAAGGTTACTTTCCCTGCTTTATTGTAAATTGTTGTTCAATGAAATTGTCATTATCTTTGATTAGTGGGTAAGTATGATCAAAATAGTGATCGTGTTGTTTATAAGGCGAATTAGCTCTTGATGTTATCTTAAGAGGCTGTGAAAAATAAGGGTGATGCTCGAGTAGTTGTGCACGCCGCAACCCTCAAAGCATTACCCTTGTTTTTCAAGGCCCCTTTCTGACATCAAGAGCTAATATTGTTTAAAGTTTATAACGTGCTGGTGCCTGGTGATAATGATATGTTTACTTCCTTTCCTTCCATAGAAGTACTTTTCTTAATAAGGAGTAAAATGTTGTGAGGTCTGACTTTATATATGAACTTTAGTTACTGCAGTTTGCACTTTGCAGATGATAACCTCCTCATCTTATCAAAATATTCTTGACATCTAATTCTGAACTTCTTTGCAGCTTATCCTCTCTTTTGGCTTTTATAGGAAAAGAAGTGTGACGATGTATATGTCTATATGAAACATAATTTTGTTTATGTAAGGCTCATTTACTCAAACATATGCACTACTTTTCAGCAAAATTTGCTTAATCCAGGAGGTATATGTCTAATTCTGAACTTCTTTGCAGTTTGCACTATGTAAGGCTCATTTACTTTCTTGTTCTAGGTAATTTTTCACCCTTATCTTTTTGACTTGTCATTCTTTTCTTTTATGTAGATATTACGTAAAGGATATAAACAAGGATTTAGCATATTTTGTTATTGTTGTAACACCGAGGTACTTGATATATTATCTGCTTTATCTTTGTCACGTGATGCATTCAGGTCATAAACCGTGAGTTTGTAACTTTGTGTTATATAGTTAGAAGAGTTCATTTTCATGTCACTTCTTTGTCAAGAGTTCATTTTCAGGTCAGATCACAACCATTTCCAATTTTGATGCTAACACTAATCCAGATGACGGGTATGTTTTAGTTATTAACGTTTTAGTATACAAGTTTGGCAAATGATATGTACAAATACGCTTGATGCACATGCAAGACTGTTGGTAGGTGCTTGATTGGTTGTTGTAGGTGAATCGTTATTTATTCATGGTAATTGTTAACTTTGGCCTTAGAACTTCTAACAATCTATTCATGGTAATTTTATATATATATATATATATATTATATATATATATATATATAATCATAAATAAAAGTGCACCGCTAAATCCGCTATATCCCCGCTACCACTATATCAGGGTCTTGATAACATAGCATTCTATCGTGAGAGACTGCAAATCCACAGTGAAAGAGGAAAGAACATATTTAATATCATTAACATAGCTATACTAAATCCTCAGCACCAACACATCTGAACTTTCTACATTTTGAGACCCCACAAGTCCAAATCCCGCCCCCATTTGTAAGAAGCCAGATAACACAGATTACCATCTTCAAATCTTCAACTAGAATGTTTTGCACACAGAGGTTGCTATCATCTGGATTGTCGATTAAATAACACAAAAGAGCGCATATTTGAAACACCAAAAGTTTTTTACCTTATTGCCATCATCCACAAAGTCAACAACGTTACTACTGTTCATGATCAAATCGTCACCAACAGCGCGAGCCAGGATATCCTGAAGAGTCAATCTACTTATCACACGCGTCACCGGCAGTCCGCGTTCCACTGCAGGAGTGAAGGTATCAAACTTGATATACCTGTGTGTGTGTGAGAGAGAGAGAGAGAAAGAGAGTTATTGGCAGCATAATAGAAATCCTTGATCATGCTGAATTCCCAACAAAAGAAAAACAGATAAGCTTTGCAAGACGAGAACGATGAGACGTTGAATGCTACCATTCACCGGAGATGCCATCAACCAATCCATTAATCCTATCGCCGGTTACACATCCTTCCCTCATGATCTCATCGGCGACATTGGGATCGATCGCCTCCAATGCAGCCAGAGCGTTACTCTGTAGCTGGATCGGCCCCCGATACTTCCCTTCACCTCTAATCGCGCTCATGTCCTTCTCAAACACCATCACATCGAATCCCTTCCTTTTAGCGGCCAGCGCAAAGGCGAGGCCGCCAATTCCTCCACCAGCAATAAGAATCCGGAGCTTCGAAGGAGTATGCTTGGCCGGCGACCTTTCTCGAGCTGAACCCACCAATGGAGGCTCTACAGCCGAAGAAGGAGGAGAAGAAGAATAAGCAAGAATCCCCTTCGGCCGTTTCCTGCCGACCCGGCCAGACTTTTCGGGCTTGTTGCTGCAGAACATTTGGTTCGTAGAGTGATAGAGTGATTCAGAGGGTACTGTAGAGGGAAGAAGAGGAGTGACATACAAAGATTGAGCTGCCATTAGGGAACCGCATAAATGGTTCAACACCAGGAATCAAAACAACCAAGAACTTAAGATTCTGGAATCAAGTGAATGCAAATATCATCAATGAACCAAAGACAGTAATCATTTGTTCCTCTGTGTGTGTGTCCTTGAGCTAAGGAAGCTGGAACAGAAGAGGATGGGCTTCCTCGTGGAAGTGTCATACGTGTTATCGTTTTATTGGCTGGTGGATTTTAAGCAAATCCTAAAACGTTTGCCTTGGCACGTGGTTTGCTCTTACGGGGACGTAGAGAAACAGACGCTTGGTGGATACCATGCATTTTCGTCACCTTTCGCCACCGCCTACTCCACCTTCCTATACTTTCTCCGCTCCTTTCACCTATTGTCAGAAATCTTATCTCTTTTTTTTATTTAAAAACATTTTTTCCTTCTTATTTAATCTCTTTTAAGGTTGGCAAGTTGATTCTTTTAAAAAAGGAGAATATTCTTGGTTTACAAGAGAAATTGAAGATGATTTTGCCTAGTGTTTGAGTGGCGAAAGAATACAGTGGCTGTTGCGTGTTGGATTTGGTGGTGGGATTTTTTCTTCCAGATCTTGTGGTCCGTTTGGTATTGGCTGTCGCTTTAAGGAAGAACTGTTATTTGATTTTCTGGTCTAAACTAAATATCAGGTTGAAGTTCCTGGGCTGCATTGTCACAATCTACTTCCCAATCAAATTATTTTCTGAAAAAAATCATCTAGGAATGCACCTAAACTGGAAAATGTTCCAAAACAGGAAGAATTAGAATTAGGAAATCTTGTGGGAAAGTAAGTTCAAGGAAAAATATATTTTCCCACCGATTCAGACTAAAGAGCAGATTGAGATCCATTCAGGGCAGTGAAGGATCTATAGAAAAAAATTTGGGGTGAGGAAAAATTCAATCGAGCGAAATTAAATTTATTTAGTTTTTCAAACAATTAGTACCGCTTACGTAGACTCTTCTTTACTCTCTATTGGAAATTCAGATGAGGCAGCCTCCTCACCTTTGTCCAAGGACCGCCACTGATTCAGGAAACAAAATGGATAGTGTAGATTCTATTCATCATAGCATGTGCAATTGCATGTTATTTTACTATGTATTTGCTAGAATAGTTAGCATACTTTGCAAATTGTTGCACGCACGCACACACACACACGATAACCGGCTCAAATGGTGATGGTAATTCCTACTCGTCCCTCTACTATTCATCCCACCCTACATCATGTGGGGTGGATTTTCAAGGGAGGAAAGACCCTGCAAGCGGGATAGGGTTGGGTTTAACGTAAACCCATCTCATCCCGATATATATATATATATATATATATATATATATATATATATATATATATATATATATATATATATATAAGTATTTTACATCTAAGACATGTATATATTTATATATATACATATAACTCTATATATACATAATAACTTTTAGTTTAAAAAATAAAATATCATAAAAAAATCTTTTATATTTTTATAAATATATATAATATTAAATAATTTTAAAAATTTATTTTTAAGAATTGAAATGGGGCAGTGCGGGATGTATAAAGAGGATTCTAGAGTGGGGTGGTGCAGGTAGAGTGAAAACCCAGTCCACCCTACTCCATTGCCTTCTCTAGGTTCAAATGAAACATATTGCAATATACCAAAATCAGAAATATTGTGTATAGTTGGGTCTAAATATTGTACACAAGTTTAATGCTTTTCTTTTTAACTTCTCAAAAAGGAAAGTGTAATGTTATTCAACTTGAAATTTCTCTGGAGAAAAAAGAAAAGAAAACGAAATCTCAATTACCGTGTATCGCCCATTTATTTTCATGATTCGTACAGTAGGCCAAATTTATCTGATTAAATTGGATATTATATATTTAAGAAACTTTCTGTTTTATTGGCAAGGTGGGTTTAGCAGACATATGCGTGCCCCGGATATCGAACTCAAGAACTTTGACTTGCAGTTCTTTAGTTGACCTTACTGCTCCTGGTGCATAATACAATAAATTTCACGAAGAGGGAAAAAAGAAATAATTGCATCTGTCTCTCTTCCCCCCATATAAATAAACTAAAGATCCATATACGGGAACTCAATTCCATTTCTCTGCAGTCCACAAGAATGCCATGGAACCAAATAATTAAGCAAACACAAGTTACACGCTACTAAACTCTTGCCATTTTCTGATTAAAACAAAAGTTGGAGTTCTTGGAAGTCTCTGTGCCTCTGAAAATAGTACAGGAAAACATGGATCAGATTTGGACCCAAACAGGAAACGATATGCAGCATCCAGGCAATTGCTCTCAATAACTGGACAAACGATTTGAGTCACTAACAGCGATTGTCCTCTCTGATACCATGGCAATGAACTTGGTAGCATTGTGGCATTCAGCGCACACCCTCAAGTTCTCGAATGTATAATAAATTGGAGTCCCAACCTTTGTCTGGATAAGTATAAACACGATCATCAACCTTTCACTATCTATGATTCAATAAGATTTGCTCCTTCTCATCTTCTTCTACATCCTGCAAGACAGAGCTGAAATCTGGTGTATAACCAATGCTCTTGGTCTTTCCGATCAATACCTCCATTTCCTCGTAGATTGCTTCGATATGCAAATGAGTGGCATAGTTCAGAGTTCAGACCCATTCAAATTGGATTCGTCTTGGCATACAGATGGATTAAGCAGGTCGTCACATATATAGATCATTGTGCCGACCCATTAAAATTGCTCAGGCGTACTCATGTATTTCAGTTCCTTCTCTTATGGCACCCAACCGTGAAAAAACCATGCAATCTCTGGCGTGAGTTCAGAACGAACCGCTTTCATAGGCCCAGACGAGGTGACGTGACACAATTTAGATTAGTATCCCTGTAAATTGGTATGACTTCATTTATGTTAGTTGAGAAAGGTTGCTTGTAACGATGATCAAAGAACGCTCTTGTAAGAAGATATGAAAAACTAGATAATGAAAATGTTAAAAGAGGAAAAGGACGAGCACAAAAGTATTGAAAAGAAACAATAAAGAATGATCTACTTTATATTTAGTTAACTAATACCAAGACACATGATAGGGCTATGTGGAAACAAAGAATCCATGTAGCCGACCCATCTAATATGGGAGAAGGCTTAGTTGTTGTTGTTGGAGCAAACCTAGGAGAGGTTGGACCCCATGGTGGACTAGCCTAAGTGTATTTGATTCATAGTGCTATAACATTAATGGCTTAGAGCCACTTGTAAGGACAGTTTCATAGTTTCATGTTTGATTCACGAGTAGTACGGATACTTGGGTTTTCAGCAAAGATGGAGTACCAATACTATTAGAGAAAAAAAGGTTCTTTAGTTTTCATCTTAAGCTCTTGGGTCCAATTCTTGTAGCTTACCTCTTTCCCAATATCGAAGTTTTTGACTTAAATTAGGCTAATGGAACCACAGTTTCCTGTCGGTGAAGGGTTCAATGTTTGATTGACAACCGAATTGTGAGTACAAAAAATCAAGTTCTAGTTCCGTGGGATCCTTGTATCCAAACATACCCTTGGGCTCTAAGATACTGGTGGTCTACTTTACAAGAAAAAGAGTTTCATCGAACATATAAATTAGAAACAGAATCACATTCGAAATGGATTCCACATATGTGGAGGGCTTAGAATTAGAATCACATTTGAAACTAATTTGTGATTGGAAAGGGCTTAGAAAATCCAAGTTGAGAGTTTAGTGAGATTTCATCCATTTATGTAGGGGTTGGTCGAACTCGAATAGGTCAGCATGACTATCTTATTGTTCTTGGTGATTCCAAAGGTATTCAATTGTGGAATCAATTGTATTTGATACTTTGATGAGAGGGTGATCTAGTGAGATTCGAGGTGTACGAGATTTCATAGAGGCAAAGTGGATTCCAAACAATACTTTCTCTGATATATGGAACCTACTTTGTTGCAATTGATCAATGACTTGGATTAGCTCCTACATCACAAATGAATTCCTTTCTATGAGGTATGTCTTGGAAGTGATCATGAATGTACATTGGAATCGCATGGGGGCGAAGTAGATGCAAATACAAAAAGATATGAGCTAACTAAGCAGCACCAAGTAAATATCATGCATTATACTTGACATTGTGTGTATGTGTGACTTAGTTTTCATGACTGGTCTTATCTTGTGAGATTTAGTGACAAGAATAGAATTGGTACCCTCACTAAGACGAGACATGAACACACAAACATTATATATATATATATAGAGAGAGAGAGAGAGAGCTCAAATCTCTAATAATTTGTACTGGTTTATTAGGGCCCTTCAATCTCTTTATAGACTGACTGCCCTAAGCCACATCTGGGCCCTACCTCTCATCACATGTTAGCATAGAGAAATAGAGAGGGTCATCTCAGCCATGTCAAAAGGTGGGGCCAGTTGAAATTAGCTTTTATATATATATATATATATATATATATATATATATATATATATATATAGTTCATGCACACATCAATCTATGTTTAAATATACTTTTAAATCTCAACCGTTTGATTGATAATATTCAAATCTCATAAATAAAAATATATATTAGTGCTTTTTTCAGGGACAATAAATATGTTTGGTGTACGTTATCTTTTTGACTAAAAAATCTCAACTATTGATCTTGAAAATCGAATGATTGAGATCTTTAATAATACTTAAGCATGATTGGTGGGCGCATGTACTAAATTCTCTCTCTACATATATTATATAAATAACAGTAAATGTTCAATCTTCATCCTGTTCAAATCTATTATATCATCTCAAATGTTCGACCTTTGAGGTGAATGGTTGAAACGATATACAAAAAAATATTTAATGCACATGATAGAAATATTTGAATAGATTTGAGAAAAATTACAAGTAATTTTAATTTAAATCTTCACCCTTGGTCATGTTAATCAAATAGTAACAATTTTTTAATAGATTTGAACATGAATGGTGTTTCAGCATTTACATATATATATATATAAGTTGGTGTGTAGTGACTGATACCAACTAGATCGGATGCGGAGCACTATTAGCTCAGACAAAATTAGGTGACACCTGTTTGTGTGACTTCTTCTTTGTCCTATATAATTTAATGAGTAAGGCGTGGCCATTGATACAGATGCATATATATAAATATCGAGGCAATGGTGATGGGTCAATCATGATGACACCAAAAATTATTGTGGCTAAGGAAAAGGAAGAAAAGAGTGCATGTCATTGCGTTTGATTTGCGTTGCAGGACCATCACCTCATTACTCTTACAGTGCGGCCACGCAATCGAGACCGCTGGTTTTGCCCACCAATTCAACCGGCCGGTGGCGACCAGACTCTTTAGTTGCAAGAGAAGAGGTGTCACCTGTGAGCAAATAAAGGAAAAAAAGTAAAAGCCATTTTTTTTAATTGCGATTTGGTGCCCATAACTCCTTTCCTATATTTTAATAAAAGAAAAAAAGCATGGCAATGATGTTGACAAAGAAGATTTCTTGTTTGAAATTCGGAGTATATATGCCGTTGTTGTTGATGGGGAGTTCAATTTTTGTGGGGAGTTCTAAGTTGTATATGTGCCTATTTCTTAAGGAAAAAAAAAAGATTGAAATTTACTGGACAGACACTATTGTGTTTGAAAGATCAAGAAATTATTTTTGAATGGGACAGACAATAGAAGATCATGAAAAAGTCCCAAGATCATGAAAAAATCCCTGCCTGTTTAAGATTTCACAAAGAATCACGGTTTGGGGTTCACTCAAAATTAAGGACATTCAAATAGAAGATCACAAGTTCAATTCTCAGGATGTATAGGGTCTACCTAACTGAGGATGCCAATGAAAGAAAACTACAACAAACCAGTTCGTCAAATTATAAGCCCTTGCAATACCAAAACCAAAACCAAAACCAAGCCTTCTTTGTCGTTAAATATGATTGGATACATGTATTATGCGTTTCAGTTAAGCTTGATCTTGTGCCATATTAGAAAACAAAGATCCAAGCACCTTGCTGACCCGGGTTAACCGTTAACCAGAGAGGGGGACAACCATGCTGCTAAGGTCAGGAACAACTTTGATAAAAGCTTCAAAAAGCATGGATTATTTTGTTAAATACAAACAGGGGAGCGGCCTTTCAGTGATTGCTGATACCTGTGGGTCTAGAACGCAAAAATCCCTTATTTTCTTTTTTAATTCAATTATGTTAGTGCAGGCGTTATACAATAGACAACCCTATGATATAAAACCTTGCGTCAATTTTCATGAAATACATGCAACTACTAGAACTTATTTATTTGAGAAAACTTAAATGAGAGGCCTAAATTTTGCATGAAGTTGCAGGAAACCTACTGTGTGCCTAAGAGGCGCATGGTGTAATGGTAGGACATTAGGCTCAATGATGGAAGATCAGGAGTTCAATAATTGAAGGGCTACGGAGGTGTATATTTTTCAGTACGCATAACCTAAGATTGAAGATGAAGATGTATAGCCTACACAGCCGTGGACTACGATAGCCCCAAGTTGTAACCGTGGGCTATAATACATAACGCATGGTGAAACTGGTTGCTTCCCTTCATCACTTGAGTATAATGACAAAGGAGATAGGTGGTTTGATTTAATAACAAACAGTAGCCAAATTTTTAACTGTATTATTTATATTCACAACTTAGGTGGGCCTTATCAAAGTTGGTCCATATGGAAATCTTGGTAGGTAAAAAGCGTAATGTTTAGGTAAGAAATGAATAGCTTCTCTTATTTTGGCACAAACCAAGATCATGAACAATTAGAAGAAGCAAATATCCTCAAAGCTATTTCTTGGCCTTTTCCCCATATGTTAGAGCTTCCTTAGTTATGATTTACTATTATTGGTTTGCTTCTGACTCCCAATTGCTAACTAATCAAAACGACTTCTAAAAGCAAGTTCAAGATCATTCTTTCTTAGCAACACTGATGGCCGATGGGGAGATCTTGTAATTTTAATGGAATAATTCCTTGCACTCATTTAATGGATACATCTAGGTGGAGGTCTGCAGCTTGTGCCTGGTTCGGCGGGTTGAACCGAACCTGAGTTGTCTATGGAACCGGAAGCACGCCGGGAACCCTTCCAGTTAGGTTATTGTTCCACTTATGAAGAAACTAAACATGAACTGGAACTGGCGGTTTCAAACCATATTTTGGTTTCCGTTCTAAAATCCAATCTTTATTGAATGGTTTCTTTCATATGAAAGCAAAACAAAATGGGAAACAGAGGTGGTCGGTTTTGTTCCGGTTCTAGATTTTAGTGCCACTGGAACTGGCATTTTGGAACCTGAACCTAGTTTACATTGAACCTGCCAGCTCTACGTCTCGGCACTTACATATTGAAATATGAGCACCTTATATATATATATATATATATATATATATATATATATATATATATATATGTGTGTGTGTGTGTGTGTGTGTGTGTGTGTGTGTGTGTCATAATAGATCTAGACGCTTGTATCGGATCGGCTCACATCATACCATGGACTTATGAACCCTAACTACAGAATGGAGGTGGTCAACTTTTTTTTTAAGGGGTTATAGAGAAAACTAATGTCTAATTTTGAAGTTGCTGGTTGGTGTGGTTTGCTTTGGATATCACTGTGCTTCACATGCAGCAGTCCCCACCTTATCTTCCTCTCAATATGACATGAAAAAGCTAACAAACAAGAAAGAGATAATCAAATATCCAAAGCTCTTATCTCCATTTTTCAAGGCATTGACTTGCCTTGGATCACTGTGAAGTTGCCCTTCGTTAACATTTGAATATCTGCATTACCAACATATTCATCTAACAATCAACATTAAGGAGACCTTGCTAGAATTCATAATTGGATGACTCATGCATTTTGAAGCTTTTTTCTTTAAGCAAGTGACGATCATTTTGATTTATGGACAACTAATGAATAATTGTGAAGAGGAATCCTTCAGCATCACACTTGGAGTTGGATATTCTAAACTAGATCTAGCTTACGTTAACTGTTAGCATGGAATATAACCGAGTTCTATGGACACAAAGAATCCATGTAGAAACTCATGTTGTATGTGTCTTGATATAACAAGAATGGTCAACTCTAGCTTTAGTCATCCTCTTAGGGAAGTTAACAAGAAGTTAACCGATGTGGTTGATTAAATCAACAGACAAAATGTCGACAGAGGACAATTATATCTAGAAATAAGCTTCTAACAAGGTATACTGCAAACAATTCGAACCTTGAATGGCTTCTCTTTTGGCTAAAGAAATTCTCATCATAAGCAACAAAAGGTTATTTTCCTGAAGAAAATCTTGCAGAGTAAACAATATGGTCCAGGAGGCTATACATATTACAAGACAGATATATCGGTATAATGAAGGGAATAAAGTCTGACACACAAACACACAACCCATATGTGTGTGTGAGTGAATGTATGTCTAGATAGAGAGAGAATCAGATTTTTCGTCTAAAGTTAAATTAGACAAAAACAGTAGAATGGCTGAATAATTTGGTCTCTCTCTCTCTCTCTCTCTCTCTCTCTCTCTCTCTCTCTCGTAAACAACTGCTGACATTTATCATAAATTAGTCGTGACTCTGGTAATAAGTTCCTGTGGAGATTAGTTCGAATCTTCCTCCAAATAAAAGAACCTCACATCCTACTGGAAGTGGAAGGAAAAGGAAACGAAAGGCTTATTATGAAAAGGGGGAACGGATACAGTGGCAAATCTAAAAGATGAGGAAGAGGACAAGCTTTTCAATATAATGCATTGCGGTGTTCAAAGTGAGCATCGACTTAAGGAGAGAGAGAGAATGTGACTGGCTAAGGGGGTAGCCCGATACGCGGCATAAGCCACCTGGTTGGTCCACGTTGAGCTGAATTTAGGGTTTTAGAGGGAGGAGGGGGGGGGGAGGCGGGCGGAGATCTATAAGTGGGTGGGCTGTCTGTGAGGGGGACACAACAACCATTCAGATACTCCGTTCAATTCCATAATTTACCAATGTTTACCAACATAGGGACACCTGGCAGGTGTTCACCAATTATACCGAAAGCAGAACCCCTTCCCCTCCTCTCTCTCCTCCTTCCTTAAAGATAATAGAGGTTGATGAATGCCACTGCTGGAGACATTGATCTGTACTTCCAACTCTCAGTTTCATGGTTACTTCTACAACCGGATAATCTGTACTGAAACACAGCTTTTCTCTCTCCCCTTTGGGCGTCTGCTTCTTCTTCACTCTCTCTTTGCTTCTCTTTGTTCTTGGGCTCTCCTTCTCTTTCTTAAAGATAGAGCTTGATGATTGCCAGTGGGAGAAATTAATAGAAATTAATCTGTACTTCTACCTCGCGGTTTCATGGTTACTGCTACAGCCAAATAATCTGTACAGAAGCACTGCCTTCTCTCTCTCTCTCTCTCTCTCTCTCTCTCTCTCTCTCTCTCTCTCTCTCTCTCTCTCTCTCTCTCTCTCTCTCTCTCTCTCTGTGTGTGTGTGTGTGTGTGTGTGTGCCTACTTTGTTTGGTCAGAAAATCTTTGATAATTGTCTTCTATGCTCATTTAACTTACACATCTCTCTCCCCCCTCTGCCTTGTTCTGTCTGAAACTCTTCGGTTGTTGCTTTTATGCTCATTTAACTTGCATCTCTCTCTCTGTGTGTCTAAGTGGAAGCTTTGTCTTAGGGTTTGGTTTCTTGTTTCTAATTTGAACTTTGTTAGTGGATGGAGCAAGAATAAGTGGAAGAAAGCAAAAAATAGTTGATTACCGTATGCTGTTTCTTTGACATTTCCGCGTCTCTTTTTCACTCATCGGATTACTGGGTGTTAGTTTTTCTGGATCAGCTTGGATCTCTGGAAGGGATTTCTCTCGGTTTATGCTTTTCTCTTCGATGGAGGTTCGCAATGGGACTCTAAGTGAGGTTTTAGTTGGTTAGTTTACTCCTAGTGGAGTTTGGTTTGGGTTCTTTGGCTGGTTAACTTCTGTGGTTGTTGGATCTTGGGACTGGGAGTGACAGCGTATGGTGATTGTAGATCTGCATCGTAACGACTTGACTAAATTGGATTCCGTTAGAATTAATGATTTGATGTTCGTTTCTTCGCTGTGGATGTCTTTAGAAGAAAAGTCAACTAAAGTGGTTTGGTGTTGTGTTCTTTGCATTTCTTCGCATTTGGGGCTGAATCTACAATCGAACCTGTTTGAATCTTTTGAAGTTGGGGATTTGATCTCGTGGAGTAGAGAAACGGATATTGGTCATGACATCTCTGAATCTTGCCTAGGGTTCGGTTGAATTTGTGTTTCGAGAATCTTTTACTGTTTGAATTGAATAAGCATCTGATTCAGTGTTCTTGGTAGCTTAGATTTGCTGAAAAGATCAGAAGTTTACTCTTGATTGGAACATGGCTTCCAATTTGAACTTCAAGAATGTGCTCGGTTCTGGGTCCGAGAATGGTCCTCGATCTGGAAATGCCAGGATAGGCAGTTACTCATTGTCACGACAATCGTCCATCTACTCATTGACTTTTGATGAGTTCCAGGGTGGACTTGGGAAAGATTTTGGCTCCATGAACATGGATGAATTTCTGAAAAATGTCTGGTTTGCAGAAGAGGCCCAGGGGTCCAATTTACCACCAGATGCACCCGAAGGGAATTTGGGTAATTTAGCTAGGCAATTCAGTTTGCAGAGGCAGGGTTCCCTAACTCTGCCTAGGACATTGAGCTTGAAGACAGTGGATGAGGTTTTCAGGGACATGATCAAAGAATCCATGGATCAAGGTAACACTGTTGTCTCTTCACTGCCACAGAGGCAGCCAACGCTCAGGGAGATGACTTTGGAGGAGTTCTTAGTGAAGGCGGGTGTTGTCAAGGAAGATGACCAATCTATCAATATATCAAGCAATGAAATTCTTGGTGGTAATTGTTGGAGCAACTCCATATCAAATGGCAATTCTCAAGGTCAATCTGATGTTCACCTAGTTACTGTGTTTGGACAACCAGATCAAGCTAATGGTAATTTGGTAGGCATGCCATATCAAGGAATTGTTGATTCATCTGCTAATAATGTTAATGCACTCGAAGAAATTAGATCACAGCCGTTGGAACGATCTCAGATTCAGCAGCAGCAGAAAGTTTCATGGCTTAATAATCAGTATAACCAAATCCCTGTAGTTCAACAGACTAAACAGCAACAACTTCAGCTCTTCCAGGAGCAACCTTCAACTGGTTATGCATCACCTACTCAATTGACCACTAACGTCAATGTAACAAATCCAAGTGTAGGAAATGGTCTGTCGTTGTCTCGCATAGGTGGTGTTGCAGGAAATGGTACTCAAGTTGGACCGACAGGGGTTGCAGATTTAAAAGCAAGCACTGTAGCGGTTTCTCCTGCCGCCAGTGCCTTTAATAGCGGTGGCATTCAACCAGCGGCTGGAATTAGTCCGACTGGCCTAGGATATTCATCGGTTGCTGTAACCACTGTATCTCTTGCAAACCCACTTTCCTCAGATGGCTTGAACAAAAATGATGGTGATAACTCTTCATTGTCTCCAGTTACTTATGCTGTTAATGGAGGCCTAAGAGGAAGAAGATGTGGACCTGTGGAAAGGGTTATTGAGAGAAGGCAGAGGCGCATGATAAAGAACAGAGAATCAGCAGCAAGGTCTCGTGCTCGAAAGCAGGTAACTTCCAGCTATATTTTGCTCAGCTGTGAATCTTATGCATCGTTTTGAAGAACTAAATCCATCTGCATTTAGTTTTTTTTCTATTTCTGTTTCTTGTATATGATGCTTTAGTGATGCGTTTCACACAATTGATGTTATTGGAAAGGCTGATACTGGAATGCATCTATAGAGTCCTGAATCTATAGTTATCTGTAACCTCTGCCTAATTATTGAAAATGCTTTTGTTTTCCTGATCAAGAACATGCGATGAAGGGCTAGATGTTCCTTTACTGCTTCATTTCCCGCAGACCTGGGAACATCTACCATCCTATGTGTACTTGATTATATAATAGTTGCGTCGATACTATCTTTAATCTATATACATCGCATGTCATATGCACATGCATTTATTTCCTTCATTGCTGAATATCATTTCTGATTTCTTTCAATAAACTGAATTTGCAGGCTTATACCATGGAATTGGAAGCTGAGATATCAAAACTCAAAGAAGAAAACATAAAATTGCAGAAGAAGCAGGTAATCTGTCTTGCCGCACTTACAAACTAAAGTGGAAACAGTAAAGCAAAAAGATATCTCGCTTTCTCCTTATCTTTGTTGTTTAGAGCTTGGAATTTTCCCTCAAGCTTTACATATCACAAATTCTTTTGCAGGCAGAAATTATGGAAATACAAAAGGCTCAGGTATGATTAGAGCAAGGATGGTGTATATTTTCATGTGAAGTTTTGTCCTAATATGTATACTGAATTTCTTCTAAACAAGTTTGCGTAGTATTTCAAGTGACAATCCAGTTGTTCTCGTTCACAGATTCTAGAGAAATTGAACCAGCAGGCTGCACCGAAGAAAAGATGCTTGAGGAGGACAAGCACGGGCCCCTGGTAGATGTAATAGGTCCTACAGGGAGTTATAGCATCGCCTTAAGTTAGAGTTAGATGTACATACGATCATGATAGGAGTTGGCAGAGAAGGTTCTTTTGAGAGTTGTCTTTTGTCCTTCTAACTTTGATGCCCTTCTGTTGTTTTGCCATCAGAGATAGTGAACAAATTACAGCATCAAACTACATTTCGATCACCTGAAGTTATCTGCGTCAATATGGATAAAAATCGCAGGAAGTTATTTACTTGTGACAGTTTTATGATTTCTTGTCAGTGCTGTATTCCTATTATACGCCTGTCCTCTGAATCACATTGAACATTTTACCTTCTCTCTCTTTTCGTGTGCATCCATGGGGCATGTTAAGTTGGTCTAGAGAGCAACAATTAGACCGGTGTTGAGCAGTTATTCATCAGCCTTTACAAAAGATGTTCCTGGTACTAATGAAAATGAACATTCTGAAATAGATGTATGGTCATATAAGGAAATAACGTTATTAGAAACATATTGAAAGTTACACCAATAGATAATAAAATAAGAGAAAATTGTTTAAGATGGTTTGAATACATGCAAATACAACTATGATAAAAAGGCATTAGAAACTAGAAACAAACTAGGAATGATATCAATAGAAGATAAAATAGAAAAAATTAGTTTAAGATGGTGTTGATACATAGAGAAGTGATGAAAGGAAGTTTTGATAAGAAGGTAAGAAAGTTAAGGAGAAAAAGGAAGACACAAAAGTGTTGGAAGAAAATACAACAACAACTAAGCCTTTTCCCATACTAGACGGGGTCAGCTACACGGATTCTTTGTTTCTACAGAGCTCTATCATATGATATGTTAGCAGCTAACTTACAATAAGCTAGATCATTCTTTATTGTTTCTTTCCAACACATTTTTGGTCGTCTTCTATCTCTTTTAATACTTTCCAAATTTAGTTTCTCATACCTTCTTAGAGGTTCTTCTTCTGATCTTCTTTCTATATGTCCAAACAATCTTAAACGATATTCTCTCATTTTATCCTCTATTAGTGTCACTCCTAATTTGTTTCTAATAACTTCATTATGTATACGATCTTTTCTTGTATAACCACTCATCCATCTCAACATCTATATTTTTGTCACAGACATCTTTTGTACATATTGATGGTTAACTGCCCAACACTCAGAACCATAAAACATGGCAGGTCTAATTGTTGCTCTATAATATTTACCTTTTAACTTAAATGGTATCTTTTTATCACAAAGAATACCTTATGCTCCTATCCATTTTAACCAACCAGCATTAATTTTATGCGTAACATCTTCATCAATTCTTCCATGACTCTGAAACATTGACCTTAGGTATTTAAAACTTTCCATTTGGGGGATGCAATGTGTGCCAATTTTAATTTCTATGTCCTCTAAAGTAACCAAATGATCAAACTTACATTCCATATATTCTATCTTTGTTCTACTAAGTCGGAGGTCTTTGCTTTCTAATGCTTCTCTCCATAGTTCCAATTTTCTATTAACTTTTTCCTTAGACTCCTCCACTAACACAATGTCATCTGCAAATAACATACACCAAGACACTTCATCTTGAATATATTTTGTTAACTCATCAATCACCATTATAAATAAGTGTGGACTTAAAGTTGATCCTAGATAATAAAAAATAATTTAGCTTTTGTTAAGTTAACTGTATGACACATGATCAAACTCTATGAAAACAAAGAATTCATGTAACCCAATCATCTTTTCTATTAACACATCAAATTTTAGGGTCGTGCTGCAAAAGCACTTGGGGTGAGGGCCCTTGGCAAGAGTTTTCAGAACGTTTACCAATATTTTCAAAGAAAAGTGAATGCCAACAAAATCTGTAAAGCTGTTCCAAAGGAGAACAGCAGACAGGATAAGGAGTCGACTCTCAAACAGAAGGTCAGGAGTTCGATAACTTATTTTGCTTGACCCAGCATTTTTACAAAAAAAAAGGTGTAGAGGTAGCAAAGACGTGGGGTGGTTCAAATTAGAACGTTACTACACCTTCCTATACATCTGCCAGGGCCCCGTTCTTGTCCTCCTCGAGCATCTTGCTTCGGATTTTTATTTTTTGGTGCGATCTGTGAATGGGAAATGAACTTGTCAGATCTCACCAAAGATTAAAAAAGAAACACCACAAACTTCTAAACAATCTTCTCTCAAATGATTTATGCAGTCTTTCATCATAGAAGTAGCAAACTTGATAAACAGAAAAGATCATTACACACTCAGACATATCATCTCCCTGCTATAGTTACTATGCCAGATATTAATTGGAACTGTGATTTAGTGTAAACGTTATTTTAGAACGAATCGAAACCTGATACGAACTCATGCCTCCGACGACCATGTCCGGAATTCGATCTACTGAGAAAAAGATCGCACACAGGCATCAATCCATGTCCTGAATTCGATCTACTGAGAAAAAGATCGCACACAGGCATCAATTCGTTCTACGATCGAAAGCCACAGCAACCTAATCACCATTAAAGTTCAAGGGGTTTCAGGCATCCTCCTCCAGTCTCTTCCTCCGAAGTAACTGCATTTGGAGGCAGTTCACTTGGTTATGATGTGATTTTCATTCTTATCGAGCTGGATCTTGATGTGCAGATTAATGCACCAACGATGGCTCACCTGTCTATGGGTTCAACTCACAAGTTGGTGGTCAAGAGTTTGATCTTGGGGCGTTTATCTTGCTTCAGCATCTCCATTGCACCGAAAAAGAAGGTGCAAATTGATGTAAACAGACCTTCCCCACCTTAAAAGCTTTTTCAAGATCTACCAGTGATTTAAGATAGCCGATCGATATCCAGCAAATTAGCAATCCAATCAGTGTCGACTCTTGCGAGCCATCACCCATGGTCATGAGATTCCAAATTCAAAGAAATGGATCAGAATCGAGTTTGGAGCAGTAGATATGGGCCCAGATCTCAGTAGACATGAATATAACCTGGTCACTGGCTCATTGTCTCCTTTTCAAATTCAAAATTAGATTATTGTCAACTATGTTTTGGATAATGAGCACCTTTTCCTCCCCACATGGGATTAAGTTCGAAATCACTCAAATCTGGATCTGGGAGGCCATTGGACCCTACCTGACCCATAAAAAACATGCATGTGATGCCACAAGGGACTAAAACATTGTATTCCATGTACAAGAATGATGGAAGTGGTTGCCTGCCTGACCTCTATGCAAATCCAAATCTGGTTGTCTGGTTGTTGCGGATTCAATTAGCAGAAAACTATCTTTTCTCGACCCGTGGCATAATTGGGTCCGCGCAAATGATCCACCAAATTCCTTTGTTCTTTAATGGTGATTTTTGGATTTAAACCCTAATTTATGGCAGAACAGACGGGCAGTAATTCACATGTATTGTAATCAAGCAATGGTGGCAGATCTCTTCATGGGCAAGATGAGGCTGCCGCGACACCCGAATTCTAGAAATCGCGAAAGATTAATACAAGGAATCTTTTTTTTTTGAAATTTATGTAGACCTCATCAACTGCCCAAAACAAACCAATTAGACCCAACACAAACCCACCTGAAACTAATATGCACCTGAGCAGACCCGACCCAAAAACTCATATTGACCTTATCATATACCAAACATTTTAAGTTGTAGAAAGTAGAATCATTGATGTGAAGGTATTTGTCAATAAAAAAAATTGAAATTTACCTAATCTTCATATAAAGATGATTACCAACAATTGGAAGTTACTAAAGTCCTTAATTGGTGTCATGAATGGTCAAGATGACATAAATCCTTTGAATGATCAGTTAAATCCAGCAAACCAACTCGACTCAAACCCGACCTTGTTTGTACCTGAACCAAGTTACAACAGGTCAGGTTTGGCCCACACTTCAGGCTCACTTGCAAAACAAGTTTAGCGAGGACCCCAAACCCGAAATCAAAACCTTTTGGACCATTGATACCTGTAATTACGACTTAAGGATCAGCTTAGGGTTTTTGTCAGTTAGCTCACTAATGGATGAAGTGTTTTTTTTAATCATTATTGAAAAATATGGAGTGATTACTTGAGGTCTCACGTGATAGCCCAGCTAAAAGTATTTATGCAAAGATTAAGTAGTGATTGCATGATCATGAGGCCTCATGTGATAGTCTACCTAAAAGGATTTATGTGAATACATGGTCTAGGTGGTGCATGACATGCGATTTTATACATACATGGACTCATCTTCATCTCTGTAATCACGTGATTTGAAGCTAAGGACCTTCATATATTTATAAAATACATACATTTTAAATATCACTAATGTTACTTACTCATAATCGATCATTGTTTTTAGGGAGTTTGAGTATAATAATACTACACTTTATATATTTTCAAAAATATTTAAATTATACTCATACTACCGAAAAATAAGGATGGACATGTCAAATATATATATATATATATATAAAGAGAGAGTCTTAGTTGCATTGGTGTGTAATCATGCACAAACAACATTGAGATTGAGATGGAAAGTGGAGATTTGAAGTGCAAATGTCATTGTCCGTTGTATTCTAATGTACCATGTATATTTGGTACTTTTACTTCAAATCTCACCATCCATGTCAAATATGAAATAGTGAAAATGTTTGTATAAGATTATGCATCAATTAAAATGCCCTCTCTCTCTCTCTTTATATATATATATTAACCTTGTCTTGCTAATTGGAAAAATCAAATGCAGCTAGACAATGATCTATGCTTCATCAATAATATGCATGTCATAAGATTAAACAAACAATCAGAAAGTTGATTTTTTTTTCGTTGGAGCAGTAAAATAATCTTGAGCGGCTTTAGTGGATGAGACGTGGGTTTAAATTTTTTCCTTTTAAGCAACATGTGAAGAATTAAGTAAACCTGTGACACAGTTGTCATGAGAATCTCTGATCAACTAAGTAAATTATATAACTCCAAGGATAGTGCAGTGTGAGATGGCTGATTGTCATTTAATTATTTACAGAGATTCAATGCAAATAAAAATAAAAATCTGTGGCCACTTACGGACATGATGATTTTAATGGGACGTCTAATTGAAGAAGGTCAATATTTTATTAGGTCATCCACTATGCAGCAGCGATGCATGATGGCCATGCATCCTCTGGTGTGAGAACCATTTCTCACAGTGTCTTGACATTGAATTCAGATTGTTGGATATAGATTTAGGTTATGCTTGTATCCCATTAGTCAGATCATTCAATGTCATATCCAACCCGATTCTGACCCATTTGCATCCCCATTAGGAGACGTCTAATTGAAAAAGGTCAATATTTTATTAGGCCATCTACTGTGCAGCAGCGATGCATGATAGCCATGCATCCCCTAGTGTCAGAACCATTTCTGGCAGTGTCTTGAGATTGGATTCAGATTGTTGGATATATATTTAGGTTATGCTTGTATCCAATTAGTCAGATAATTCAATGTCATATCCAACCCGATTCTGACACATTTGCATCCCCATCCATACTGCTCCATTATATTGGAGCTGAATAAAAACAACGAAGTGGAGCCGTACAGATGAAGGTACAATGAGAACCAAATTACTTACTATATTCTAACACCACAGACACACGCACATTACACACATATAGAGAGAGGGGGGAAGTCGTAAACGTATAAATAATGTCTTTTGGTGCATAATTTTGTATAAATATATCAAAATTAAAAAGTACAGTGATACTTTTAATTCAATCATCTACCATTGATCTCAAAGTTTGAATTATAAAGATGTTTATGCAAAATTATATATAGAGAGAGAGTATAGTCCATGCACATACTCAATTATGATCAAATCTACTCAAAGATTTTCATCATTCGATCAACATGATCAATGGTGGAGTTTTAAATTTAAAAAATATTTAATGTAGTATATAAAAATTATAATAGTACTGTTTTTTTTTTAATTTAAATCTCTATTATTGGTGATATCAATAGAACGGTAGAAATATTTTGATAGATTTAAGTATGAATAAGTATGCTCATATACCAATTTCTCTCTATATATAATATATACCATTCAATCAACATGATCAATGATGAAGATTTGAATTTAAAAATATTTAATGTATTATATTAAGTATGAAAATTGTAACGGTACTTTTCACTTTTAAATTCAAATCTCTATGATTTGTGATACCAGTCGAATGATAGAAATCTACATATATATATATATATATATATATATATATATATATATATATATATATATATATATATATAGAGAGAGAGAGAGAGAGAGAGAGAGAGAGAGAGAGAGAGAGAGAGAGACTAGAGTTATGGCTTCAGGATATCACTGACACAGCAATGGACACTAGACACCAAAAGAAACAAAAGTACTCATTTTGTCATTAATTAATTCCCAGTGACACCTAAAAAGAGAAAAAGGCAAACAAATATTGCATGGTTTCGTTAAACAACAGCTTTTAAAGAAGAAATTATTTTCGAAACGCAACTAAGATTTAACAAAAGAAAAGACACACCTACACTTGGTGACATTTTAGAAAGACACCCCAAACGATATCTAACTTCCACAAAAGCTGAAAATTTAGTTGCTTTTAAAAGTTTATAGGTCTCAATGGATCTTGAGTTGAAAGTTTATGGATCTATCGTTTAGGTTATCTTATGAACAAATTATCTTTAATCTCCTCTGTGGGATCTAAAGAGGTGGGCATACACAAGTCTCTATCTAGTGACGGGGTGGACGGCCGAAAATCAAAACAAAACCGAGGTTTTTCTTGCTTTACACAAGGTCGCCTATGTAGATTATAGTCATTATTATACACAATTTTTTGTTATATTAGCATTTTAATTGTAAAAAATGTAAAGCTTATGTTTTATTGTTCTAAAAATTTTGACCCATTAGATGAGGTGTAAGGGGAGAAATAATAATTCTGAAATCTGGGATATGGGTTATATACTGTGGCCTGATCAAATTAACCACAAAAAAGGTCTTGTGACAATTTGCAGAAGTTAGATCCGCTTTTACAATTTCTAACTCCTTTATATGTGCTTCTGACAATATCCAAAGAGTTAGGTGGCCTTTTTATTATTACAACATCTTTAGGTACGTTTTTGAAATTTTATCTTAGTTAAATATAATGAACGTCATGCAAGATGAGCTTTAATAAGACAGAGGCAGTAAAGAGGGGCCGTCTGGTCCGGTCTAATCAATTAATTACTTAATTATCACAGATAAATACAGAGAGAGTACGCAAACTCGCAGAGAGAGAGAGAGAGAGAGAGAGAGAGAGAGATCTTCAAGTACGCAAACTCGCACATAGCTGGAGGCTGCACGCACCCTCTTCAGTGTTCCCTCTGGAGGCCTTCTACACAGTACACTCACTGTATATAGTGTTTCAACTAACTTTATGCCCCTTACCTTTGACAGTATTGCAACATCATCCTGTGCCCTCTAACAATGACAGAACCCTCGTCATATTTGTAAATTAAAACTTTTTAAACGACATTATACATATATTTTCAAGTTTTTTCTCCTTTAAAAATGTCTATGTTACTAAAACTAGATAAATTTTATTACTATTTATTTGGTTTGAACGTATAAGAAGAAGATTAAAAGAAGAACATGTAAGAAGGTATGAAAAACTAGATTTTAAAAGTATTAAAAGAAGTAGAGGACGACCACAAAAGTGTTGAAAATAAACAATAAAGAATGATCTAGCTTATTATAAGTGGTCTAGTATAGGAAAAAGCTTAGTTGTTATTTATTTATTTACTTAGACAACGTTTTATGTTCAACCATGTGAGGTTTGAGGAAACTGAATTTCTCACAAGTTTTTTCGTACTATTTGCCTTGTGATCAAGTAACAATACTTGAGTTTTTGGTTGCTGGGAATAGCAAAAATATATTAGATTAAATGAATATTTCACTACTTAAATGACCCTAAAAAGAGTAATTATTTTAAAAATCACATCGTTATTGCGTGTGGTAGATCTACATTGAGCGGAGGTGGGGCGGTATAATCTCGTACATTGTTCCTCTTTAGAGGTAATTTTTTCGCTATTCGGCACACCCTATTAGATTTTGTTTAGGGAAGTGGCTTGAAATCTTAAAAGCGAAATACTGAAATGAGGTCTTATTAAGTTTAACCTAAAAATTTTGGGGTTGAAGCTTTCGGAGCTTCAATCGCATTACCTGAATGCTAGCTTGAAATGTTCTGGATTTGGGTTCATGGATATGGATCTGGGTCAGTTATGTCCAGTCTTAGCAACTAGGTTCAGATTCGTGATTTCATGGATTATAGGATACGGATATGAATCTGGTTATCGTCAATCCGGATCCGATCCGTTGGCATACGCTGGGTAGGATCGACTGGATCCCTTTCCATGGACTGGTCTGTCATTTTAAGATACAGGGGACATATATGCCATTTTTTAAAAGAATTGGGTTATAAAATGCCTCGGCGTTGGCGCTCACTCTTCCACCATTTGTTCTTTCTTCCTCGCCGCCGTTTCGGCTAACGGCGCGACTCCGTCCTCCTGGAGATCGAGAGGAACCAAAATGATAGGGTTCTTTTCTGACGGTAGATCGAAGATCGGATTTGATACGAAGGGGCGAGAGGACAGTCCCGACTCGGTCATCACGCAGGGAAGCGTCTTCTCCTCGGCGACGGCAAGCATAGGCCGCTCATCCTGCGAATCCGACGGCCGGGAGTGCGACTCGTCGGTTTCCGCTATCTCGAAGGTATATTCTCCCTTTCCGCCCGTTTCTTCTCACACTGTGCTGAATTGCTATACTCTTTTGCTCAGTTTCGTTCAATGAATTCTCGTTTGAGATCATTTTGTGCGAGATCGTCCACCTTTTCGCAGTAAACAAGACACGTACATTTTGATATGCGGCTTTTTTGCAGTGCTTCGTTCTAAATGTTGAAATTAAAAGCTAAAGATGTGTAAGGAGTAAAATTTTCTTCGATTTTGTAGCTTACGAAGCTAAAATGATCGTCATCGGTATCTTTGTTCGATCTTAGTGAAGAAGCTACCAGAGCCCTTTCTTACTGTCCTTTTTTTCCTTTCTGGTAGTATAGACTTCAGAGCTTTTGAACACTTTTGTCTCTTTATTTATGGAAAAGATCTGAATAGTCATTGTCCTCCGAATATGTAAAGGAAACTTGAGTAAAATAAGCAGTCGTGATAAAACTTTAGGATACTTTAGGAATACAGAAATTTTCGTGGAATGCCCCCAAAATTCGATTTGTTTGCATCAAAGATCTTGGCCTTTCTAGTTTTCAAAGTGTCTTCTCTTTTACAAATTTTCTACTTCGTCTTTAACATTTTACTTCTGCTGAACTTCAGACTGTTTATTTCTTAAATATTCAAATTCTAAGTATCACACGCCAAGTTCTATTGTGTGTGTGTCCAAACACTTGTTCGTAAGTATTTCAGATTCATGCCTTTTCCTAATTAAATCTGCGCCTATTCTTGATTAACCATAATTAATAGCCCAATTGGGCAATGAATATAGATTGCCCTTACTGACGTTCATATTCAGGAACTTTTAATACCTCTAATCAACCATTAACACCTCTTCTGCTTTATGATTCTGTTTTACTCATTCGCCCAAGAAATGAAATAAAGTAAAATTCAGTACATGGTGTGAGGATACAAAGAAAGATATAACGAGAGAGAAGAGCGCGGTCGTAGGAGGAAGTCGAGTATCTTTTTCGTGGTTGCTAGTTTTCTGCTTTCTGAATATGAGCTCTCAATCTGGTTTGTGACGTCCTATGTGAAGAAAAAAATCAGATAATGTTTGTTTTGATCCAGCATTTGGCAGGACGCGATTGGAAAGGTGCTTCACGTGCTCTCGATCTTGATCCAAACAGGGATTCGGCAACGAAAAGCAGTCCCAAAGATGCCCGAAAGAAGGACAACGCAGAAAGAGGTGAGTAATCAGATAGAACCATGTGTGCTTGTACTGCACATAATCACTGCCATGCCCGTCTTTTTCCTTCCTTTAATCTCGAATGCGATTCGCACCATCGTTTTCAATCGTCTTCAATACCCTCATTGTTGATTCTCCCCCTTTATGTCATCCTCTCCAACTTTTCTCGTGTAATTTTCTCAGGAGAGGACGCAAGTGGCACTAAATATTTCTTCTCTGACGCTCTCAAAGGTAATTTCTCACGGACCATAGCTCTGCTGCTTGCTTTCCTTGTCCTTTTCTGATCTTTCTAATGGCTTTCGTTTGTTTTCTTATGTGAAAAGAGTGCCAGAAGAGACGACTAAAGTCCGAGAAGAAATGGACTAACTCTCTGGATCTGAACAACCCGGCCGATGCTCACGAATCGCCGAGATTGGGCTCGATGGTGCTCCAGCAGAAGAGCTCGTCGTCGTCGCGGAAATCAGCAACATCGGCGAGCCCGGACACGCCTTCTCTGCGGACCGTCTTCACCCAGCAGAAAGGGACTAGCGGACCCAGGCGCACCCTGAACGTGCCGGCGGGGCAGATCTACTATGGCAAGAACCTGCCTTCGAAGTGGGAGGACGCGGAGAGGTGGATCTTTAGTCCGGGTAGCAACGAAGCCTCGAACCCAAACCGCCCGTCCATCATTCCGCCGCGGAAGCCGAAGTCTAAGAGTGGACCGCTTGCCGTTATCGGATCCGGGTATCGGCCCTCCGTCCCGGTTCCCTGCACGGCTAGGGTTCCTTCGTCCACGCAGTTTCAGTTCTCCCGCGACGATGGGATCGTAGAGGCGGGTAGTCAAGCAGAGTCTTCTTCTCATCACGAGCCGTGTATAGTTCGCTCGGCTAGCGTTCATGGTTGCTCGGATCTTGTTACTCAACTGACGGAGTCGCCGGCGGGTAAGTCGGTGAATCGTCCTCATTTTTCCATTTTCCCTCCCAGATTAGGCAACCTGGGTACCACATGCACACCCGGTATGAGACACGCCTACCGTCAAAGAGGCAACTCTCTAGTCAGTATAATTAATGTATAAAGTTTTCATTGTGATCTTTTTTAGGATCACTAAATGTACTCATAAGCGTTAGTATATTTACTGGCTTCTAAACGATGCTAGTGTTTGACGGTTCATTCATGTTTTTCATATTCGTGGTATTTAGTGAAGGTGAATAAAAAGCCAGACGGTACAAAGGACGCGGCCACCATGATTTCTCCGGCGGTGTCTCGAAGAGACATGGCGACCCAGATGAGCCCAGAAGCCAGCAGCATTCATTCATCACCTAGAAAGAGGGACTCCTCACCATCATCCTTGCATCCTCCCGTCTTAACCATCATGGAACTACAAAAGATTCGCCAACTCTCCAAGTTGGAGGTGAGAGATGTGGAGGTTGATGACAAAATCTCCATGACCAGCCGGCGATCCAAGAGGTTGGTGGATAGACTCTCTATTGATGTGGGTGAATGGAAGAAGAAAACTACTGATTCTCGCGCCTCCGCATGCGAAGTATCAGAAACTGCCAAACGCGTCTCCAAGTACGTACAACCCAATTTTTAACGGAAACCAAAACCAATCCTATTGCCGCACTAAGAGGGATTAGCTGCACGAACTTAATCATTTTGCTTGATTTTGTGCCATATTCGTGTTTAACTGAAAAACCATTTAAACCAGGGAAAGATATGAAATATATATTTTATTTACCATTATCTGCCGCACAAATGATGGCTTTCTTAATGCTCTAAAGGATGTGGGTGCGGTTCCACTAGGTTCATTGTCAACCATGGTTCAAGGAGTGGGCCAAATGCGGTGAATCTGGCCAGCTCATGACCCACCATTTTCTTCTGACTCCCCAATTATTGTTGCTTGAGCAGCCACTGATTCCTACTGCCTCACACAGCTCAAAAGACATTGCATACTGCTGCTCTCAAAATTTTAAAATTCAAATGAGTGGTGGCTCACTCTCAGCTGTCTGTCTCACAGGTGCAAGAAAGAGGAAGCGAAGATCACCGCATGGGAGAACCTGCAGAAGGCAAAAGCGGAAGCCGAGATACGCAAACTCGAGGTACGCCTCGACTCTCAACTCCCCCAATCAGTTTAAAGCGCCTTACATAAACTTTAACCATAATTTACATAAACTTTAACCATAATTTACAGCTAGAAGGTGCACTATTACTAAGGTTTCCTAAGGATCATTTAACAGTAGTTCTTTTCTCAAGCACTGCTTAAATGGATTAGCGCTGAAAAAACACTACCTTATGTTGACGCACACCTGATAAAAATTTCCACAAAACTTTTACGCTGTCGGCTGCACAGTCAGAACAGTGTCGGCAAAATCGATTTGCGTTAACTGACTTGACTGTTTATATCTCCATGAAAGCGACTAAATCCGATTCAAAAGCCAATTTGGACAACATTGGTTCAAAGCACTCAGATTTTAGGGCCTACCCTTTCTATTTTTACGAGTAGTTTCTGTAACAATTCTCAGCGAGATCAAGCTAACAAGGCAATGGTTAAAAAGTACACCACTAGATCAACAGTGGATGTCTACATGCCCTTTTCCAGAGGGCTCTGCGCCCACCTCAATGGCATGTCCCACCGACGATACGGACATCAATCATAGTCTTTCAAGGACATTTAAGGATCAAGAAGTAAATGCCCGTAACAGTCATTTGGCAGCCGTTCGATCCAATGAATCCCGGATGCCGTCCATCCCATTGCAAACAAGGGCCCGTGGTTTATCCATGGTCCACTTCCACATTCATGGCATTCTCTAAAACGTATGCACATGTTGGGTACCAGGCAATGATTTCAATCACCAACCACGGAGTGTTGCAAGTTGCAGAAAGATTAACACAATGAAAGCGCAAGGCATTTAAAGTGTCTCTGGGAAATTGACTATTCTTTTGAAGAAAGAAGATAGTTCTCTCGTCCAGTTGGCTGATGTACGGGTGCTTATCTTGTTGTTGCAGATATTTGACCCAAGGCCCAATAAACCTTCAACTGAAACCTAGCTAGCTCCCTACTACCAATATTCAATGAACGGGAGCATTCACCCTAGTTCTAATGCAGGCTGAGATGCGTCATGACCCCTGCCCTGTATGATGCGTACGAATCCGGATCCAATCACAATTTGTGTGTGAGCTTGGACGTGTGTGGGCTTGTCCAAGAGTGTGTCGTGCTGACGAGTATTGAACCCTCGGACTACCGGTCTAGCAATTGGACCACAGACCTTTCCTATCCACTTGAGTTCACATGACTCGAAGTTAGATGAGAATATTTCTATAAGTATCTTTTAGCTTTAGATAAAGAAGTTCATATATCAGGCTATAAGCTCATCTATTTTCATTTGGGATGTTAATAATCTGACGAATTTTATTTCTAGTTATTTTTTAATTTTCCTAAAAAAGAATTAGTTCTTGTTTTTTTCTAACTTTATCCTGGTCTAGTGTAATTTTTCGACTAGAGTAGCACAAGTTGATTTCAGTGTGCGATTTAGTTCATAATTGTGGATTCATCTATGCATAACTCAGAACATTAGGAGTACTTCAGGTTGAAATACGATCAATAACATTTCTACATGATTCTTGTGGTTGCTGGAATTCTAGCAATGTCCTGCATTTTCCATCTTCATCATCTTTAGTTTGGTAACAGTTAGATTTCTTGAACACCACACCTTTGAAGGTGAATCTTCTGTGCCAATCCTGATCGGAGCAACGATTTTGCAGGTGAAATTAGAGAATCTGAGGACTTCATCTATGGAGAAGATCATGAACAAGTTGAGATCAGCACAGAGGAAAGCCCGGGAGATGAGGATGTCAGTTTCAGCAATTCAGGCACAGCGTGTTGCCAAGACAGCTGAGAAGGCACGGACCTTCGGTCGTGCTGCTGGGCATATGGGTCCTCTCATTGGGTGGTTCATTTGCCATGCTTCTTGAACACCATGATCATCACGAGTCAAAGAAGATGGTAACTTTTCAATATTAGATCCTCATTTCCCTGCCGGATCTGCACATTATATCGTGTTCATCTTTAGTATATCTGAAGGTTTTAAGGCATGCCTGTATAGTGAAACAATGACTATGCATATCCGGCTGAGTGAGATCAGGAATGGCTGATCCTTCTTTGTTGGGGCATAACGATGTACGGTGGAAAGGTGCTTCGAAAAGTTGTTTGCTTGTGTTGAAGAAATCATGCTTTGGGTGGCCCCTTTTATATTAATCAACGTTGGATGTTGACTGTGGTACATGTTTAGGCGTTGAACCTCGAAATATAGTTGCTGCTTAGATTGGGCAACGAAATAGTTCATGGTTTTTTGGATATTCAAAATGGTTTTATGGTTGGTTAATCTTGAACTGGCCATATCAAACAGTTTTATATGGCCCTCACAACAACAAAAAATTTACTCGGATTCAGTTTGTTTAGGTCGGTAATGTACTGGCTAGTGCTCAGGTTCGTCTTGGATGAGTCTCACAAACGAGCCCAGATAGCTGCGTTCGGACACAAGATATCAGAGCTAAGCAAAGTGCAATTGCCTTCGACCAACCACGATTTACAGGCAGCTTACAACTAATAATTGGCAATTTGTTTCACTGCACATAACGGAATGGTAGTCTACAATCTTGTCCAAACCTGAAACACAATTAAATGCCGAGCAAACCCAATCAGAAAGCAGCAGGGCTATGTCAATATCCACTCAGCACAAGAAGTTTTCAAAATCTCCGCCATCTGTTTTGTTGAGCCAAGAGGAAGAACAGATTTTCAGGTTCACTGGGTGGAGCCAAGAGGAAGAACAAGATGTGGCTCAAGAAGCTGCAGCCATCCATCACAGAACTGGATGGCTGGGATTTCTGCAGACATCATTCGTGTGCTAAAACAGCACACCGTCTGGGATTGAATATGACGCTGAGTTTCGGTCACTAAATTCGGCTATGAGAAACAAAACACATACAGGCCCATGCGCGCGCACACAGGAAATCTTGTTTGTGCTTCTTAAATATTTTGAGTTCAAAATTGCGAAATGATCAGTCGCTAAGCAGACAAATTTGCAAATCACTAGAATCAGGTACAAGTTTCTACATCAATAAAATAAACCAACTTTAGAAACCGGCTTACAAGATACAGCTGATTACATCGGAAGCCATGCTTTCTCCATCTTTCTTAACTAGTACGGTCTATACCTCCAGTCCATCCTAGAAGACCGGACACCTCCGCTGCTGCTGCTGCCACCGCCACTACCAGCCCCAGTAACATAGCTCCCCCACTGGTAAAAAATATTGAATTGATTAATCATTGTTGGGGCAGGAACCCAGCCCTACAGCTACCAAGGATAACAAAATAAACTGTATAGCAAAGTAGAGACTGATATTGAGGAGAGCATGTATAACTGATAAGGAATATAGGAGCAGGATATTCGTACGAGGAAACAACTACATACTGCCTAGTGTGGCATAATGCTGCTTCATATTACAGTGAGATAAAAAAATTCAATGAAACCTTAAAAAATCTCAGCAACTCATCACGAAATATGAAGTACATGACAAATAAAATTTGAAAACATGAATCATATACTCACATCCTCAAAATCCATGCTCCCATAAAGCTGACTATAACCACGCATTGGACCGCCATATCCTCTCATTTGGTCCATTGCTTCAGCCATGTAACTACTGCTTGCACCTCCCTCATCGAGTGGCGTAGCCGAGTCAATAGCAATCTGCATTATGGTGACGTGATGAACAATTCTGTGCATATTAGCATAAACTAAACTAAACTAAACTCTCGTATGACTGTTGTAGCAGTCAAAGAATGACCAGCAAATTTCGCTTTCATAGACCTATTTCATATGAGCAGCAAAGTGACTACCATGAAACAATTGAGAGAATAGAATCTTTTTGTGATATCTTCTGAAGCTCATCAAAGTTTTAACTATCTAATCACACATTCTGTGTGAACAGAATATTATCCGGCACACAAATTTGTTGAAGCTTCATTAAGTATGCATGGAAGACCACTCTTACAGAAATAGAGAAAATAATTAATAGTTTCAGGTTACAGATGGAACCTTCTATTTATGACAATGAGAAACTCTGCTAAGAACTTGATGACTAGATATGACCCTGATATCTAACATAGAGGATACAATAACCTTGTTCGCCATGAACCATTCAGCAAATAAAAAATAACTTGAAAATCTAACATACCTGGTGTCCATGAATCTCATGAGATCTGCAGGCTACACGATCAGCTACACCATCATCTGCAAAAGTAACGAAACCAAAACCTCGGTGTCCCCTTCTTTTAGGATCCTGCTCAAAAAAGAAGGTTGCCTTAGAAAAATATATAACAAGATTCACCATGATTAAGACTTTGAATCAACATAGTATCAAAAGGAGAAAGCTAGAGAGTGAACAAAATAGCATGCACCCAATCATTGATATGCAAGACTAAGATATGCATCCTTCACCAAGTTCACACTTATATGACAACTGCACAGTGCATGCAAAATTACCTTTGGAACATAAACATCTAAGATTCGACCAAACTTGCTAAAATATTCACGCAGGTCTTCAGTAGTTGCTTCCTGTGGAAGTCTCCCCACAAATATCTTTTTCCCCATCCCGCGACCTGACCCAGAGTATCCTCCTGCATAGATTGATTGCAACATCATTATGAGTGTAAAAAGCCTTGTGAAAGATGCATAATTTTCATAACTTGTAAAGTACATACTTCCAAAAGTTGAAGCTGCTGGATTATCATATAGTGTTGGGGCTCCTAGTGCTGCATAACGAGTGGCTGCAGTAATATAAGCATTATATGCACCATATCCACCTGGCGTCATTCTGATTGGTTGCCTGAAGTCCTCTTCCTGAAATGTAAAACTTACACTTAATTGCCAGGCAGCAACTGATTATCAGTTGAGTAGGATGAGCAATCTGGGATCGGCAACAAAATATAATAGTAACAGTCTCATCATGTGTTATGCAATTAACAAATGCAACTCCAGAAAGGTGTTCTTGGACGAGAACTGCTCAGGAAGCAAGTAAAGAAACTAGTTGCCTTTGGTGTAGCTCGATCGACAACAACCGTTGATCCATCCAATTCATGAGTTTCAGTCATGAGAGTATCTACTGAATCTGCAGAAAAAGGGAATTTCAAGGCCAGAAGATGCCGTCAACTTGGGGCAATGCAAACTAAATTATGTATTAGAACAGATAATCGGCTTGCTGCTGAAAATCTTAGAAGATATCAAATATATAAAAAGTAGAAAACGAATTCCATGGGCTTGCTGCTGAACATCTAGAACATATCAAATGTATAAGTACAAATTGAATTCCTCCACTTCTGACACAGGAAATCTCAATCATCTATTTAAAATATACCTTACAAAACCAACAAGCATGGCAATTTAGCTGTGAATCGTGATCCTTATTTCTGATGTTTAAAGTGCAAGCAGGTCATTTTCAGAATTTAAATTTCCATATAATGGGTATCTAATAGTTCCATTCCTACAGCGAAGCCAATGAAGAGTACAAACATGAGTTTTAACTAGCATACAACTTATGCTTCCAAGGTCCAGAAAAATCAGTGAGGTGACAAAGGCATCAGGTATATTGCAGGATTTCCTTAAAGTAGGTTGGAATTGTGCATTACAATGCTTCCAGTTGAACCTCAATAAAGTTGCATGATGGAACATCTGCTGGTGTTACCTCAAACTAGCATAGCCTTACAATCTTCTATCATCTGAAGTTTCTTTGATGAAGTTACAAACAGCAGGTAACTTGTGTGCAAACGATCCCTTACAATACAATCTTCTATCATCTGAAGTTTCTTTGATGAAGTTACAAACGGCAAGTAATTTGTGTGCAAATGATCCCTTACAATATTCAGAAAACTGCAAGCCCATGACAAGATGGACCATAGCACAACCTTAATTGCCATGCACATCAATAATTTGCTATTTGTTCAATATTCTTAGAGTAACCCAAATATCAAGCATACCAAAATGGTTTCCTATTTATGCAGAAACAGATATTGCTAGAAAAAGATTGCATAGCGTTTACCCTTTCAAGGACCAGTTAACCTACTTTAGGTCTCTATAAATTTCTGGTTGAATTCAGGCAGCTCCTACTGCTTTCTTACATACAAATATTAATTCAAATAAGAATCCTTTCATACACAGGGTAACCATTGAAAAGGGTAGGGCATGGACAAGTCAAGTATTTGAAGACAACCCAAAGCATCCGTTTACATTAACACTGAAAAGGGGCACCTAAAAGCATCAGCAAGAAGACCTCATTACCCCCAGCATAGCCACTGAAGCCAGCCACCCGGTGGACAACTATTTCGGCTTAGAAACTCCAGAAAGCAAGGCCATTGTAGCACCAAAAGTTTATGTTTCCAGAAGACTAACCTGCATCAAGGAAAGTGATAAACCCTATCCCCCGGTGTCCCTTTGAGCCAGAGTCCTACAAAACACACACACCGCAGCATAAGAAGCAATATCATATCTAGTATTTCCATCCTAGTCATGTTCGTGAATAGCTAACTGTACCCGTGAAGATTTACTGCAGAAAGCTATAAGAACGATTAGTGTAAAGGGTTAGTACCAACAACGAACGATATACATAAGATTCAAATGATGTGATTCACTCATTGAACAGCAATAGTGAAGATTTCTTTGGTAGCACAGCAACTTTTCAACCAATACTGTGAAAAGTAAAGGAACTGCCTATGGTAGATTTCCGCTAACAGTGTTAACAGGGCAATCATTTTCACGATTTCAGGTTAATAGAGGAACTTCAAGTTTTTAAAGATAAACATCTCTCAACCTCCATGCCACACAAGGAGGATCTTATGGAATTTTTCCTTAGAGGCTTGCCCTAAGGGCCACAATAAGTTCACAACCATTTAATGGTAACTGTGTGTCCTTCAGCTAAGCTGAAAGGGGGGGGGGGGCGAAACAAAAGCAGAAATCCAGAAAGAATCTCTTTCAATGTACTATTTGAAGCAGAGTTGTTGTCTAGTTATCACTAAAAATTTGAAACACCAGTATAAGTCGATGGCCACAAAGAAATTCAAAAAGGGCATGGAACAAGAAACAAACAAAGAAGGTGGAGAGAAATTGAGAAGACAAATAGCCAATAAATGTACTGTAAATGCAACAACATTAAAATAAGACCACAATGGGAGGGCCTATCTTACAACTGAATCCTTAAATTTGTTTCATAAACCAAGAAGCTGCAAAGCAGCTTACCTTAGGCATGTATAAGTCTGTGATCTCACCATATTTCTCAAAATAACTGCAGCAAGAGTTAAGGTGATGAGTTGGTAATCAATGTTAAAAAAAAAAAATTGTTACTGCATAAAAGCCAAATAATGAAAATCTCATCTAATAAAATCAAGCGAAAAAGCTGAAGCAACACATAAGTATTACCTTCGAAACATCTCTTCTGTAACAGAATGTGGAATTCTAGCAACAAATATTCGAGTGGCCTTCTTTGCAGATGCCCTAATTTCTTCCTATGTAAATTTTACGTGCACATAGCAATCAGCATGTTAAACACAGGACCGATAACAAGTTTAGATGGAAAACTATAATACAAGTTACCTTTGGAGTTGCAACTTTGACCTCCAGCACTCTATTTCCAAGAAAATGTTCACTTTCAAGAGCATTCTGTACAAAGAATAAATGGATGAATAATCATTCCGCATCAAGAATAAAGTGGACGAATGATTGCTAAAGTACATATATCAAGCAATGAGTATACAAGGAACTTTGGCTCCTGCTGACTGCAAAATCAACAACACCTCTAATAAGCCCACAACTCCATTCCAACCCAAATATGAACTCTCTTCCAGCCCTAATTGGACTCTCTTCCGCATGAAGCACCCATAGAATCATAGATAATGAATTCCAGGAAGGTGGTCCACAGTAAACACCCTTAAATACTTGATTTTCATCCAACGTTATCAGCAAGAAGTTTGCTACTAACATATGGTATTTTTTAAATGGAAAAGACAAACCATGATCAGCTCACAATTATTATATGGTTGCTTTTGCTTCAGTAATGGGGAAAGTTTTCCTTTATTCCACTCGAACAGGTCTCCATTAGACATTCCACAGATGTGAAATCCATGAAGTGGAAGAATCGGAGGTGAAACCTACAAAGTAATATGTTACCAAGTCTTGAGCAGTCAATCATCTTTGCATGTGCTGAAGATCTTAGCAGTAAAAATGAATACGTTGAGGTGGATGTGTGATCATGCAAAGAAGGATAATATCAACTCCAAAAAATATGAGGAGAGGATCATGCCTAAGGCGGTGTTGATGAGGCAGACAGATGGAACTCTGAAATCAAGGTGTGATAATGTAGGTGGTGAATACTTCAAAAGAGGCAGAAGATGACCTCAAAAGTATTGTATGGAAAAGATCAAATATCATCTTACTTTTGGAGTTAAATAATAACATTAAAACAATATCGAGTACAATGGTGACTAAAAGTCTATGCAGCCCACATAATCAAGGATGGTGTTGTTGTGGACTACCGAAAATCCACTGAATGTTAACAAAGAGTAGAGAATCTTACTTTTGTGTTTTCAAGAGCAATCAGAAGGTTCAGAACCTCTACCAAGAAAATGACAATTGACTTATTCCACCCCATTGTTAAATGGGCCAAGTGTTGGCGAAAACTGCCCATACATAAATTTGCAACAGCAGGGCATTCCCAATGGCAATAAAAGAGGAGTGAATGGCCTACAGCAGAAGATATGACTTACGACAATCCATGTGTATTGTTGGTCACAAATTCCCCTCATGAATTGTAGCAATTATTTGTGAAATGGTTGAAAATGAAAATGATATTTTGGATTCTTATCATGTTCTTTTTATTAACAGGAATCAAGAGGAAAGAAAATTATAAGGTGCTCATTGAATAAGTTCCTGACAAACTATATGACACAGATAAGTGGTGGTCACAGAAATTATGAAACGTTGAGACTTCAATTTAATAATTGGTTTCCTTTACCATAAGCAACACAAAGAAAGCAATTGTGGAGTATGCCAAAATTGACCTACTATCTATTGATATCCGACATCAAAAGTAGTGGAGGAAAACAAATCTGATGCTTAAGAAGTGCATGAAAAAACACAAGCTCCAGAGAAACCATCACCTTTGCGTCTTCTTCTGATGCAAATGTTACATAACCAAAACCACGAGAACGACCAGTCATTCTTTCCTGAAATTTAAGCCAGATATTTGCAAAGAGAAAAATGAGTCTCTAACATGTGGGCAAGAAATAAGAAAACAAGACTCTACACATGGCACAAAAGTTCCCAAACTAGATAGCACAGAAGTTTCCCAAACTAGATAAGCAGCTTAGATGACAAACCCCTGGAGCTCAATAACCATAACAAGTATGAAGTGCCTAAAAGTTTGTATCAAGAAATCTTGAAAGAATAATTTGAGGAAAAAAACACACAAAATAACTTCATCAATCATGGAATAAGCACAGACATTCACTAACCCACCACCCAACTCCTATACAACCCCACCCCTTCATTTCTTTTTCTAAACATACTTTCCATGAACAAAGTCACTGCGCATGGACCAAAGATATAGTAGAAGAATGATTTGAAGGGAAAATAAAAACAAAAACCAACTTCAGCATCCAAGATACAAACACAAGGACACCCACCCACCAACCAGGCGCCTCTGTTCTGTTTCTATTGGTATTCAATGTATAATTCTGCATTTTCTTTGATATTTGATTATCATCTATTTGAATTATAAAGAAATTGGCTACAATGGATCCACTAGGTCAATGAGTTTTTACATGGTCATCTTGAATGTTAACTTCATTACTTTGCTCACAGATGATGTGTTTCTTTCTTTAAGCTATTAAAATGGTTTTATGCCGTTCAAATATATGAAGGTTTGTTCTCTGTAAGTTTACTAGAACTTAAGAGTAAGTTTTTATGTGCTTTTGAACTTTTAAGGCTAGTAATATCTGCTTTCACCACTTCTTTTCAACTTTAACCATAATCAAGTTTTCCTACACTTGGTGGGTGCAAACATTTGGATATCCTAGTCTTGTAAAGGCTAAACTACAATTCGAACGCTCTTTTTAAAAATGTAATCCATACAGGTACAATATAACTTCACCCATGTAAGGGATCACCCTTGTATTGCCGGTCCCAAGCCTGGATAAAGGAGGAGGATTGTGTTAGGCTTCCGACAACCAGTGTAAAACTTCGTCAGATTTTATAACATGGATTACAAAAATTATGAGCATTGCTTTGGAGCATCCCCGCCTAACGACGTACTGCAGAGCCCGAATGCATAAATAAGTAAGCAAGGGCTACTACATTTTCGCCTGAATATAGTGAATCAATTGCAGAGAGGGTTCCCACATCAAGAACGGGTGTGGGTAAAGAAGTTAGTCCCGCTACATTGCTGCCCGAATGTAGTGAATAATTTTCAAAGAGGGTCTCCACATTTTGAACATGGACGGATACGGGGGATAGTCCTAGATAATAAGATTCGTATTGGTTCTTGGAATATGGGAACATTATCCGGTAAGCTAATGGAAGTGGTAGATACTATGACTTGGAGAAAGATTCATATTCTATGTTTACGAAGAGACAAAATGGGTTGGAGAAAAAGCAAAGAAGAATACAGGTTTTAAATTATGATACTCAAGTAAAGAAAAGGCTTGAAACGGAGTTGGTATTATCATAAATAAAGATTTAAAGGATAATATAGTAGACATACAACGATATAGTGACCGAATCATGATGTTAAAATTAATGTTAGGAGCAGAGGTTTTGAATATAGTTTGTACTTACGCACCCCAAGTAGAACTAGAAGATAGTATATAGACAACTTTTTGGGAAGAGTTAGATAAGGTGATTCAAAAGATTCCACAAAGGGAGATGATTTGTTTAGGAGGAGACTTAAATGGACATGTCGGTAAAGAGACATTAGGATATCAAGGTATTCATGGAAACTTTGGTTTTGGGGATATAAATGAGGAAGGTAGGGAGATTTTAAATTTTGCTATGGCATTTGATCTCTTTATAGTCAATACAATATTCAAAAAATGAGATGAACATTTAATTACTTCTAAGAGTGGCTTATCACAAACACAAATTGATTACTTTATTTGTAGAAAAAAAAGATAGAGTGTGTTGTAAAGATTACAAGGTAATTCCAGGAGAAAGCTTAACCACCCAACACCGACTTTTAGTTATGGATTTACAAATAAAAAAAATGGACAAAGAAGAAAAGAGTGCATCGAGCTATTCGGACTAAATGGTGGAACCTCAAAAGCGAGAAAGAAGATATATTTAAACAGAAAGTCATTCAAGGAGATGTTTGGAATTATGTGGGTACACCCTATGATATGTGGAACAATATGGTTATACATATTAGGAAAGTGGCGAAAGATGTGTTCGGTGTATCTAAGGGAGGTGTACCGGCACAAAAAGAAGCTTGGTGGTGGAGTGAAGTAGTGCAAAATAACATCAAGGCAAAGAGGGCATGCTACAAATTACATTATGCTAAGAAAACTAATGAAACTTTAGAGGCTTATAAGAAAGCAAAGAAGGAAGCGAAAAAGGCCGTAAGTGAAGCAAAAGCTAAAATTTGGGACGATTTATATAAAAAAACTCAACTCAAAAGAGGGTGAAAGAGATATTTTTAGGATAGCTAGGACTAGAGATAAGAAAACTAAAGATCTAAATTATGTTACATGCATCAAGGACGAGGATGAAAAAAATTCTAGTTGCCATGATATAAGAAATAGATGGAAAAACTATTTTTATAAGCTTTTTAATGAAAATAAAGATGTTAGTATTAGCTTAGGAGAGTTAGCCAAATCAGAAAAGTATATAAACCACAATTTCTACCGACGTATTCAAAAGAATGAAGTCAAAGAGGCTCTTAAACATATGAAGGGTGGTAAATCGGTAGGACCAGATAATATTCCTATACAAGTTTGGAAAATACTAGGAGAAATAGGAATCACTTAGCTCACAAGACTATTTAATGAAATATGAAAAAACCAAAAGATGTCCGAGGAATGGAGAGCAAGTACACTTATACCCATATATAAGAACAAGAGAGACATTCAAAATTGTGTGAATTATCGAGGTATCAAGTTAATGAGCCATACTATGAAATTGTGGGAAAGAATTATCGAACGTAGGTTAAGACAAGCATCGAGTACAACAAAGAACCAATTTGGATTTATGCCAGGCATATCTACTATTGAAGCGATTTACCTTTTGAGACGTCTTATAGAACATTTTAGAGCAAAAAAGAAAGACCTTCACATGATATTTATTGATGTAGAAAAAGCTTACGATAGGGTACCGAGGGAGGTTCTTTGGAGAACCTTGGAAAAAAGAGGTATCCCATTGACATGCATTAACCTTATAAGAGACATGTATGATGATACAAAAAAATGTGTGAGGACTAATAAAGGAATGACAAACTTCTTTGAAGTTAATATTGGGTTACATCAAGGATCAACTTTAAGTCCATACTTATTTATAATGGTGATTGATGAGTTAACAAAACATATTCAAGATGAAGTACCTTAGTGTATGTTATTTACAGACGACATTGTGTTAGTGGAGGAGTCTAAGGAAAAAGTTAATAGAAAAATGACTAAGGAGAGAAACATTAGAAAGCAAAGGCCTCCAACTTAGTAGAATAAAGACAAAATATATGGAATGTAAGTTTGATCATTTGGTTACTTCAGAGGACATAGAAATTAAAATCGGCACACATTGCATCCCCAAATCGGCACACATTGCATCCCCAAAAGGAAATTTTAAATACCTAGGGTGAATTTTTCAGAGTGATAGAAGAATTGATGGAGATGTTACGCATAGAATTAATGCTGGTTGGTTAAAATGGAGAGGAGCATCATGTATTCTTTATGATAAGAAGATACCATTAAAGTTAAAAGGTAAATATTATAGAGCAGCAATTAAGCCTGCCATGTTTTATGGTTCTTAGTGTTGGGCAGTTAATCATCAACATATACAAAAGATGTCTGTGACAGAAATGAAGATGTTGAGATGGATGAGTGGTCATACAAGAAAAGACCGTATACATAATGAGGTTATTAGAAACAAATTAGGAGTGGCACCAATAGAGGATAAAATGAGAGAATATCGTTTAAGATGGTTTGGACATACAGAAAGTAGATCAAAAGAAGAACCTGTAAGAAGGTATGAAAAACTAAATTTGGAAAGTATTAAAAGAGCTAGAGGATGACTACAAAAGTGTTGGAAAGAAACAATAAAGAATGATCTAGCTTATTGTGAGTTAACTGCTAACATGGCACATGATAGGGTTCTATGGAAACAAAGAATCCATGTAGCCGACAAGTCTAGTATGGGAAAAGGCTTAGTTGTTGTTGTTTGATGCAGGTACAATATGCCCCCAGTATCTTAAATGATGTACAATACACCTATGGTACGGGTAAAATATATGCCTCCATATCTTACTCCACGGAACAATACAAAGGTTATTTATGATATGGAAGTAGTGTAACATTGAAAAACCTACTAATATATTACAACAGTAAGATATCCACAAGGTCACACATCCTATTACTATTCTTGCCCAAACATGAAAAGATTGCACTCCTCGTCAAAAATCTAACAAGGTTATATATTGATTGTGCTGGTTACCTGATGCAACCCCTCCTTTCTCCGGGCTTGAGACTAGGTATGGGAAGGTGAACCTTCAATACAGCCAGAGTTTGGTTTGCATGCTTTATCCCTGATTAATGACCACTAATGCTTTTAGGGAGCTGAGTGTACTTTTTGATATTCCCCATAACAGACAAGGATGTGATATTCTTTATAAACAAGTGCTTTTGCAAGGAAAATGTTGACATGACAAAACGTTAACATAGTGCAACAATTTCTCCTAGCAATAGCATTTTCCGGTTTGAATTTAACTATGCCCATATAAGGGATCATTGTTGCATGACCAGTCCCAAGCCAAGACAAAGGAGGAGGGTTGTGCTAGGCTTCTGACGACCAATGTAAAACTTTGTCGGCCTTATCTATCATGTAAAATTTTGTCGGACTTATCTATCATGGATTCTACAAATTATGATAGGGCTATGTGGAAACAAGGAATCCATCTAGCCGACCCCATCTAGTATGGGAAAAGGCTTAGTTGTTGTTGTATTTGCCGGTTTGAACTTGCACTAATTCTAATCTCATAAAGATTGTGACGAAGAAGGATGTAAATTTTGACTGAAATGTGGACAAATCATTGATATCAATCAAGAAATCACAAGTTCAAAATTGGATAAAAGAATAAATTTCCTCCGATATCTATATGTGTTTATGCTCAAAGATGAGAAAAGTACAAGCAGTAAATCTCAAGCAATACAAAGAACCATGCAAAGAATACACAATTTTGTCCACCATCTATATGGTAATAAACCCACTCAACAAGAGAAACTGCACCATTTTATCAACCAAAACCATTGCTTCTAGACCAAGCAAGAGTTCAAACTACCATAACACACTCCTAGCCCATAATAGTGTTTAAACCCCACCAACATCCAACCAAGAGTTCAAACTACCATAACACACTCCTAGCCCATACTAGTGTTTAAACCCCACCAACATCCAACCAATAAACTCAGAAATCTTAAATAACGAGGCAAAACAGGAATCCCCCAGCACCATAATTTTAAAGAGGAGATGGAGGAGGAGGCACAGAAAGTCAATTTTCCAATTCAAAACTTGTTGTTCAAATGACATAACCTATAAACAGTAGAACAAATTAAACAAAATCCACTGCATTCTGCAGAACAGATAATCCGGACCTAAACTCAGATAAGGTATCCAATTTATTTGATGATCGCGACTCGGTATGACCTGATACCTTTTAGGGTTCCGTCCCTCCCCCAATGCCGATGTACCAAACAAAGATACCATAAATGCAGTAAGCGTCGAACTTGATCATGCCTCGGAGAGACGAACAAAACCTAGCTTCCCTCCCCCGATGAAAATTACCATATCCCAACGGTATTTTATGTTCAAAAGAAGTAAACCAACTTACCTTCATCACAATAGCATCCTCAAGCTCTCCAAATTTGCTCATGTACTGTCTCAGACCCTCAGTGTCCACATCCCAAGGAATACCAAGCACCTGAGTTCGACGCCAATCACACACATAAAGGGAACCCATCAGCAAAACAGGTCAGAAATTAGCCACAAGATCAAATCTTGAAAGCAAGAGATACCAACCACCAATTTTCTTTCCATGAGGCCGAGATTCCTTCAGCTAAGGCGAGCCACGCGACGGCAGATCGACCAAAACGGTAACACAAATAGCAAAATTTCAAGAACACAAGATCTCGACAAGAAACAGAAACTCACTTTTTCCCTAGATCGGGGATAACAACTACACAAAGAATCCCTAGAATCGGGTCGTCCTTCCTCACCTCTCAGGTTATCTCTCTCTAACGCTGTCAACCTTCTCACCCTGCAAACGGCCAAAAACCCTCTTCTCACACTCAATTAATCGCACTCATCCACACACAAACATGCAGAAAATCAGAACTGAAACACCAAGAACTTTTACACAACAGAAACTCCCTGGATCCGTCCTTTTCCTTAATGAGGGAGGACGAGGACAGAAACCCATTATGGAGTGAATGAGAAACATGCGAAAAGGAGAAAAGATTGTGTAGATGGATTGCATCGATGCACCGTGAACACTATACCTTCTTCCCCGATGCTCTCTCTCTCTCACCCCAAGATCCCCATTTTATCTGTCAAGAAAGTCCGAGCCAGGGTATTGGTCCTCCCATTAAGGATCCAAAAGATCTGATATCTGGTTCAGTACCAAGATATCCCACACATAGACGGGTCGTTTCCAATCTGAATCGGAACTGAACCGAGCCAAAAACTAGGTGAAATCGTAACTGGACCGGAACCCTCCTATGCAACCAGAATCGGTGGTTTAACCATCAATCCCAGTTCCATTGTACAAGTTTCTTTGTTTTTTTTTTACTTTTCAGCTTTTCTTTTGTGTTTCTGGTTAAAATTGGAACTGTAATTGGAATCCCAGCTATTGACTGGAATTCAGAATCCGTACAAATCAGAACTAAAGGTTTCGAACAGCCAGTCTTGGTTTACCCCGAACTGTATAGATATTCCAAATAACAACAACAACTCAGCCTTTTCCGTTGAACTTGAATCAGTGCATTTTTTGCAAATTGGTTTTGGCCTTTCATATCCGTGCTCGAAGTCCCATTCATTTTGGTAATATCGATATGTGTTGAATTTGGTAAATCAACATTTGGACCAACACATCGGTACTCTCAAATTCAAAAAGGTTCATCATACTTGAGTAAACCCTAGACTTGGATGACTGTCAGCTCAATCTCAATGAATTCAATTTCAAAACTATGTTTGAATTTCAATTCTTATGCTTTCAAATCCGCTATTTAGATTTCCCACCTCGCTTAGGTGGGGATTCCAATTCCTTTTAGCTGATTCCATGGTTGAACTTGTTCACAAGAATAAGCTGAAAGTGAAATACGTAGAACTCTTAGTATCAAGAATTCTCACTCTTGTATGCAGAGCGTTAGCTAAACGGCAGGGTGCTCTAGTTCCGTTGCTGCTGGTGGGGAGTTCGACTCCCATGAATATATTTGCACTGACCATCTTGTTCAATTAAGTCATGCATAAATCACTGGAGGAGCCAGTTCCGTTGATTGATCTTGTTTGATAGAAATTTAGTCGCTGTTTGGAAGAACAAGTTCATGTTTAAAAAATTTTTATGAACTTGCACTTTGAACTTTTATTTGGAAAATCGTTGATGGATCTGATGTAGGATGTATATTACATGTAGGGATCGATGGCCACGAACACCGAGCAAAGCGGTCAAGAAGAAGAAACCAATAGTCGAGGAAGATGGTTTCCTTCCAGACGGTTTATGGTAAAGGGAAGAGTTTTTTTTTTCTCTATGTATCTTTTCCATATGAGGCTACTCGTATATATATATTCAATTGTTTCTTTTCTTTTCTTACGATCATCATTTTGGGGGGGTTTTCTTGTTCTGAGAGGAAACGGTAATGTTAAACCTCTGTTATTTACGTAAATAAATAAAAGTGCTTTCTGTAACAATTTTGTTTTATATCTTACATTACAATTTTGTTTTAAATAAAATGAAGAAAGGAATCCCAAAGGCCTTTCATGACCACCAAGTTACTCAATGTAACTTACATTACAAATTACAATGGTTAGACATTCCGATTCACTTTTTAAAGTTACAACACAGGTAGACTTTCCCAAAGGCCTCACTATGTGCTTGTTAGTTGGATAGGACATTGAAACCCAAATTCAACTGTCACCACTGGATACCAAAACCAAGCCTTTTCCCACATTGAGTGGAGTCCACTACGTAGACTTTTAATAATCATTGAGCTGAATCATATTCATTTTAGCATTAAATTCAAACAAAGGAAGATCATGTTTTATTATTTCCTTCCAACACCTTGAAGGCCTTCACCATTGTGACCGTAACTATCATCACAGCATACTCGACACAAAATTTACATATTGTAATTCTAGTATTGTGGCAGTCATTGACAACAACACCCTAATCTTGAAAACAAAGCCGAAAATCTCAGAAAAGATAACTAGAGAAGCACAGCATCTAATATATTATGACAGCACAGAAAGCTCAACAAACATTATTAGTGTAGCTAAGCAACTCCATGCTGGATTCTAGACGTTATTTTCTGAGTAAGAACCCTCAAAATCCTATGACATTTACGATGCATGGTATGAAAGATATGAGTAGATGCAATGTACGAGGATAAGAGTAGATGCATACTTTGAGGATATGACCTTTTCTTCCCTTTCAGTATAAATGTATCATCCTTCTCACCCCCACACTCTGAAGCGTGTCAATTCAGTTTCTGGGTTCCATGTTCAGAATAATCTAATATCTAAGAAGAGACTTTAAGGAGGTTTTTGAAAGTTTACCGTGAAATTAGCTGAGAACAAAGTACTAATTGATCTACCGACGGTAATAGGTTCAAGTGGTTCAGGGTAGGCAAGTTCTAGAGTTCGAATCTTGTGAATGGACAAAACCATAGCTGAGAGAGATTTACCCCATAGTGGGCTGACCCGGCTTGTATTGGATTAAGGCGGGGTGCTTTGGGCTTCGAGATACCTGTGGTATACTTCATGCCAAAAGAAAAAAAAGTTCCATTGATGTGCACATTGCATTGGGCTCAGTATCATGGCCAAACTTACGTCATACAAGCCGACAGGCTGGACCGGGACCAGTGCTTGGCATTGGGGCCCGGCAAGCTTTAGTGGATTTTACCTAAGTGTTGCCGTTGGCCACTGTCAATCTAAAATAGAACGTGAGTGTCCCTCCCCGAGTGTGAAGATTTTCGAAGATGTTACACTCGAAGGCACACATCCAAATGACAAATGCAAGAGGCAAAGAGAGCAAATGCACCCATTTTACTCACACCACTTAACTCAGCAAACACTTGCAAGACACTTATACACGAAAACCATTTTCAAAACATAACCCCTTTATTAATAGCAGAAAGGAGTGCACCGCCCCATCGTATGGATATCTCAAAGAGGGTTTCAACTTATAAGCAAAAAGTCAACAATCAATTCACCGCTACATCAGGCATAACCAATTTGCTATTTCTCATCTCCTGTATGAACTGACAAGAGCTCTGGTTCTACTTGAGCATTTTCATGAAGCTTGAAAGGTTTTGCAAAACTCTCATATCGTTTTTACCTTCGTTTTATATAATGCATAAACTTAGACAGATAAACAAGATAGTCACAGGAATTCATCTTGTATGAAAGTCTATCTCTGCTCTTATATACTTAAGCTTCGAGCTCTATCATGTCAGCAGATAACATCGTCCCCATTCAAACTGCATACTTAGTCATTACAATGTTCTGATTACATGTATTCAAAAGATAACACTATTTCAATTATAAAGATTTTTTCTTTATTCACAACTCTCGCAGAGTTGGAGCAATCGTAAAGTTAATTACCATGTGAAATTATATGCATGCTAGATCCACTCCATTTCTAGTGACTCAGATGGCTAGACACATGATCTGCTCAAAGTTGACTGAAAAGCTGAATTAGTAAAAGATTTCGAACAAGAAATTTACTGATTATATACCATTTTCGTCGTCTCGCCCTCGGGCGACACTCCGTCGTCTAACATTCTGTCGATCAGCTGCATTTGCCCATGCAGTCTCGACCACTTTACCTCAGCTTGATCATGAGTTAAGGACAGCTTATCCCACTCAAAATTCCTTTTGTTTACCAATTACCAATTAGTAGCTCTGATTTACAGTACTAAGCCTTTGTTTTCATCCTTTTACATGGCTAATGAAGCAGAATCAATTCGATGGCTGACCACTAAGCAAAAGAAATGCGACTCATGTATCAGCTCTATGTTGCAAAAGTTAGCAGAGTCGTTTTCTTGGTCGATCATATTGAATGTCTGTAAAAACTTCTAATTACGAACAAAAAGAATTGCAATGCAAACATAAATATTTCGATAAACTTAAAAATAGCTGAGGCATGGATTCTATCAGTTTCCCACCAATTAGACAGAATTCATTGATGTGGGAGATTCAATTCAGACAAGAGACAAGCCATTGATGAGAACAGCGAATTTCCACGAATGATCTAAGTATCTCTTTTCTTTGCCAAGATGAGAAAGAGCATATAAATACTCATCAAACATCTCATGCCTGCAGGAACGAATGAACTGCTTGGAGACACGGGCTATGGAACAAAGGATTATATATATATATCGACCGAGGCTTAAAGAACTTAGGTGAACGGTTTGTATTACTTTTTCCTTTCTTTCTTGCTAGGTGTCGGTGTAAGGCATGAGTGACTTGAAAACTTCGAGAGTATAAGAAAAAGAATATATATATATATATATATATAAAGAAAAAGAAAAAGAAACACATTTAACATATTATATTATTCACTAATAAAGTTATAATCAGCAACCGTTATATGAAGTGTATTGTGGCATAGCACAAAAATATCTCCAAGTTACCTTTCTCGGCCTTTTGACTAAGATCAAATGTAAAAATATCCCTAAGAAAGTTTAATTAAAAACTATTTAAAATAGTTAGTTCTATGGTGCATTAATAAGGGGGCCACGCGTTTTTGGCCCCTTCATTGCTGGTTGGTGATAATAGGACCTCATACTGCTCTTTCTCCTGTTATAAAATCAATAAGGAACAAGGAAATAAAGAAAGAAAAAGTCAATAAAAACAAAGAAGCAGACCAATTCTGTTGGTTCATGTCTTGAACAAAAGAAGATGATTTTACTGTTCATGTCTGTGCCTGGATGTTCTAAGGATAGAATAATTCACCACTTATATTGTCAGCAAGGAACCGGACTGGATCAAGCCAGTTTAATAGAATTAAATCGGTGAGTTTTTTGTTTGAAGGCCTGTTGAAGGTGGTGGAGGAGAATTGATCCTCTTTCTGGCCAAATCATTCCATTAAAACTGATCAAAATAGCATTCAAATTTTTGTTTGAAAAAACTGAAATAGTTTCATTGAAGCTGAACTTTTGGCTACAAATGGATGCTTTAGGCAGAAACTTGAGCTTCTGAGGGGTACTGTCAATTGATTCTTTACCAATTTTGATCGTAACAGATAAAGCCCATAACTTTTGTATTACTTTGTGCTCAAGAGCATCCTGATTCAATTCATAAACCTGTCTGACAACATTGGTTTACGGTGAAAACGTTTAATGACAAGTCCCAACTAAATTCTGTTGGACATGATACATACATAAACACACAGAAGTAGAGCTACACAGAGAGAGAGAGAGAGGGAGAGAGAGAAAGGCTTGCATATTTTGTGATTGAAGAAATTAGGACAAGGCACGGTTATTCAAGGACAAGAAATTCCTCTCTGCATCCAAAATCCAAAGGAGAATGTGCACTGCAACTTAATAAGGGTACTAAAAGTTAGAGAGCAACGACCCCTCATCTGCCATCACACAAGCAGCATGTGCACCGGACTAGTGGTCCTCTTTCTAGGCTAGGCCTTTAATGGAAACAAAAATTTTCCAATAATAACAGTCCAGTCGATTTCAGTATTGTACATTTCCGCGGTAAAAAATGGACAGTAGGAGGAGATTTTGCTAGAATGTGACACATCCCATCTTGACTAGATCTTGAATTCTAATGTTTTCTTTTGTGCCCATCATCTTTTTGTCTCCAAACTTTAGTGCATCATGAACCCCACCTTGATGCATTATTGCTGGCATATTGCTTGTTTCCCTTGGCTTGAACCTCAGTGGACAAACCCTCTAAACCGACTCAGATTTATGCAACGAAGAGGATCAGAACTTGGTCCTTTTCTGCAAAGCAGTTTACCTTAAGGACGAAAAAAGAGATGAATGGAGGTGCCATAAAGGACATCCCACATAGCCCCTGAGAGGGCCTAGTTCCATTATCGTCAGGGTTGCTTTTCGAATCCACTCGATTTTCAAAAGAGATCACAGAATCGGCACGAGAGACGTCTCAAACTGATCTATGTTGAATCGAAAACCCATTTACTCGATTAGCTGCTTAATTAATTGAGTGCTGTCATATGAATAAATCAGGCCTTGCTTAGTCATGTGAACCATGAAACGTCTAGACCTGTGATTTAGCAGAGCCAAGCATTAAATTGAGACGCTCACTTCCTTATTTATAAATCTGGTGTTCAGTTCAACATCCCACCGTCCTTCACTATACGCAGGGTTTAGATCCAGAGACAAATTTGTGTTCCCATTGTATTCTCCTTTATTTTGCAAAACTGCAAATATGTGTGTGTGTATTACTCATAGCACATGAACGATGTCTATCCATATGCGAACTTTAGCTTCTGGGTCTTTATGAGATTATACCACATGCTTACATTATAACTGAGACCATCAACAGAAACAGATCCCAAAATTAAGTATTTTGATACTGTTCGTAATAGCAGGATGAAGTTTCTCTGTTTTCATACTGAGAGGTGATACGTAATGCCTTAATCCCGATGTCATGATTCTCCCTCTACAGCCGCCCGATCTAATGTTTGATTGGTGTGTCTTGGAAAGAAGTGGTGCATCCAATCCAACCAATTGTCAATGAAATTACACACACACGTGTGTGTTTGTATTGTCCTTATTAAGTTTATGCAGCTTTTTTTATTATTTCTTTCCTACTGAGGATTACTGGTTTCGTCAAAGGAAGTACTTTGTCAAGAATTAAAAAAGGTCCTTTAGATGGTGTTTCTGAAAAAGACCAAATAATTTAGTTGCTTTATTCGAGATCTTTAAGAAGGAAATGAATGTAGAAGAGATAGTCGCCAATACTTGCACGCTACTATATCATTGAAGAATGATTACTGAAAATGAGATTAGAGGACGAACTATTCGTGCTCACAGTAAAAAGGAGACAAGCATAGAGTGGACATGGTACGTGAGAATGGGGCTCATGAAATGGATGTAATGGGATATAATCAAGAGAACATTATTGTTTAAGGGTACGTACCGCGCTTTGATCTTCTTCATTGTAGTTATTTTAGATTTGATGTTAAGTTTGTTTTACCGAGATTTAGTTCATTTCTTCTGATAAGCAAATTTGTTAGGATCAAAGTTTACATTAGTGAAGCCACCGGCTTCTAGCTTTTGTGGACAGAGAGGATCATGATTAATTTAGCACCAAAACAAGTGTAAATTATGTCTTGAAGACTTTTAAGTGCGGAATTAATAACATGAATAAGATGCATTCGTGCTAGATGACGATCTCTAATATCACCTGATCCAAGACGTCCATGCATGGCTCCTTTTGCCTTTTGTTTTTCAGTAGAAAACAGAAAATTTATCCAAGTTCATATTACAGACATGTTCTGTACAGTCCTACCTTATAGATTTATTCTTTTTTGTGTGGATACGCATGAATCCTTTTCGCCATTATGCAGATACCCAAGGTAAAAGACCTGACCGAGTTTTCTGCTGTCTAACTAATCGGCATCCAACATTTCAAAAATCAAAAGGAATCATGGAGTTCAACAACACAATCCGAGAATAAGATATGCCACGCTATTTTGGATGTTCATATTGCAAAGGTCTTATTTTCTTTTAGGCATTTATCATTAGTTTTTGTTTGCAGTACTTGGAGAATCTGGCTAGGCTGGACCTCCAGCTACTCCGCCATTAATACTTGGTAGAATCTCAGTAGACAACACTACCAAACACGGTCCACGGGCCACTAGTGGCAAATTTAAAGCTATGTTAAGAAAACAAAGAAATTCAAATGGAGAGTGTGGACCGAGTAAAGACAGGCGATTCTTACTGATGCTCTGACACATTATGGAAATATTGCAATCTGGATCCCTTTGGAGACGGTAACAGTTTCTGATCTGAAGAACCGCTACACAATAAAGAGTAATTTTTTTAAAATTCATTCCACCAAGTTGTTCCTTTCTGTCCTATAACGTTTGCCTCACAAGGCTTCAACTTAAGATGAAAACTCCGACGACACTTTGGCTAATCAGTGAATTGGAGTAAAAGGGCTAATATTTTTAGCGCTACACAAAAAACTTTGCAATTCAGGCTAGCGGAAATGCTTGTCTAGATATGTATGCTCGCGCATGTGCATGCTGTGGTGATGCAGTGCTACCATATCTTTTGACATTACCCTTTCAGTTTGGCAAGAATCATGCACGAGAATGTAAAAGCAAGCTATTGAATTGTGCTTAGGATCGTTTATTTGCTGTATTCATATGTAAATTTCAATTCAGACATCATTATTTGGCACACTTTTAGGCAGCCTTTCTTCTTGGGGTGAGCAGTTGACAAATGAAATCTTGTAGTGTTTTCAACTTGATAAAAATTTTGACAATAATAAATAATACAAAGCATTTCTATAAGGTAGGATTGTGAAAATTTCCTGTTTATATCCACACAAAAAAGAATGATATTACGATACGAATCATTGTTTTGAACCACAATAGCTTATTTGCGCTACATAAAGGAAATAAGGGCATTAAGATCGGCTAAGATAAACTCACAGAACAGAAAAACTCCCTATCAACAGTAATATTCCGTTGTTTCCTCAGGCTTCCTGTTCACTACATGGAAGATAATTCTAGTTTAAGAAGCCACTCTGTCTTTCAAGCGGCTCCTACATTTGCTGATTTATTTGTATATGTCAGCAATAACATTAGGAAGTTTGGGAACCTTGACACCTGCTCTTTAAGAACTTAATTGGCCAAGAACACAACTAAATAGACAAACCATGAACAGAATCTGAATCCTTCCTCGACTTAGCCGTGTGAGTGTTGGTTAACCTTGATCAGTCTGTAATTTGAAAATTTATTATCTTTTTGGGTAATTAGTGCAAGTTCAAGAAACAAAGGCTATGGTGTTGAACTCATGGATAAATCTCTTTACAGAGAACCTTTGATGCAATTGGTTGCATGCTGCCAAGTATAAATGTACGGCACATGGCGACCCCATCTTAAAAGACGACTATTTTTAAGTTGATTTATTGTCCAGTGGGCCGGCGAGCGGCCTAGGGAGGTTTATACTCACCTGTAAAACTTTAAAACCCTTGATCTCAGGGCCTATATCATATACCAGCTGCTAGCTCCAGCTGCACCGAAGTGACACATGCAGGAATCCAATCGACCACGACGACGGGTATGGCTGGATATCCTCCGCCATGCAGTGCCCGCCTGATCTTCTTGAAAAAGGCTTCATATACGCAGCAGCAGCTAGCGCAATCTTGGCTTGACAGTCATACTTCGTGTGAACTAGCCTCAAGGGCACCCCTGTTCATGTAGATAATCTAAACTCTACATAGGCCACAATGCCATGTCATGAATTTGGAGAATTTGGTTCAAGCTATCCAATCAAAAGAATGTGCATTCTTGCAGAGTGGCAATGATTTCCTTAATAACTTCTTATCACGGGACGTCAATATTCATAATTGGTTGGTGGAAATTTAGGTCAGCGTATCTCAATTTACTCGAGCAACTCTTCAAAAGGGAGGTAGAATGGTCATAATCGATGCAGATGACATAAGCATCGGTCTCTCTCTCTCTCTCTCTCTCTCTAAGTGTGCAGTAAGTATGGAGTACGATCTTCATCTACCAATGAATCCAGTGCACATAACATTGAACTGATCTATTTTGCAGTCCATTGCATGTTCATCAATGTTAGCTTATTCTTAAGATGATTTTTTTCATAAAATGGATGGGCTTTCGAAGGAGCAAAACTTGAAGATACAAACTAAAGCTATGTTAGTCTAAAACTGTGCATGGTATTATCTCAATTGAATGAATGAAAGATCACAAAAATGTGTGCATAAAATACTAGACGGAAAGAGATTTGCCTGTGTAACCTGGTACATGTCACTTCAAATGTCATGCATGTCCACAGAACTTCTACACAATACATTTTGTAATGAATAGTTTGGGTTGCAAGTATTAAATTATAGGAAAAAAGAAATAGAGAGGAAAAAGAGAGATGGATGAAAGGAGTCTGATAAATGCAGAGATTCATGTCAACAAATTACTAGTATTAGCATGTAAAACCTCATTCACTTATAGCCATGTATTGGAAACTGTCAAAATTCGGATAGGTAATAGCAATTCATGCCCGTATGACATTCACGAACAATATAAAACAGTAACATCCAACCAGGAATTTTCTCGATTTGGTTTTCCCATTCAACCTCATGTCACTTTGGATCCCTCAAAAGACCAGGAACCCAAGATCAACAGTAGGAAGTAATAAACGACGCAGCTTCCAATTCAGTAGCAGCGCCATGTTCCTGTCATGCATTGGGATGAGCTTCTCTTATATATATACTATTGTGATGATTATATTTTATCAACCCTTACACCACTCAGGATCTAATAGTTATTTAGTATATCTTAGTACCTGTTCTTCTATCATTAGATCTCATCAAAATAAAGGCTATGCATATTGAATAATAGAAAAATATGCAAAATATATTTAATACTGAGAAATGAGATCTTGTGATTAATAATGCTACGTGTTAGATAAAATTCAAATCCAACAAGAGCGACCCATTTGACATGCTAATTTTTCATGATATCTCAAAAACATATGCATGGTTGGACAGAGAATGAGACAGATCATGACCAAACTTGGTAAATTTTTCATAATTATCCACATCTTAATTGTGTTTAACTTAGATTTGTGGAAACTAAGTAAAAGACTCGGATCTTCTTTGAGAATCTTTTTATAAAAAGGGTTTCTTTCAAAGAAAAGCTGATAGGGAGAGCCACGTAGGATAGACGCCGACGGATTGGGCCCAAGTGATCGTCATCACGTGGCAAGAGGGAATGAACGTTGAGCCACGTCAGATGTTCACGTGGAATTCCCATGCATTATGCTTTCGTCAACCAGACGAGAAAAGCAGCAAAACACCTCTCTGTCTCGTCGTTTTCTTCTTCCAACGGGAAGAAGCAAGAGCGTAGTGGGTATGAAAATCTTGCTCACGAAACCAGTCGTGCAAAGGTCAAAGCTTAGTCCGCAACTCATTCCCACATTGGAGCGTTCGATTTCTTACGAGGCTATGATGACTCTCTCTCTCTCTGTGCTTTGCAATGCATTGGTACCAATATAGTGAACTGAATCTATAAGAAATCCAAGGCTGGTCAGCTCTAGTACCAACTTTGAGGGGTATAGATTGCTGATGCTAATTGTTGAGAAAACTGAAAACAACCCAAGTAATAAAACCACCAAAGTTTATACTCTCCAACTTCTATCTCCTTAGATGACAGTCATGAATGATCAAAGCGCCCAGAGAGAGAAAAGGGAGTTTACGATCAAATCTAAAGGATGTCCAAGAATGATCAGACATAAAGTTAAAAAGAAAATCTACAACTATCCAAGTTCCATTTCTCTAACAAATGACAACCTTCAATTCTCAAGAACACTCACAGCCACAAACCGACAATATAGACACAACCAGTGGACCACAACAAACGGCCCCGTCACGAACACAACGTGCGTGCGAATCACACCTCAGTTATTGTACCCAAGCAATTGTGTAGCATTTTTGACCCTTCAACTTGTGCTTTGATCTCCTAACCGGACAAGCTAGTGGTTGTTGTAACCCTGCCGCCCCTTTGTTAAGAGACTTCTGCTAGATCGCCGATCGAGAATTACCGAAAGACTGAAGTGACTTAGAGCAAGCCAGGACAGTAATATACAGCTAATATTTCAATGGCACGGCAAACCACAAAGGAATGAAAATGATTATATATAAGATAAAATACTTTGGTGAATGCTATTTGTTAAATAACATTATGTTAGTGGGTGAGTTTAAGGAGAGAGTTAAAAGAAATTAGGAGGAAATATTAGAAAATCAAGTCTTTGAGCTTAGTAGAACAAATACAAAATATACGATGCAAGTTTGATTATTTGATTAATAAAAATAACGTAAAAATTAAGATTGACGCATATTACATCTCTTAATAAGAAAGTTTTAAATACCACATGTCAATTTTTTAAAAGGGATGAAAATGATGAAGATATCATATGAAAATGATGAAGATATCATACATATAATTAATATAGGTGAGTTAAAATAGAAAAGAAAGTTTTAAATACGAAAATTTAATTTTTTAAAAAGATGAAATAATTAATAGAGAATCACACTTAGAATTAATATAGGTGTATTAAAATAGAAAGTTATATAAGGTATTCTATGTGGTAAGGAAACCAAAGTTAAAAGCTAAATATTAATAATCATTAATATGTTATATGATGTACAGTGTTGACCAACTAATTATCAGTATGTGCGTTCAAACTAAAAATGAAGATGCTAAGATTAATATATGGTGGCATAAAGAAAGAGCATGTCGATAATGAATTATCATATACAACTTGAGAACACTAATAGATAATAAAATAAAAGAAATAGTTTAAAATAGTTTGAACACGTAAAAAAAGTCCATATAACCGATCGAGAAAAGGCTTTGTTATATATATATAGGGAGAGAGAGAGCATACATTAGCGAATCACAAACAGAGAAGTGGGTTTCCTTGTAATGGACCATGTCCAGACGCCTACTGATTCATTGCATCCCAATGGAAGTGGTTCAGCGGTATGTTTAGGCCTCTTCTTGTTTTGAAGTGGACGTAGGCCGGTAGGTTCAAATAGAATCATGTGCGGAAAGTTTCACTCAGGCTAGCAAAAGAGTCATCTCCTAGATTTGGAAGACATTCACATTTCCTGTTAATTTTTCTAACATGAAACCCAGTGGCCACTATTTTGTTTTGAAAATAACCCAATGTTTCCACAGCAAATCATTGGTATCAGAAATATGTTAATAAAAAGGAACCCTTTGACAACATTCATGGTATCTATCTCACTTGATTTTATCGTGAGCCCATGTAAATTGGCAGTACCGCAGAGTGCCCCAGATCTTCAATCCAAGAGGAGACCATTGTACCCCCACATGCATTCGACTGACACAGATGTTTACTTAGAATTTCCCCTATAATGTTCACAGTTATTTCATGATAAAATAAACAGGTTTCTGTTTCGCTCCACGAGGACCAATGTGGGTCGAATTCGAAACCCGACCTGCTAGTTGAGAGAAAAACCAAGCTTCCTCCTTTACTCAGTTAAGGGATGAAAGTTTCCCTGTAATCGACTCAATTATTACCAACACATTTTCTAATGAAAAATCTTTATTGGCATCTTACTGAAGCAAATTAATACGAAAAACATGTCCAGGATCCACTGGATTCGCATGACAGCACCACACATCAAACAGAACTGACATAGAAGTTCTTAGTAAGAAGAAAACAACAAAGTCCATCAAAGCAAACAGACATAAAAAAACCTTATTAACCTTATGCTTTACTGTGGGAGCTTATTGAGTTTGCAATATTCATAATCCTTGTACTTCTTGGCCTTGAATTTTGCAGGATTATCTTCATTCACAAGTTGGGGGAGTGGTCCGATGACTTGATCTGGAGGGGGTGCAACAAAGACTGGCCAAGACATCCTTGTCTTCTCCTTGTCAACTGTTGTTCTGTGCAGCACAGCCTTGTACATTCCATTGCTTAGGATCTGCAAGCCCAACATTAGATCAACCTTGTGTCAAGGAAACCTGAACGAAAGGCCCACAGAAGAAGACACCACAGTCTCGATTCTCACTGACACGTGTATGTTATAGCTTTGTCAAGTGGGGCATGAAGGACATGATAGTGATATACTCTCTTCCTACCTTTTGAATTATTTCTTAACGATTTATTACTGCGTACGTATCACATTAAATATGGTTGATATTATCGTTATGCGAACTTCGTCCGTGTGCATGCCAGTCCCAAGCCCGGATAAAAAAAAGGGTTGCATTAGACTTTCGACATCGACGTAAAAATTTGTCACACTTATCTACTATGCATTATCTACTATGAATTGAGCTTTGTAGAAACAAAGAATCCCTGAAGCCGACCCATCTAGTATGGGAAAAGATTATCGTTGTGCAACGGATAGTGAGAGTGAGTTTTCAAGGTATTGAAAAAATTCTACTGCTTTTCAGTTGCTTTCGATCTAAAATCATGTGTTTACACATTTATGAGTACACCAAACAAAGAACAAGCTGGAAATTGAGGAAAAAATCTGAAGCATTGTTTGCCATGCTTAGTTAGGCACCTATTTCCTAACGGGATCTCAGCTGAAATATAGCTTAGGGCCACGTTGTTGGAAGCTTTTCTGGGTGCACCTATGTTAGTAACTTGGTATGAAGTGTGTGTGGCCCTCTCTCTCTCTCTCTCTCCGTGGTCAGATGTGAGCTGATCTCCAGCATAGTAGGGTACTAGGTCAGTGGTCCAGTGTGATGTGTCGGGGTTTTTGCTCTCTGGAGGCACGACATGTAACTTTGTTTAGAAGTACCTTACGATGGATCATACTCTCACAGTTTACTGTTTAGTTGAAATAATGTTCGTGAAGTGTCTATTTGTTGCTTTATTCATCATTCCTTGTGCAATTGTGAAGGCATTCATCTTGAAGTAATCTAGAATTTCCATCCTAATCTTTATCTAGGGCTTCGCTACTGTTTGTTGCAAAGCATTGGGTCAGGTTGTGCTCAAGTGTATGCAATCTCATTCTGTTTATGTGCACCCATCAGACAAGCAGCAACCCATTGCCCTTTGTTTTGATAAGCTCATGGCCAATGTGACCCGAAGCTTGGACTCAAAGAACAGGGACAAATTCACCCACAATCTGAATGTATTTAGATATGATTTCCGTGTCAAGTGACATGTAATATATTTCCATTGCTCCTATTTTCTGGGGGTTCTTGATCAATGTGTAGGTGATGTATGCCCAATCAAGATATCTCCAACTTCCATTAGTACAACACTGCATTGTATATAGGATCTTGATCGCAAATGATGACTACTTTGATTAGAAAGGGAGGACTTAAGCTGATAGGCTTCAAATACATGGTTATGTTTGTTAAAGAAAGACTATCCTCGCTTAGAGCGTTAGCTCACCTAGCATGGCACTGGAATCACAAGATGACGGCCGTGAGTTCAATGTTGGCGTGTGCATATCTGGTTTTGGCCTCCCCATTGTAAGAAAAACAAAAAAGGGCATCTGTCTACGCCATGCAAATGCAGGCTCGTCTTCAAAAAAAACTTTAGCATTTGCAGGAGTCAGATGAATTCGCCGTAAATACTTTGCAGGTTAAACATATATTTCTAGAACTCTCATCATTATTTTTGTGGTGATCCCGACTGCTTTGGGGGATCATTAATTGGAGATTTATTATTCATGGTGGCGTTAGGATCCAACATAAAGAGTAGAAGAAACACACTTACCTCAATTTGGTCTCCGATGTGAACCACAAGGGCATTAGGGATGTACTGGACATCCATCCATAGCCCGTCTCTGTAGTATATTTGAAGCCCGGGCACCTCGTTTGGCACGAGCACAGTGAGGGCAGACAGATCAGTGTGTTGCACCACACCCAGAGCTAGGTCAGGTCTAGGGCAAGGAGGATAGTAGTTTATCTTCAGCAGATACTCTAAAGCATCACCACCACATGCATCCTTTAATGCATCTTTCTCCAACCCTAGGCCTTCAGAGAGGACTGCAAGGATCTTACCAACCACTTTCACCATGTAATTAGCGTACTCTTGATTTGCCTCCCTACAGTGCACACATTAACAAAATCATGCATGTGTGCATCCATCAGTACTCTTAAATCGAAGCTTCAGAATCAATTTCAGATACTTAATAATCAGAAGGAATTGCATCAAACTCTATTAGGCGGGTCTGCATATCGGAAGGATGAGCATTAGCAAGACCCCTAACAGTACAAAGAATCAGTGTATATATAGACTGTAGCGGATCTAGAAAATAGTGTTAGTAGGGCAATTTTAGGGAGGTGTACCTCACACAGGCATGGGATAGTGAGAATGCATACCTATAGGCCTCAGGTTTCTTAGGCCAGATATTCAAGTTGACACGAGCAGGAGGCCATACATTGTGAAACAGATAGCTGACCCATGCCTTCTTCCCTTCAACTTCCTTCTGAAGATTAGTGCCGTAGCCTTCTAGACTCCCAGATGTGGGATTTCTAGCGTAGACCTCTTTCTCCTCCGGCGGAAGCTCAAAAAACTCTTTCCCGACGCTTTGAAGCCTTTTAATGGCTTCCTCAGGAATCCCATGATTCACCAACTGGAAGATTCCACACACCCTGCTTGCCTCCGCCATCTTCTTAACCAGTCTTTCATTATCAGAATCGCTGAGATCGACGATGGGAACGTCAGGAGTAGGCCCAGTATAAGTGGTTGAACCTGGCTGTTCAGTCTCCAATCTGATGAACTCACTCGGTATTGTGTCAAGGGTGCTTGATGCTACACACTGAACCCTAAAAGTTTCCATTGAAATTCTCGCGCTAAAGGGAAATGAATACTTCCTTTGAAGTTTTTCTTTTCCCTGAGGAAGTTATCGTTTAAGGACATGATATATATACACTAGCGGAGAGAGAGAGAGAGAGAGAGAGAGAGAGAGAGAGAGAGATTTACGCTACATTAACCGCGGGTAATGAAACACAGATTTAATCATCTTACTCCGTACGCACCAATTACACTCCATAGCTTTCTCGTACTTTTTGCAGGAGAGGAAGGAAAGGGATACGTCACATGGAAAGATCGACAGCTGTAGGATACACCAACGGTCAAAGGTCCGTATATGTGGAACGACGGTTGGTACACCAACGTGTGACAAACCGGTCAAGCTCGTAGTTCATTTTGACATGGTTCAAGGTCCGGATATGTGGAACGACGGTTGGTACACCACCGTGTAACAAACCGGTCAAGCTCGTAGTTCATTTTGACATGGTTCATATAGATAACTTCTTCTAATTAAGTGTACACAGTTTTATGTGCATACATAATCCAAGATCATGGTTAAATAGTAACTCCTAAGTCGGATCGAGCCATATTGGGCCTGGCCGGAACCCATAAACCCATATGGTTGCTTTACGTACAAAGGTTGTTTTGCACTTATTTTATCTTAATTGATTTCTCTGTTGAGAGTCAGGTTTGACATCTTGCTCTTAACAAGCCTGCATTTCTGTTCATTTCCTGCTTAGATTACATAAGGATAGTAATCTGTCCTTTACTGGTGGGTGCTCTCTCTCTCTCTCTCTCTCTCTCTCTCTCTCTCTCTCTCTCTCTCTCTCTCTCTCTCTATATATATATATATATATATATATATATATATATATATATATATATATATATATATAATAGTAATCTATCCCTTACTCGTGGGTGCTCTCTCTCTCTCTCTCTCTCTCTCTCTCTCTCTATATATATATATATATATATATATATATATATATATATATATATATATATATATATATATATATATATATATATATAAAGGATAGTAATCTATCCTTTACTCGTGGGTGCTCTCTCTCTCTCTCTCTATATATATATATATAAGACAACCATTGTACCTTCAAACGGGGGATAAAAGATTCACAAGAAGACAACCATTGAGGATAAAAGATTACAAGAAGACAACCATTGTACCTTCAAACGGAGGATAAAAGAAACCAGCTCTTCAAAGTATGCAGAGGTACATAAGTGGAAGCAACTCCTAATGAATAATGAACATGACTAACGGTGAAAGAAATTTAATATTAAATATTCTATACCACTAAATAACTACTACAACAACAACTAATCCTTTTCCTATATAAGATGGAGTCGGCTACATGGATTTTTTTGTTACTACATAGATTTTTTGTTACTACATAGCTTTATCATGTGTCATGCTAGGATTTTTCATACTTATATAGGAATATTGTTTTGTACTATACATTTATCAACCTTAATATATTTAAGTCTCTTTGACTTAATTCTTTTATTTACACCCATAAAATTTGTGGTTTATATACTTTTTTGATTTGGCTAACTCTCATAAGCTTATAGAAATAATATTTTCATCAATTTTTATATCATCATTACCAATAGAATCTTCTCATCTTTCTTGTCGGTAGCCTTAACTATCTTAAAAATATCTTTTTTACCTTCTTTTAAGTTAAGTTTTTTATATAAATCTATCCAAATTTTAGCTTTTCTTTACTAATGATTTTTTTATTTCTTTCTTTGCTTTCTTATAAGCCTTATAAGTTTCACAAGTCTTTTTGGCATAATACAATTTGTAACATATCTTTTTTGCCTTAATTTTATCTTGTACCACTTCACTCCACCACCGAGCTTCTTTTTGTATCGGCACGCCATCTTTAGATTCACCTAACACATATTTTGCCACTTCCTTAATATATATAATCATATTGTTTCATATATTAGAAGATATACCTACATAGTTCCAATCATTTCCTTGAAAAACTTCCTGTTTAAATATATCTTCTTTCTCACGTTTGAGGTTCCAACATCTAGTTGAGATGACTTTATGCACTCTATTCTTCTATGTCAACTATTTTACTTACAAATTCATTACTAAAAGTTGATGCTGAGTAGTTAAGTTTTTTCTTGGAATTACCTTACAATCTTCGCAACACAATCAAAAGTCAATCTTATAAGTAATTAAATGTTCATCTCATTTTTGAAAATTATATTGGATATAAATAGATCAAAAGTCATAACAAAACTTAAAACTTCCCTACTCTCCTCACTTATAATCCCAAAATCATAGTTTTATTAATACCTTCATATCATAATGCAACTTTACTTACATATCCATTTAAATCTCTTCTCAAACAAATCATCTCTCTTTGTGGAATTCTTTAAATTACCTTATCTAACTCCTCCCAAAAAACCTTCTTTATAATATCTTCTAATCCTACTTGAACCGCATAAACATAAACTATATTCAAAGCCTCTACTCCAAACACTAACTTTACTATAATAATTCAGTCACCATATCATTATATGTCTACTACACTATCCTTTAAATCTTTATTTATAATAATACCAACTATATTTCGAGCATTTTTCTTTCCTTAGTAACATAATTTAAAAACTATATTCTCAATCTCGTTTCCTTTTTCTCTAATCTCTTTTGTTTCTTTTAAACATAGAATGTGAATCTTTCTCTTAATCATAGTATCTACCACCTCAATTTAACTTACAAGTCAATGTTTCAATATTCAAAGCACAAAGACAAATCTTATTATCTAAAACTAGTTTTTTATCCTGCATATTCGTCTAGGCTGAAAATGTGGAGACCCTTGCTATAATTTTTTTACTAAATTCGGGTGACAATATGATAGAACTAACTTTTTTATCCACACTCGTCCATGATGTGAGAACCCTCTCTACAATCGATCCACTACATCCCGGCGAAGACGTAGAGAACCTTGCTTACTTTCCAATGCAATGCTCATAAGTTGTAAAATATATGCTAGCTAAGTCTGACAAAGTTTTATGTTGGTTGTCGAAAGTCTTACACAACCCTCTTCCATTATTCGGGCTTGAGACTGGTCATGCAAGGGTGATCCCTTACATGGGCGGAGTTTATAACATTAAATAACTATTAATATTAATATTAATATTAATATTTGATATTTGATATTTAACATTTAATACAGTCATTGTACTTTTTTAGTGTTAAGTTTTATATTAAGTATTCATTTATGTTATTTATTGACGTGGTAGCTAACTAACGGTATCGAGGGAAAAAAGTGAGAAGTAGGTTCAATGCAAATTGTTTATCAGATTATGTTTTTTTCAAAGATCATAAAAAAAAGGGATTACATTTTCAAAGAAAATTTTGTAGCGTTTACGGTCATGCATACCTGGTTTCGGCCTCCCGATTGTAATAGAAAATAAAAACTAAGAATGATTGGACAATTAATTTGATGTGAGCCATGCAAATGAGTATTTGATAACAGCAAACTTTGATCAATGGACCAGGCGGTCCATATGAAGATTTTCACATGTTAAAGTAATAAACCTTATCTGGATACAATACATGCTTTGCTTCGAAATTGGTTTCCTAAAACTTCGAAATAAGATCTAATTAAGCAATTGAGTTGGATCGAGATTTTTAAAAGGTCTTATATGGTTCAATCGAGGTTGGTACGAAAGCTCTTCTTGAATCCTTATTTATGGAAATGAGATTTAAACGACTCAAGTGTTGTTGGGTTCAGTTGGCCTAGGTGGGAAAGCCAACTTTATTTTTGTGAACTCCTTGACTAGCTAGCTCTTTCACAAAAAGGTCTACTACACTCGTGTAAGTGTGATTCAGCTCAGCAGGCATATGCACTCATCACAAACAATCACACACACACTCTTGCCATCTTTACTTTCTCTCTCTCTCTCTCTCTCTCTCTCTCTCTCTCTCAATATATATATATATATATATATATATATATATATATATATATATATATATATATATATATATATATATATATATATACCCTCCATTCTCTTGGCCGGGGAGTTTATTCAAGACAACCGTCAAAGCTCCGGATATGTGGAACGACGGTTGGTACACCAACCGGTCATGCTCGTAGTTCGCTCTAGGTCAGCTCCAGATGAACTGCTAGTTTTCAGTTTGTTAGCCTAAAAACGAATTGACTCGTTAATCTATACGAGCTGAACATGAACACAGTCTGCTCATTTCGACTTGAATCATACAGATAACCTCTTCTAATTAAGTGTACATAGTTTTATGTGTCTATATAATCCGAGATCATAAATAATGTTACACTCAGGTTAGATCGGGTCATATTGGGACTGACCTGACCCATGAACCCGCATAGGACCCGACCAAGGGTTCCTGCTAGGGAGCCACAATCTCGCCTCAAGACCACCGTGTGGTGTCCTGCTGCGATAGCAGCAACTCTTGTTGATTGAGGGTGACAGAGAGAGAATGGAAAGAACTAGATAGAAAAAAATCAAGAAAATGAGGAAGAGAAAAAGAGAAAGAGAGTGAGAGAGGAGTTTAGCACGACGAGGAAGTATCGAAGTAGCCAAAAAAGAGGGGCGAGAGGCCGTGAAATGGTAAAAAAGGTTTCCTGTGATCATGCTTTTGAAATAGTAAATGTTAGAAGGAAAATCTGTGACTTTACATATACATACATATGAGTTTCAAATTTTTTTATCATGATCTTAAGGAAGTATATAGAGAGAGCTTCTTCATAAGTTTATTATTATTATGTTTATTATTGAAAATTTCTTTAAGTTTTGAGAGGACTTTCATCTTGATTTGAAGTATAAAAAAGGTAATATGATCATTAATGATCTCATGATAGAAATAACAGTAGATAAATAGCACAAAAACAAAAAAACAGTTGAGATAGATGTGAGAGAGTGATGTCGCACATCCAGGAAGTACCAAAGTATTTGGAAAAGAGGAGAAAGAGGTCATGAAATTACCGGAAAAAGATTATGTGACCAAGTTTTTAAAATATCAAATAGTAGAGAGAACATGTGACCGAACATGCGCATGAGTTTGAGTTTATATGTCACAGTCTTAAGTAAGCATATATGAAGCTTCTTGATAAGTTTATTAAGAAATTTTTAAGTCTTGAAAAGGATAATAAGCCTCTTAATGATCTCATTATATACATAGTAAAAGAGGAAGAGTATCAAAGTCACAAAGTGGTTATGCATGTTGATGACACTCCTAAATTGAATATGACGGTAAAAAAGAAAAAACTTAGTGATTTAAGGGAAAACTAAACTCTTTAAGAAACCAAAAAACAAGTTATACCGAATTTGTGATCAAGTTGGACATTAAGGTAATGAGTGTGCCTCTAAAATAACCAAAAAAACCTTTGATCTCCCAAGGAGCTGTGGTCAAAGTAGGTATATTTCTCAAACTCTGATCAAAGTAGGTATATTAACAGAACCATGCTTGTGTGTCATCCATCAGCACTCTTAAATCAAAGCTTCTAGATCGATCAGATACTTAATAACCAGAAAGAATTGCATGCATCAAGAATATGGCTATAAACCAGCCACGGGTCTGCATATCAACAGGATGAGCATTCACCTTGCTATAAATATATAGAGGGAGACATATAGAAAGGGTGAAAGCTACTAGAGAGTCTCTCATACTAGACATTGTTCGATTATCACTATCATTCATGGGATTAATCAAACAATGATGATGAAATCAATGATATATTTAATAATTTTTTTACGTTCATGTTGATGGGAGATCATACCGATAACACAGATCATCTAGTAGAATCTCTTAACGAGAGATTAGCTAGCAGGTCTCTATATTATATACCTGCACACATGCAAGATTCACAAGAAGGCAACCATTGTACCTTCAATCGGAGGCAAAAAAGAAACCAGCTCTTCAAAGTATGAAGAAATGCAGAAAGTGGAAGCGAACTCCTAATGAATAAAGAACATGACTAATGTTAAAATAAATTTACTATTAAATATTCTATAACACTAAATGACTATTAATATCTAATATTAGTATTTGATATTTAACATTTAACATTTAATACATTCATTGTACTTTTTGTACTAAATTTTATATTATGTATTCATTTATGTTATTTATTGACATGGTAGCTAACTAACGGTATCAACCATAGGTATGAGGGGGAAACTAGCTGACGGTATAAACCATGGGTATGAGGGGGGAAAGTGAGAAGTAGGTTTAATTTAAATTGTTTATCAGATTATTTTTTTTCAAAGGTCATAAAAAAGGATTTTGAATTCCATATCCAATCCAAACGATGCATCTCCTTTGCCCGTAACCGTTCCCGCATAAGTTCTATTTACCGTTATATCAAAACTTTCAAGAAAGATTGATGGAAGACAATTCTCAAACCCAAACCCATGCTCAGGCATGGTCTAATGCGTGTGCTCGTGCATATCCTCCTCAAGCTCTTCGAAGTAGGTTCATAAGCAACCATCAATATAAAGCACATATAGATTTCTTTCACTCATCAATATAGTATAAAACTTTTTTATGATGGTCTTAAAAATGGTCTTAACATCAGTCACATACGATTTAGGAATTTCACATATATTAAAAATTCATGAATATTTAAAAATACTTAACAAGAACAGGTAACTTTAATTAACTAAACCATTAATTATCATTTAATTCAAGCACACAATTTCCTTAAATAGAAAAACGGAACCCTTTGACAACTTTTATGGTATCTATCTCACCTAATTTTCTCGTGGCCCATGTAAACCGGTAGTTCCGCAGAGTCCTAGCAAGGCCCTAGCTCTTCAATCCAAAAGGAGACCAGCCCTCCCCCCCACCCACCCGCAAGCATTCGACTGAGATGAATGTCTACTTAGAATTTCCCCTAAATGTTCACAGTTAAATGCTGAAATAAATAGGTTTCTGTTTCGCTCCACGAGGACCAATGTGGATCGAGTTCGAAACCCGACCTGCTGCGAGTTGAGAGAAAAACGAAGCTTTCTCTTTTACTCAGTTAAGGCATGAAAGTTTCCCTATAATCGACTCAATTATTACCAACACATTTTCCAATGAAAGGTCTCTATTGGCATCTTACTGTAAGGAAATTAATACGAAAAGCTTGTCCATGGTCCATCGGATTCGCACGACAGCACCACACATCAAACAAAACCGACTTAGAAGTTCCTAGTAAGAAGCAAACAACAATGTTTGTCAAGACATAAAAACCTTATTAACCATATGCTTTACTGTAAGAGCTCATTGAGTTTGCAATATTCATAATCCTTGTACTTCTTGGCCTTGAATTTTGCAGGATTATCTTTATTCAGAAGTTGGGGGAGTGGTCCGATGACTTGATCTGGAGGGCTTTCAACAAAGACGGACATGGCATCCTTGTCTTCTCCTTGTCAACTGTTTTGTGCAGAACAGCCTTGTACGTTCCATTGCTTAGGATATGCAAGCCCAACATCTAACTTAGATACAGATCAACCATGTGTCAAGGAAACCTGAACGAAAGACCCTGAGATGAACACACCACAGACTCGATTCTCACTGCTACGTATCAGTGATCTACTCTCTTCCTAGCTTTTGAAGAAAGGGATGGCTGAAATGAATTCACGAGTAGACGACACAGAGCCCTATGGGCGCGTGCATAACAGTAATATTGTATATCCAGATCTGGAACATTTCTGAACGATTAAATATGGTTGGTATTATCGTTGTCCAACGGATAGTGGTGGTGTGTTTTCAAGGTAACTTCTCGCATCACAGCCTTACTTTTGAAGGTATTGCAAAATTTGTGCTTCTTTTCAGTTGCTTTCGATCTAAAATAATATATTTACACATTTATAAGTACAGCAAATAAAGCACCAGCTCATGTTTGAATTATAGGCATGAATCCCTTGACACACTCACGTTATACGTACATGTGCACACCATGAGCGTGCACATCCCTTAACTAAGTTTATAGCTTTAAGTAATAGTATATAATGCATTACATTATACATACATATATTGCATTAAAAAGGGTATACTTACATTATATAAGTTCTATAAGTTATAACTTATAAGTATTACAGTAATTAATCAATTTATATATAATATATTATACTAAAAAAATAAACTATTTAATAGTAATGTAACTATTTAAGTATATATTAATATATACATAATATATATTAAATTTAATTTTTAGCTATATATATTACAGTGCAATATAATTATATTAACTATTTAAAAAATATAAACAAAATTAATTAAAATTAAAATTAAAAGCTGTCAGCAATGCTTACCGCCTATCCAAGTAGCCAAGCACCATGTGGTGCTCAGGTACACATCGAGTAACGGCGGGCACCACATGTTGCTCGCTTGACCAGCTAACTGATAGGCAATCAGCATTGCAGATCAGATCGCTTATCCAATGCCCAGGTGCCATGTGGCACCACAGTACTTGTTGATTGACGTGGGCGTCAATGTCGCTCCTTAGCTGGCAGCGGGCTAATAAATGGACACATGCACAAACAAAACTCGCGCGCACACACACACATCCGGGGCCATTGTCTTGAATGAATTCTCGGGACAGCCAGCAGCCAATACTACAGATGTCGGTCTTGCTCTGTGAAGTAATACCTTTTCCTTTCAATTCCCTTTCAATCACGTATAAATTGAGGTGTACAGATGGAGACGATAAAAATCTGCGTTACATTACCTGCATCAATGTAGTGTAAATCTCTCTCTCTCTCTCTCTCTCTCTCTCTCTGCATGTCCTAAGCCACCAACTTCCTAAGGGAAAAGAAAAACTTGAAAGGAAGTATTTGTTTCTCTTTAGCGAGAGAATTTTAATGGAAACTTTTAGGGTTCAGTGTGCAGCATCAATCACTCTTGACACAATACCGAGTGAGTTCATCAGATTGGAGACTGAACAACCAGGTTCAACCACTTCTACTGGGCCTTCTCCTGACGTTCCCACCATCGATCTCAGCGATTCTGATAACGAAAGACTGGTTAAGAAGATGGCAGAGGCAAGCAGGGTGTGGATAGTCTTTAACAAACAAAACCATGTATTTGAAGCCTATCAGCTTAAGTCCTCCCTCTCTAATCAAAGTAGTCAGCATTTGCGATCAAGATCCTATATACAATGCAATGTTGTACCAAGGGGAGTTGGAGATATCTTGATTGGTCATACATCACTTACACATTGATCAAGAACCCCCAGAAAATAGGAGCTATGAGAATATATTACGTCACTTGACACGGAAATCATGTCTAAATACAGTCAGATTCTGGGCGAATTTGTCCCTATTCTTTGAGTCCAAGCTTCGGGTCACATCGATCATGATGGCTGCACATAAACAGAATCAAATTGCATACACTTGAGCACAACCTGGCCCAATGGTGTGGATAAAAAAGTAGGTGCATAGAGCAATAGACACTTCATGAACATTGGCAGTTTGATCGATCGTAAGGCACTTCTAAACAAAGTCATATGTCAATAATAAGAATGTTCCCCAAGAGATTGTTCCACCCCGGTGAGTTTTCTAGAAAGGAAGGTACGTATGACCTTTTGAGGTTTCGTTTTGCCTAAGAGGGTTTTAGTGTTTTTGATTTCATTGTGTTTCTCTTTTGTATTTGTCATTGCGCACTACTCTATATTTATAGAGCATCGCCTCTTCCAACCCCTCGGATTCCCTTCTAGGCTTTCTTCTTTTGAAGCCCTTATTCGGTTGATTACAAAGCTCATCCGTCACCGATCGACTCTTACAACCCATTTTCGTAACTGCCATGATAGATAACGGTTGGATGGTCAGTCCAATCATTTCTATGATAAAGTTGTCTAGAATAGTTACATTGGCTTTACATCTCTTATTTGGCCATTCAAGCCAAATGACCTGACATACTGGTTTTCCTCCCATTTTTATGAGGTTTTTCTAGTAATGTTATTTCATCATTGCTATTGCAATCATTACCCGTTATATATTTTTTTTTACCCACACAACAATCAAACATATCTCAAACCCATATTTGTAACATGTTTTGAGAAAAGATCCTCTGTTATACCATTCTTTAGAGTTGTCAGCTCTACTCTTGATTAGAACAATTGCTGCATTGTTATCATAGTAAATGACAACTCACTCATCGACTATTTCCAACTTCAAATCTCATATGAAACGATTTATCCAGACGGCACTCATTGCAACCATGCAACAAGCTACATACTCAGCTTTCTTTATATATAATATTACACAACCCTGTTTTTTACATGCCTAAGAAACAACTCCACCTTCAAATAAAAATATTTGACTTGAGGTTGATTTGCTGTCATCTTTGCTCCCAGCAAAGGCAACATCTAAGTATCCTATCACTTTTAGTTCATTTGCTTGAAAACACAATTTCAAGTTGTTTGTTCCTTTGAGATATCTTAAAATACTTTTAACAACTATCTAATGCTTTCATCCAAGATTACTTTGATGTCTACACAAAAGACCAATAACAAAGTTGATATCAGGTCTTGTACACAGCATAACATACATCAAGCTACCCACATCTTGTACATAAGAAATGTTAGGCTTATCATCTCATTCACCAGGACAATCAATCTTGTTCAATTTGACCCCTTTCGCAATGGGTGTAAAAGCAGACTTTCATTCACCTATTTTGAATTTTTTGAGGATATAATCAATATATCTTTCCCGACTTAGCCATAAGAGCTTAGATTCTCTATCTCGAAAAATCTTTATACCCAGGATATAGGATGCTTTTCCTATATTCTTCATTTCAAACCTTGAGTTTAACCAAGACTTGGTTTTGATAATCACCTCATTGTCATTTTTAGTCAATAATATGTCATCTACATATAAAGATAAGATGACAAAGTGACTCCCATTGTTCCAAACATATATATAGTGATCAAGCTCATTAGCTATCAATCCAAGTTCAATAATGATATTTTGAAAAGTCAAATATCATTGACGAGGTGACTGTTTCAGGCCATATAGGGATTTTCTCAACCTATATACTTTGTCTTCTTGGCCTTCAACTATATATCCTTCGGGCTGCTGCATATATATGATTTCGTCTAAATCTTCATTTAGAAAAGCAATCTTTATATCTAATTGATGTAAATCCAAATCGTAATATGCAAATATTGTCAGGATTATTTTGATAGATGCATATTTCGCAAAAGGATAATATGTTTCAACATAATTTATCCCCTCCTTTTGCGAAAAACCCTTTACAACTAACATCGCTTTAAACTTTTCGATTGATCCATCGACCTTATATTTTTTTTTCAAAACCCATTTGGGTTGGCTTTTCTTTTTTTTCGAAAATCAGTCAATTCGCAGACTTGGTTTTTCTCAATGGATCCATGACTTTCTCCCAATCTATTGCTTCTGATGAATTTATAGCTTCCTGATAAGTCAAGTTATCAGACAACTCATCTAAATCCACCAAATTGCACACTTCTTCTATAAGATAAGCGTGGTAATCCTTTAAATAAGACAGTGTCATACTAAGTATTTTATGTCCACTTAAAGTTTTGATTGACTCAAAAAGATCTTTTATGGGTTCAAATGATGATTGATCTATATCTACTAGATCATCAAATACTCATCATTATTCTCTAAGATGTCATTCTTACTATCTTTTAAGAATTCAACATATCTGCTCTTTATCAATCCATGGTTCTTATGATAAAACTGATATCCCTTTGAGCCTTTACTATATCCGATGAATATATATCTCAAGGGCCTACTATCTAGCTTATTTTTAGATTGATTAATGATCTTTACATAAGCAATAGATCCTCACCTCTTGAGATGACTTAGGTTGTATTTTCTTCCAAACCACATCTCATATGCTATAGTGAATACAACATTATATGGTACTCTATTGAGTATGTATACTGTTGTACTTTTTGCTTCTCCACAAAATATTCTTAGTAGAAAATCATTTATTAACATTGACTTTGTCATGTTTAGTAAAATCTTGTTATATCTTCCAGCTACACCATTTTGCTGAGGTGTCTTGGGCATTGTATTTTACTTTAAAATATCAAAGTCTTTACAAAATTCCATAAATTCTGCAGAGGTGTGTATTCACCACCTCTATCTAATCTTAAGATTTTTATTGAATGCCTTAGTTGATTTTCAACTTTATCATTATATTCTTTAAATATTTTAAGTGCCTCATATTTATGTGCTACAAGATATATATATATATATGTATATCTCGAGTAATTATTAATAAATGTTATGAAATAAACCTTTTCTCGATGTCACCTTACTCTCAAGGGTCCACATAAATCATTATGAATGACTTCAAACAGGCTTGTTGCCCTTGTTGTCTCTTTGAGAAAAACTTCTTGTCATTTTTCTTGTATACAAGCTTCACACTTTTTGAAAGGTACAATCAATATAAGGAGAATAACTTTCAATTTCATTGTCTTTCAACTTGAATAATCCATGTTGTATATCAAATTCTTCAGAGAAAAACACTCTCTCATGTTTCTCCACAGTCAATTTGCGAAGAACAAACCTGACCTCAAAACCTTTTTTTATTAAGGCATGGATTGAAATCATATTGCACCTTATAGATGGCATGATTAATATATCAGTTAATATAACCAATATGCCTTGTACAAAAATTCTAAAGGACCTAGTTCCCATAACATCTAAGAAAGTATTATTTCTTATGTATATCCGATGGTCTCCTGGTTTATATTCCTTTATATCCATTATCCCTTTCTTGCTCTTTGAGATGTGTCTTGTTGCTCCTGAGTCAATTCACCAACTAGTCACCAGGTGATACATGTATAAACATTGTAATATTACACAGATTATCTCTTGTTTCTCCGATTGCCTCCGTTGTGAGTTATTTTTACCACTCTTCTTGCATTTTTCTGATTGCTCCTAAGTAGTTACAACTAAAACACTTAAATCGAGAAGCAGTTTCCTACATTTTTTTAAAAGATTGATCACCCTTTTTGTTATTTTTGCCAAACTTCTTGTTTGGTTTATTTCTTCTTTGATTGAGTTTGGAGTTGTACCCTATCTTATCTTGCACTACTAGCAATTTCTCTTTTTTATTTTTGTTCATATGTTCTTATTGAATTGCTAGTTTTAGGGATAATTCTGAATGGTTTATTTCAAGCCCTAGTATAAGGGCAATAGTAACCATGTTCCATGATAAGGGAACACTATTAAGTATGCTGGATATTTGCATTGGTTCTAAAATGACTAATTTGAGTACAACTAGATCTTTTGTTGTTATCATCATATAGTTCACATGTTCTACTACATTATCTCTTTCTTTCATTTTATAAGAGTTATATTTTTATATTAGTAACTGAATATGTAATTTAGATGTAGTATTACATTTAGTTGTTATCGAGTCAAACAACTATTTTACAGTCTCAAATTCTTTGAAGACCCTTATCAGATCATCCTCCATGTATGTTAATATGATCGTTCTTGCTATTGTATCATCTTTTATAAATGTTTTATATATTTTTCTTTATTGTTCAATAGCATCAGGTGGTGGTGGACACATTGTTTACTTCAATACATATTTTACACCTTGAAGTGTTAGAGCTAACAGGATTCGTCTATTTCACGTTTGAAAGTTTAGACCGTTAAACTTTTCTGTCTTTGTCAGTTCATATACATGTACTCTAGAATTCATTTTTATGTGTTCAGCAAAATTAATAAATAGACGGTATAGAAGGAAAATATTTACCAAGCAACAAACAATAGATAACAGAATTTTAATTAACAAAATACAAATATTCAAATATTGAATTGTAAATAACTCATGGTGCTTAAAACTAGTTTTATACAAGTTTTAAACATCATTTTGAGTTTTAATAATCTCATTCTATTTTAGAATCAAAACTGTGAATGAATCTGTAATTTTTCCAAAAAATAATCTCTTCGATAATTTTTCAAAACACTAGAGATAAAACAATAATTTTATCTTTTTTTTCGGTCTTGTAATTTTTCTAAAAAGACCAAGGATAGAACAGTAAAATTGGTGTTTAATTTTTTTGAAAAAATCATTAATGATCGGGGGTAAATTCATAATTTTGCACCTTAGACCGAATTTGTAAAATTTCAAAAAGACAAGGGTAATCTTGTCTTTTAACGATCAAGTTAAGAAAAAGAACTCAATAAAAAACGGGTTAAATCTGAATCCAGTTGGTTTTGACTTGACCCAAAGTAACTGAACTCGTGGATTTGAGTCGCCATATTGTATATAATGTTATTTAGTTGATCACTAGCTTACACTATCAACATTTGACTTTGTGAACATATTTGTCTTGACTAGGCTTGTTGGAAGAATTGATTAAATCAATCCAATTTGATTAAACTGATCCAAATAGATGTTTTGGCTTGATTCCTTTATGTTGTGGTTTGGTTCGGTTTGGTTTTTAAAAGGAAAATTACCTTTTGGCTTTGGTTCATGACTTGGTATATATCAACGACATTATATGCTAGAACATCGAAATAAATCTCAACCATCCTTTTTCAAAAATGGATGGTTGATATTTGAATCCTAGTAAAAGGTATATTTATATTTTATAAGCATAATTAATTTAAAAAACAATTTTTGTTTTTAAAATTTAAATCTTTAACTAATATATGTCGTTAGTATATACCATGCAGGCATACACTATATATAAAAGAGAGAGAGTTTAATTGAGGACCTCAGCTGTAAGAATTCTCTTATCAATAGAGTTCAATTGACTACATTTAATTAGTATAACAATAAAATTCTTCTTTTCCATATGTATTTTCCTATTGATCATTGTAATATTAAGGATGTCATTCCTGGAAAAGCACGGTTCAAAACCTAGCAAAACAAGAACCAACGGCTTGCATTGCTTTATTGTTTTATGATTTATAATGGTTTGGTTTCAAAAAGTTGAGAACCGATTATATTGGCGTCTTTTGAAATTGAGCCGGGAACTAAACTGATTCCGGACCGCAAACAATCATAGTCTTGACCTCACCTATAACTGCAACTAGATACCTCTTTCTCAAGCAGAGGTGGATAATATATAATGTCAATCGCTTGGCCACTTATTATAATGATCTTTCAACTATATATATTGCATCTTGTATGAATTTATATATATACATATATATTGTATTAGATGTTATTATATTTTATAATATTATTATTTAATTTTAACCTCTTCTTATTTTATATATAATTATATTACATAATACATTACAATACATTAACATTCTTTTTAATGTAATATATGTTGTATATAAAATAACTATTTTATTTTAGTTATAACTTATAAACTTATATAGTTTTATATAGTTTAATTGTTATATATTAATCCTTATAATTATATAACTAAATTGGATCCAAATCCAAAACCATTTCAAAACTGAATTCAAAACCATCCAAATATCATATTCGAAACCGTTTCACAATTGAATCCATATCCACTCAAAACTAGTTTTGAAACCACTTTAGAATTGAATCCAAAACAGCCTTAGAATCAGATCCAGAACCAAAATAAAACCATAACTAGAATGATACCAAAAGCAGATCCAAAACTACTAAACCCAAAACCATCTACTAGACGATTCAATTATGATTCCTGGTTCCGAGTAATACGGAACTGGCGGGTTGAAACCGGCTGTTCCAACTGGACATGTCTATTTGAACCTTTATATATTTCTTCAATGAATTTTAATGATAACAAAACATCTTCTATTGCTTTCAATATTGAATCATCTTATATATTGCATCAAAATTGAGTAATGCTAATTTTGATTTTGTGAAATGAACGATAAACTTAATTCTTATTACTATGACTGTCACAAGTAAAAAGCTAAAAATTGTAAGTGCACATGAAACAACCTAGAAAAGCTTTTGATACGGTTTAGTGCACACTAACATTGTGAATCCAATAAAATGACTAGTAACAGAATACTAGATATTATTATGTTAATCTGCGTAAAAAGCAAGAAGATTTTAGAAAAAAATCAAATTTATAGAAATGAGGCTAAAACTTAAACTTGCAGAATGCTTAGACGATTAAAGTCTAATAAAAGATTAGATTATACCTCAAACAGTTTTCAAGTATACTCTCAAAATGTTGATATTGTCCATTAGGTTACCACTTTATGTTCACGTAGAAAAACAGAACCTTATTTGGTTAATGTTTTACTGCATACTTTCATGCTTTCAAATCAACATACACATTCAGTAAACACCCAAAATTTGTTCTTTAAAATATATACATGATTAAAAAATAGATTTCAAAAGTACATGAGATAGTGTCTTAAAACCCAAGGATTCTTAAACATGATGTTAAAGCGAGTGTAATGTGCATTAAAGTGAAGGCCATGAATCTATTTCAACACGAAGGTTACGCCAACATCAACAATTGGATGTACATCGAACAAGGATAGCCCTCACCAATTTATTACAGAAAATTTTGGGCGACATTAGGAAGGAAAAGTTGGGAAGAACGTACAATGATAACTAGTTCAATTGCATTACAATCACTGAGAACTATTACACGGACACAGAAACAGATGCTTGGAGTAAGAACAAAAGCAATGGAGAAGCAAATGCGCTTACAATGTTACAAGGAGAAACTGTTATAATGAAGATGAGATATCAAGAAAAGATTAATCAAGTTTATAGATGACATCAGAGAACAAAAGAATCGTCAAACATTCCATTCCCTTTTTGGCACATGCTACAGACAGTGAAGTTTCATCTGTTGTTGACTTGAGTAAACCGATCCATAGAGCAGCAGTGCATGGTCACCACTTTCATGTCAGACCTCTTTCGACCCATTGGGCAATGGTCAAGGTTACCTGCAAGAGCAAAATACATGAAGGCACTTCCTCAAGAACAAGGTAAGACTAACCTAAGCTACAAGAGTTCAAGAAGAGAATATGATGACTGATCAAAGACGTGAGTGAGATAAAAAGAGAAAATAAAAGCAAACTCAAGACTTGACCAAGATGCATAACTTCCATAGCAACATGGAGACACTAGCACCTTTTCCTTAACATTGAGATTCTTTTTCTTCTACAAGACTTTGAACATACAAAAGTAACATGCATGGATCAACGCTACATGGAAGGACCAATCGATTGAAGACCAAAAGGAGTTTTGCTGCATCAAGAAATCAATAACTATGCCCATAACTATGGCTGTTAAAATCACGTTTTCACCTTAGAAAAGGCAGCTGAAAGATGACCTATCTGTTCACGCTGCAAGGGCAACTGGACCCAGTACAAGATCAAGAAAATCTTGAAAAACAGTGAATTATGGTTGAAACAAAGGCTACAAAATTGCTACAAAAGTCAAGTATCAACAATTCATATACTGGTCGTCCGAGTCCGAGCTACCACCATCAACGACAATCTCAACATCTTTATTTTTGTCACAGACATCTTTTGTACATGTTGATTAATTGCCCAACACTCAAAACCATAAAACATGGTAGGTCTAATTGCTTCTCTATAATATTTACCTTTTAACTTTAATGGTATCTTCTTATCATAAATAATACATGATGCTCCTCTTCATTTTAACCAAGGCAACAACGGCAGCAACTAAGCCTTTTCCTATACTAGATGGGGTCGGCTACATGGATTATTTGTTTCCATAGAATCTTATAAACCAGACCAAAATTTTGATTTCAAAACAGGCTAATGACAGTTTCCACGTTCAAATTCTGTATCAATGAAAGGGGAAGCAGATTCACTTAATTCATAATGCAATCTTTTGATCAGCTATCACACACGAGTTAATGCACCAAGTGTCCTTCCTATTAACTGTTACGGTTAAGCAATCTAAACATAACATAAATTACAAAAGATAAAAACCAAGATGCCTTGCCAATGCACACAATACAAAAGTTCCCAGAGAAGGTCATACACAAAAGATGCACCAACTGTAGAAGGATATCAAACGCAGATACCCATAATTCAACATAATAGATATACTGGCAAAACAAAGGAAGTGCCATTCTACTAACCTATGGAACTGAGCTCAATGCCACAAATAGAGGAAAACACAGGCAAAAAGTGAAACACATCTGGGATAACACATATACATGAACAAGTGCATCTATGTAAGTAGACAACAACAAACAACAACAACAACAACAACTAAGCCTTTTCCCATACTAGACGGGGTCGGCTACATGGATTCTTTGTTTCCACAGATCCCTATCGTGTGCCATGTTAGCAGTTAACTCCCAATAAGCTAGATCATTCTTTATTGTTTCTTTCCAACACTTTTGTGGTCGTCCTCTACCTCTTTTAATACTTTCCAAATTTACTTTTTCTAACCTTCTTACAGGTTCTTCTTTTGATCTTCTTTCTATATGTTCAAACCATCTTAAACAATGTTCTCTCATTTTATCCTCTATTGGTGCCACTCCTAATTTGTCTCTAATAACCTCATTATGTATATGGTCTTTTCTTGTATGACAACTCATCCATCTCAACATCTTCATTTATGTCACAGACATCTTTTGTACATGTTGATGATTAACTACCCAACACTCAGAACCATAAAACATGGCAGGCCTAATTGCTGCTCTATAATATTTACCTTTTAACTTTAATGGTATCTTCTTATCATAAAGAATACCTGATGCTCCTCTCCATTTTAACCAACCAGCATTAATTCTATGTGTAACATCTCCATCAGTTCTTCCATCACTCTGAAAAGTTGACCCTAGGAATTTAAAACTTTCCTTTTGGAGAATGCAATGTGTGCCAATTTTAATTTTCATGTCCTCTGAAGTAACCAAATGATCAAACTTACATTCCATATATTATGTCTTTGTTCTACTAAGTCGGAAGCCTTTGCTTTCTAATGTTTCTCTCCATAGTTCCAATTTTCTATTAACTTTTTCCTTAGACTCCTCCACTAATACAATGTCATCTGCAAATAACATACACCAAGGTACTTCATCTTGAATATGTTTTGTTAACTCATCCATCACCATTATAAATAAATATGGACTTAAAGTTGATCCTTGATGTAACCCAATATTAACTTCAAAGAAGTTTGTCGTTCCTTCATGAGTCCTCACACATGTTTTTGCACCATCATACATGTCTCTTATAAGGTTAGTATATGTCAATAGGATACCTCTTTTTTCCAAAGTTCTCCAAAGAACCTCCCTCAGTACCCTATCATAAGCTTTTTCTAGATCAATAAATATCATGTGAAGGTCTTTCTTTTTTGCTCTAAAATGTTCCATAAGATGTCTCAAAAGGTGAATTGCTTCAATAGTAGATCTGTCTGGCATGAATCCAAATTGGTTCTCTGTTGTACTTGATACTTGTCTTAACCTACATTTGATAATTCTTTCCCATAATTTCATAGTATGACTCATTAACTTGATACATTGATAATTCGCACAATTTTGAATGTCTCCCTTGTTCTTATATATGGGTATAAGTGTACTTGCTCACCATTCCTCGGGCATCTTTTAGTTTTTTCATATTTCATTAAATAGTCTTGTGAGCCAAGTGATTCCTATTTCTCCTAGTATTTTCCAAACTTCTATAGGAATATTATCTGGTCCTACCGATTTACCACCCTTCATATGTTTAAGAGCCTCTTTGACTTCATTCTTTTGAATACATCGGTAAAAATTGTGGTTTATATAGGCTAAATCTCCTAAACTAATACTAACATCTTTATTTTCATTAAAAAGATTATAAAAATAGTTTTTCCATCTATTTCTTATATCATCATTTGCCACTAAAATTTTTTCATCCTCGTCTTTTATGCATCTAACATAATTAAGATCTTTAGTTTTCTTATCTCTAGCCCTTGCTATCCTAAAAATATCTTTTTCACCCTCTTTTGAGTTGAGTTTTTTATATAAGTCCTCCCAAATCTTAGCTTTTGCTTTACTAACGGCCTTTTTCGCTTCCTTCTTTGCTTTCTTATAAGCTTCTAAAGTTTCACTAGTTTTCTTAGCATAATGTAATTTGTAACATGCCCTCTTTGCCTTGATTTTATTTTGCACTACTTCACTCCACCCCCAAGCTTCCTTTTGTGCCGGTACACCTTCCTTATATACCCCTAACACATCTTTCGCCACTTTCCTAATATGTATAGCCATATTGTTCCACATATCACAGGGTGTGCCAACATAATTCCAAACATCTCCTTGAAGGACTTTCTGTTTAAATATATCATCTTTCTCGCTTTTGAGGTTCCACCATTTAGTCTGAATAGCTCGATGCACTCTTTTCTTCTTTGTCCATTCTTTTATTTGTAAATCCATAACTAAAAGTCGATGTTGGGTGGTTAAGCTTTCTCCTGGAATTACCTTACAATATTTACAACACGCTCTATCTTTTTTTCTACAAATAAAGTAATCAATTTGTGTTTATGATAAGCCACTCTTATAAGTAATTAAATGTTCATCTCGTTTTTTGAAGATTGTATTGACTATAAAGAGATCAAATGCCATAGCAAAATTTAAAATCTCCCTACCTTCCTCGTTTATATCCCCAAAACCAAAGTTTTCATGAATCCCTTGATATCCTAATGCCTCTTTACCGACATGTTCATTTAAATCTCCTCCTAAACAAATCTCCCTTTGTGGAATCTTTTGAAACACCTTATCTAACTCTTCCCAAAAAACTGTCTTTATACTATCTTCTAGTCCTACTTGGGGTCCGTGCAAATTGGTTTCGGCCTTCCATATCCGTGCTCGAAGTCTCGTTCATTTTGGTAATATCGGCATGTGTTGAATTTGGTAAATCAACATTTGGACCAACGGATCGGTACTCCCAAAATCAGAAAGGTGCATCATACTTGAGTAAACCCTAGACTTGGATGACTGTCAGCTCCATCTCAATGAATTCAATTTCATGTGAGAACATAAAAGTTTGTGATCAGTAGCATGAATATTCAGAGCGTTAGCTAAACGGCAGGGTGCTCTAGATCCGTTGCTGCTGGAGGGGAGTTCGACTCCCATGATTATATTTGCACTGACCATCTTGTTCAATTAAGTCATGCATAAATCACTGGAGGAGCGAGTTCCTAACTAATTGAATGGTTCCACCTTTACTGAGATCAGTATTTCATCTTCACAGTTGCTGAATCTCTAATTGATTGATCTTGTTTGATAGAAATTTAGTCGCTGTTTGGAAGAACAAGTTGATGTTTAAAAATTTATTATGAACTTGCACTTTGAACTTTTATTTGGAAAATCGTTGATGATGTATTACATGTAGGGATCGATGGCGATGAACACCGAGCAAAGCTGTCAAGAACAAGAAAACAATAGTCGAGGAAGATAGTTTTCTTCCAGACGGTTTATCGTAAAGGGAAGAGTCTTTTTTTTGTTTTTCTCTATGTATCTTTTCTATATGAGGCTACTCGTGTGTGTGTATATATATATATATATATATATATATATATATATATATATATATATATATATATATTCAATTGTTTCTTTTCTTTTCTTTTCTTATGATCATGGTCTTGGGTATTTTTTCTTTGAACTTTCAATTCTTATGTTTAGTTAGGGGATTCCAATTCCTTTTAGCTGATTCCATGGTTGAACTTGTTCACAAGAATAAGCTGAAAGTGAAATACGCAGAACTCTTAGTATCAAGAATTCTCACTCTTGTATGCAGAGCGTTAGCTAAACGGCAGGGTGCTCTAGATCCGTTGCTGCTGGTGGGGAGTTCGACTCCCATGAATATATTTGCACTGACCATCTTGTTCAATTAAGTCATGCATAAATCACTGGAGGAGCCAGTTCCTAACTAATTGAATGGTTCCACCTTTACTGAGATCAGTGTTTCATCTTCACAGTTGCTGAATCTCTAATTGATTGATCTTGTTTGATAGAAATTTAGTCGCTGTTTGGAAGAACAAGTTCATGTTTAAAAATTTATTATGAACTTGCACTTTGAACTTTTATTTGGAAAATCGTTGATGATGTATTACATGTAGGGATCGATGGCGACGAACACCGAGCAAAGCTGTCAAGAACAAGAAAACAATAGTCGAGGAAGATAGTTTTCTTTCAGACGGTTTATCGTAAAGGGAAGAGTCTTTTTTTTGTTTTTCTCTATGTATCTTTTCTATATGAGGCTACTCGTATATATATATATATATATATATTCAATTGTTTCTTTTCTTTTCTTTTCTTATGATCATGGTCTTGGGTATTTTTTCTTGTTCTGAGAGGAAACGGTAATGTTAAACCTCTGTTATTTACGTAAATAAATAAAAGTGCTTTCTGTAATAATTTTGTTTTAAGTATGAAAATGTATCTTACAAATGAAGAAAGGAATCCCAAAGGCCTTTCATGACCACCAAGTTACTCAATGTAACTTACATTACAAATTACAATGGTTAGACATTCCGATTCACTTTTTAAAGTTACAACACAGGTAGACTCGGAGAGCTGGTGGCTCGGTAGTCGTAACCCGATTCAAAATTGAAGAAAGCCAAGCCTTTCTCCCTCACTATGTGCATGTTAGTTGGATAGGACATTGAAGCCCAAATTCAATTGTCACCACTGCATACTCGACACAAAATTTATATATTGTAAGGCAAGTATTGTGGCAGTCATTGACAACAACACCCTAATCTTGAAAACAAAGCCGAAAATCTCAGAAAAGATAACTAGAGAAGCATAGCATCTAATATATTATGACAGCACAGAAAGGTCAACAAACATTAGTGTAGCAAAGCAACTCCTTGCTGGATTCTAGTTTTCAAGTGACACATACGTTAGTTTCTGAGTAAGAACCCTCAAAATCTTATGATATCTAAGATCCATGGTATGAGAGATACGAGTAGATGCATGGTACGAGGATAAGAGTAGATGCATACTTTGAGGATGACATTTTCTTCCCTTTGAATATAAATGTATCATCCTTCTCACCCCCACACTCCGAAGCGTGTCAATTCAATTTCTGGGTTCCATGTTCCGGATAATCCAATATCTAAGAGGAGACTTTAAGGAAGTCTGTGAAAGTTTACCGACAGTTGGTACAGGTTCAAGTGGTCAGCTTAAGCAAGTTCTCGAGTTCGAGTCTTGTGGATGGACGAAACCACTGCTGAGAGAGATTTACCCCATAGTGGCCTGACCCAACTTGTATTGGATTAAGGCGGGGTGCTTTGGGCTTCCAGATACTGGCGGTATACTTCATGCCAAAAGAAAAAAAAGTTCCATTGATCTGCACATCGCATTGGGCTCAGGCATAAACAATTTGGTATTTCTCATCTCTTGTTTGAACTGACTAGAGCTGTGGTTCTACTTGAGCATTTTTATGAAGCTTGAAAGGTTTTTGAAAAACTCTCATATGGTTTTTACCTTCGTTTTATATAATGCATAAACTTAGACAGATAAACATGATAGTCACAGGAATTCAGCTTCTGTGAAAGACTATCTCTCTCCTCTTATATACTTAAGCTTCGAGCTCTGTCATGTTAGCAGATAACATCGCCCCCATTCGAACTGCATACTTAGTCATTACAATGGACTGATTACATGTATTCAAAAGATTAACACTATTTCAATCATAAAGATTTTTTCTTTATTCACAACTCTCATAGAGTTGGAGCAATCGTAAAGTTAATTACCATGTGAAATTATATGCATGCTAGATCCACTCCATTTCTAGTGACTCAGATGGCTAGACACATGATCTGCTCAAAGTTGACTGAAAAGCTAAATTCGTAAACGATTTCGAACAAGAAATTTACTGATTATATACCATTTTTGTTGTCTCGCCCTCGGGCGACACTCCCTCGACTAACATTCTGTCGATCAGCTGCATTTGCCCATGCAGTCTCGACCACTTTACCTCAGGTTGATCATGAGTTAGCTCGAGCTAAGGACAGCTTATCCCACTTAAAATTCCTTTTGTTTGCCAATTACCAATTAGTAGCTCTGATTTACAGTACTAAGCCTTTGTTTTCATCCTTTTACATGGCTAATGAAGCAAAATCAAATTTGATGGCTGACCCCCAAGCAAAAGAAATGCGACTCATGTATCAGCTCTATGTTGCAAAAGTTAGCAGTCGTTTTTTTGGTCGATCATATTGAATGTCTGTGAAAACTTCTAATTACGAACAAAAAGAATTGCAATGCAAACATAAATATTTCGATAAACTTAAAAAATAGCTGAGTCATGGATTCTATCAGTTTCCCACCAATTAGACCGAATCCATTGATTTGGGAGATTCAATTCAGACAAGAGACAAACCATTGATGAGAACAGCGAATTTTCACGAATGATCTAAGTATCTCTTTTCTTTGCCAAGATGAGAAAGAGCATATAAGTACTCATCAAATATCTCATGCCTGCAGGAACGAATGAACTGCTTGGAGACACGGACTATGGAACAAAGGATTATATATATATATATATATATATCGACCGAGGCTTAAAGAACTTCGGTGAACGGTTTATATTACTTTTTCCTTTCTTTCTTGCTAGGTGTCGGTGTAAGGCATGGGTGACTTGAAAACTTCGAGAGTATAAGAAAAAGAATATATATATATATATATAAAGAAAAAGAAAAAACAAACACATTTAACATATTATATTATTCACTAATAAAGTTATAATCAGCAACCGTTATATGAAGTGGATTGTGGCATAGCACAAAAATATCTCCAAGTTACCTTTCTCGGTCTTTTGGCTAAGATCAAATGTAAAAATATCCCTAAGTTAGAAAGTTTTTAAAAACTATTTAAAATAGTTAGTTCTAAGTCCGACACGGGGAAAAGTGTCAGCATCAAGTATCGAAATGTCCAACACGAGTGCAGCACCATTATAGCAGCTTAGTTGTTAACCGGGTTATAAGCAATGGGCCCACACTATCTGAGATAAAACCTGTGTGGAACATGACCAACCTGTCTTAGGCGCGTTGTTTTGTTATAAATATATCAGATGTGTCCCTTCAGTAACAGTAGGTTTGAAAGGTCAGTTTTCATGGTTGTTGATCCATATTCTGGCGTAGTTCAAGGTGCATTAATAAGGGGGGCCACGCGTTTTTGGCCCCTTTATTGCTGGTTGGTGATAATAGGACCTCATACTGCTCTTTCTCCTGTTATAAATCAATAAGGAACAAGGAAATAAAGAAAGAAAAAGTCAATAAAAACAAAGAAGCACGTCAATTCTGTTGGTTCATGTCTTGAACAAAAGAAGATGGTTTTACTGTTCATGTCTTTGCCTGGATGTTCTATATCTCATGTCCAAGGATCGAATAATTCACCACTCATATTGTCAGCAAGGAACCGGACTGGATCAAGCCAGTTTAATCGAATTGAATCGGTGAGTTTTTTGTTTGAAGGCCTGTTGAAGGAGGTGGAGGAGAATTGATCCTCTTTTTGGCCAAATCACTAAATTAAAACTGATCAAAATAGCATTCAATTAAGATTTTGTTAGAAAAAACTGAAATAGTTTCATTGAAGCTGAACTTTTGGCTACGAATGGATGCTTTAGGCAGAAACTTGAGCTTCTGAGGGGTACTGTCAATTGATTCTTTACCAATTTTGATCGTAACAGATAAAGCCCATAACTTTTGTATTACTTTGTGCTCAAGAGCATCCTGATTCAATTCATAAACCTGTCTGACAACATTGGTTTACGGTGAAAACGTTTAGTGACAAGTCCCAACTAAATTCTCTTGGACATGATACATACATAAACACACAGAAGTAGAGCTACACACACAGAGAGAGAGGCTTGCATATTTTGTGATTGAAGAAATTAGGACAAGGCACGGTTATTCAAGGACAAGAAACTCCTCTCTGCAGCGAATTATCCAAAGGAGAATGTGCACTGCAACTTAATAAGGGTACTAAAAGTTACAGAGCAACGACCCCTCATCTGCCATCACACAAGCAGCATGTGTACCGGATTAGTGGTCCTCTTTCCAGGCTAGGCCTTTAATGGAAACAAAAATTTTACAATAATAACAGTGCAGTAAATTTCAGTATTGTACATTTCCGCGGTCAAAAATGGACAGTAGGAGGAGATTTTGCTAGAATGTGACACATCCCATCTTGACTAGATCTTGAATTCTAATGTTTTCTTTTGTGCCCATCATCTTCTTATCTCCAAACTTTAGTGCATCATGAACCCCACCTTGATGCATTATTGATGGCATATTGCTTGTTTCTCTTGGCTTGAACCTCAGTGGACAAACCCTCTAAACCGACTCAGATTTATGAAATGAAGAGGATCAGAACTTGGCCCTTTTCCGCAAAGCAGTTTACCTTAAGGACGAAAAAAGAGATGAATGGAGGTGTCATAAAGGACATCCCACGTAGCCCCTGAGAGGGCCTAGTTCCATTGTCGTCAGGATTGCTTTTCGAATCCACTCGATTTTCAAAGGAGATCACTGAATCGGCACGAGAGACGTCTCAAACTGATCTATGTTGAATCGAAAACCCATTTAGTCGATCAGCTACTTAATTAATTGAGTGCTGTCATCTGAATAAATGAGGCCTTGCTCAGTCATGTGAACCATGAAACGTCTAGACCTGTGATTTAGCAGAGCCAAGCATTAAATTGAGACGCTCACTTCCTTATTTATGAATCTGGTGTTCAGCTCAACATCCCACCGTCCTCCACTATACGCAGGGTTTAGATCCAGAGACAAATTTGTGTTCCCATTGTATTGTCCTTTATTTTGCAAAACTGCTAATATGTGTCTGTGTATTATTCATAGCACATGAAAGATGTCTAACCATATGCAAAGTTTAGTTTCTTGGTCTTTATGAGATTATACCACTGCATACATTATAACTGAGACCATCGACAGAAACAGATCCCAAAATTAAGTATTTTGATACTTTTCATAACAGCAGGATGAAGTTTCTCTGTTTTCATACTGAGAGGTGATACGTAATGCCTTAATCCCGATGTCATGACGCTCGATCTACAGCCGCCCGATCTAATGTTTGATTAGCGTGTCTTGGAAAGAAATGGTACATCCAATCCAACCAATTGTCAATGAAACTATACACACACGTGTGTGTATGTGTCCTTATTAAGTTTATGCAGCTTTTTTTATTATTTCTTTCCTACTGAGGATTACTGGTTTCGTCAAAGGAAGTACTTTGTCAGGAATTAAAAAAGGTCCTTTAGATGGTGTTTCTGAAAAAGGCCAAATAATTTAGTTGCTTTATTCGAGATCTTTAAGAAGGGAATGAATGTAGCAAGAGAGTCGCCAATACTTGCACGCTACTATATCATTGAAGAATGATTACTGAAAATGAGATTAGAGGACGAACTATTCGTGCTCACAGTGAAAAGGAGACAAGCATAGAGTAGACATGGCACGTGAGAATGGGGCTCATGAAATGGATGTAAGAGAACCTTATTGTTTAAGGGTACGTACCGCGCATTGATCTTCTTCATTGGAGTTATTTTAGATTTGATGTTAGGTTTGTTTTACCGAGATTTAGTTCATTTCTTCTTATAAGCAAATTTGTTAGGATCAAAGTTTACATTAGTGAAGCCACCGGCTTCGAGCTTTTGTGGTCAGAGAGGATCATGATTAATTTAGCACCAAAACAAGTGTAAATTATGTCTTCAAGACTTTTAATTGCGGAATTAATAACATGAATAAGATGCATTCGTGCTAGATGACGATCTCTAATATCACCTGATCGACGTCCATGCATGGCTCCTTTTGCCTTTTGTTTTTCAGTAGAAAACAGAAAATTTATCCAAGTTCATAATACAAACATGTTGTCACACCCGCACGAGTCGCGATCACGACCGGGCTCGAGCCGATGCCACGTGGCCGCTTCTCGCACGGGCGTGATGGTGAGCATTAAACAAATACAATACCAATTTAATTCAAACACAAGAAATATCTAACCGAAATAAATATTCATATCGAAGTTCTAAACAACACGTCCAAAATGGTGCGGGGCTCACCTAACAATAACCCCGAATAAAAGACTTTCTAAATTATTCAACACTTATCATACCATCTAAAATAAAAATGCTACTCTATCACACTCCTACTCTGCTCCGTGTGCCTTCGAAGTGCTAGCTTCAAGACGAGCTGTAAAACAATAGGGTGAGCTCATATACATAGCTCAATAGGGAGATTAAGCATCTTTAAACAGAAAACATACTAAAAGCATGCATAGTTCACAACCATTTCATAGCAAAACACATTTACCTTTAAATCATAATCTCAAATTCATACGCATACACTCACACACACGCACGCACATCATTAGTTTCGATAATTACGGCCCATACTGTGTCTGCCCCAAAGGCCACGGGAGTCATCCGGCCCTCCCTAACGTGACCTCGGTAACCCCGTCCATGACGGTAACCATGCTGACTCTCACGGCAGAGTGCCCGGAAACACACCCTGTATTCGCCCCAAGCCGGATCGCCCGAGGGACCTGCAAGTCTCTAGAGACCCCACACAAACCACACAAGTACGGCTCGTATATTCACACATCATTACATTTCTAAAACCAATTACAGTTCATCACATTCACAAATCATATCCAGATCCACGAATATCCAAAATCAAACTCATATCCACACAACATTTAAACAACATTTAAATACCATGTTCACACAACACATGCATATCAAAACATGCTATTTATCAAACAGTGTCATAAATATATTCTATTTAAAAGGCATATCAAATAACCCATAATTGCAAATAACATTTCACAAACTTCAATAAAACAGTTATCAATCATGCACATTTAAATCTATCTAAAACAGTAAAATCACTTCTAGCATGATTCTGTAAAAGAATGCATAACCCCCTACCTGAAAGAGCGCTAAGATTCAGTCCCCAAGCTGTTGGGTCACTCTTATCACCACCAAATCTTTCAATTTTAATCTCTAAACAATTACAAATAATTGAAACATTAAAATTTATTTAACTATAAGTCTAACAAAACAAACTATATCCGAATCGAATCCCAAACCCCAATTTGGATCTGTTTAAGCTATCCGAGATCCAAATCGATACCCAATTTCATACCTAATCCGAATGAGTGACACAATAGGTAGTTTGTGTCACTGTATCAACACAGAACCTATAACTACTGACACAGGTCTTATTCTTAACCCAGAAACCCATTTCAAGACACGACCCAAACTAGACCCATTTCCGACACAAAACCTATTTTGACACAGAACTGGTTCTTAATACGCGACACGACACGAACCAGTGTCGGTTCATGACAATTCAGACATGACACGACACGGAAATGAAGGACATGCCCAAAAGTTTTTTTTTTCCGGCATTGATCTCGCCGGTTTCCGGCGAAGCATAACCGTTTTTTGGCCAAATCGACGCTATTGCTTACCTACCCCACCAAAATGCTTAGTTCTACCTCAAACCTCCAATCCAAGCCCAAAACGATGATTTTCAACAAGCTTTTCATCAAAAAATAAAAAGAAAAAACGAAAATCTGAAAAAAATATTGAACTCACCGGATTCCGGTCGACTCCTCCTGTTTTCCGGCTAGTTCAAGGCTGCCCAGCTCCTTGGAAAAATGCACTATGAAGGGCCCCTTTTTAAAGGCCCTTCATATCTTCCATTGTGCGTGTGCAGTAACGCTCAATGTTACATTCTACCTCCCTTAAAGAAATTCTGTCCTTAGAATTTAGAAAGTACCTGAAGAGATATGGATACTTTTCTCGCATTTCATCATCGAGCTCCCAAGTAGCCTCACTCGACAAATGATTACTCCAGTGTACTTTTATTGTCCTCAAAACTCGACGACGTAAGACATGTTCCTTTCTATCTAAAATGGCTATGGGAACCTCTTAATAAGACAAATCTTCATGTATGTGTAGCGGCTCGACCTCAATGATATGTGAGGGGTCAGGAACATACTTTCGTAACATGGATATGTGAAATACATTATGAAGATTTGATAAGAGCACGTGCAGTAGTACAATCGATAGTTAAGCTACGGAGACTGCAATTGATTAAGTATACTGATACAAATTCAATAAACTTCGGAGTGAGCTTATCGACTTGATGGCTTCATTTCATTCAACTCCGGTCATGGGGCGTCACACGTAAGAAATACATGGTCACCTTTCTTCAAATTCAAAGCGATTTTTCTTCTTTTATCTGCATAACTCTTTTGCCGCGTGTCGGTTATGTCTCGTCTTATCTTGGATCATCTTCAACACCGGTGGTCTCCACGCTTTGCCTGAGCGAACCGGGTCCTACCACGCAGTGCTTTCTGCATCATGGTACCAATCAACAATGGCGAAGTTCTATATCGCTGCCTCCTATATAATGCACTTCATAGGGTGCCATCCCTGTGCTCGAATGGAAACTATCATGGGGGCAACTCATCAACCTGCGGTAGAAATTATCCCAACAACCAGCTTACTTTGTAGTTCACGCCCTCTCAAATGTCCTCCAATGACTGAATGTCACCTTTCCCCCCTCGTAATCGACCATCTGTTTGTGGATGGTGCGTAACTCAAAACGTGAAGCTCGCTCTATCGCTTGCAAATCGCTCCATAGACCACAATGTAACCTAGAATTCCGTGGATCAGAAATTATATCGATGGTACAATTGGCGAAATCTAACAATTCTCTTTACATTTGGATGTACACTTGAGCCAACTTTTCCATTGAGTACTTAATATTAATCGGTAAAAGTACGCCGACTTTGTAAGCCAATCAATAATTACCCATATGTAATCTAACTTCCAGTTCTTTAAGTGCTGCGCTGACAAATCCATTGCTATGTCATCCCATTTCCACTCGTGAATAGGCAAAAGTTGCAACATTCCCGATGGTCTCTCGATGTTCCACTTTGGCTCGAACACAAATCATACATCTAGTCACAAATTCATCAATAGACTTTTTCATTCCACACCAATAATACTGTCGGCTTAGGTCCTTATACATCTTTGTGCTACCCAGATGAATGTTGAAGCGACTACGATGTGCTGCTTCTAGTATCTCATTTCGAAGTGATTCAGCTTTAGGCACACATACACATCCCTCAAACCGTAAGGAACCATCATCCTTGCGTATCTCATATCCAGGCCAACTCCCACTATGAATCTCATCTATAATCCTCTTTAACATAGGATCATCTCTTTGTGCACCAAGTACTTTGAGCCAAAGTTCAGGAGTCGCTCGAACAAGAGTAGAACAATGAGCTACCGGCTCTTTTCCTTTCCTGTTAAGGGCATCTGCAACTACATTAGCTTTTCCAGAGTAATAAATAATCTCACAGTCATAATCCTCCAAAAACTCAAGCCATTGCATTTGTCGCATATTAAGGTGAGGCTGTGTGAAGATATACTTTAAGCTCTTGTGATCAGTGAATATCTGGAACTTAACGCCATATAAATAATGTCTCCAAATTTTAAGTGCAAACACAACTGCTGCAAGTTCTAAGTCATGTACTGGATAATTTACCTCATGTTTCTTCAATTGTCGTGATGCATAAGCAATAACTTTATCTTTTTGCATCAAGACACAACCAAGACCTTTATTCGAGGCATCACAGTAAACTCTGAAATCTTCGTTACTAACTGGCAATGCTAATATTGGTGCAGAAGTCAATTTTATCTTCAACTCTTTAAAACTACGTTCACACTCATCTGTCCACTCAAATTGAATATCTTTCTTTGTTAATCGAGTGAGAGGAGCTGCAATACTGGAAAAACCCTCAATAAATCTCCGATAATATCCTGCTAGCCCAAGAAAACTACGTATCTCAGAGACGTTCTTCGGTCTTTCCCAATTAACTACAGTCGTGACTTTAGTTGGATCTACTGAAATACCATCTTTAGATATAATGTGACCTAGAAAGCCAACCTGCTCCAACCAAAAATCACACTTAGAGAACTTAGCATATAATTGCTTTTCTTGTAACAAACCAAGTATGATACGTAGATGCTCAGCATGCTCCTCCTCGCTCTTAGAATATATCAAAATATCATCAATAAACACCACGACGAACTTGTCCAAATACTCTCGAAATACTCGATTCATCAAGTCCATGAATGCTGCTGGAGCGTTGGTTAACCCAAAAGGCATAACTAAGAATTCATAATGCCCATACCGAGTCCTAAAAGCAGTCTTAGGTATATCAACTTCTCGTATCCTCAACTGATAATATCCAGACCGAAGATCAATCTTCGAAAACACAGAAGCTCCCTGCAACTGGTCGAACAAGTCATCAATCCTAGGTAATGGATATTTATTCTTTATGGTCACCCGATTAAGTTGTCTATAATCGATACAAAGTCGAAGAGAGCCGTCTTTCTTTTTCACGAATAAAACTGGTGCTCCCCATGGTGAGGTACTTGGTCAAATAAAATGCTTCTCCAATAATTCTTGCAACTGAGCCTGTAATTCTCGTAATTCTACAGGAGCCATACGATAGGGTGCTCTAGATATAGGATTGACACCTGTTTGCAAATCAATAGCAAACTCTATCTCTCGTTCTGGAGGTAATCCCGGTAGATCATCACGAAAAATATCAGAAAATTCATTAACTATACTGATATCATTTAATAACTTCTCTTCAGCACAAGACTGCATAACAAATGCTAAGTATCCTTCGCATCTGTTTCGTATATAATTATATGCTTGAAGAGCAGATATAACTGATACTAGGTTCGCTTCTCGTTGACCTTGGAAAACGAAAGTAGTCTCTCGAGGAATAAAGAAAGTAATCTCTCGCTTCTTGCAATCAATCACAACACGGTTCCTAGATAACCAATCCATACCCAAAACTACATCATAGTTCGAAATCTCCAACAAAACCAAGTCGGCTCTCAAGTCATGACCACCAACCAATACAGAACAATCTCACAAAATCCGATGCGGCACAATGACATCTCCATTAGGGAAACATACAGAGAATCCATCTAATGGTTTCGGGTCTAAACCCGTACGACTTACAAAAGTAGGTGAAACAAAGCAATGCGTTGCACCAGAGTCAAATAAAACACGCGCAAGCAAACCACAAACTAATAAGGTACTAATAACCAAATGAGAGGTACCTGACTCATGGCCCTCTACAGCATAAACGCGGCCCTGGTTAGTTACTTGAGGGTGAGGCAATCGAGGTGATCCTTGTTGATGAACAGGTACCGGAGGACGAGGAGGCCCCATAGTGCTTAGAAATAAAATACGTAGCCCGTGGACAATCAACCTTACGATGACCGAACTCTTTACATATGAAACAACGACCTCTCATGTCTTCCTTCTCTAAGTCTAAACTTGCTTAAAGTTCTTCTCTGAAGGACATTCTCTAGCTCTATGACCCGTGCCTCTACAGTTATAACATGTGATTCCTCGATTTTGTTGGTTGTTTTGCTCACGTGAAGGCTCACTTCTCGCCTGAGTCTGACTATCCCTATTTGTCCACTGATGAGCTTGGGTTAATTTACTCTTCTTATGCCTTCATGTGAGTTGCCAAAAGTTTATTCTGCTGGCCTCTTCTTACCCTTATAATGCAACATATCTGTCTCTACATGAGTAGCAGCATCTTGTAATTCATCAATATCTATATATATCTTTCCTCTCAGTGACTTACGGATTGGATCAGAAAGTCCTCAAAAATATTTATTTGCTCGTGCCTCAGGAATTACCATACCCGGGTCAAACTGTGACAACCTTAAGAATTGGTTGGTATATTCTCTTACTGACAAATTGTCCTGCTGCAGTTGATTAAATTCAAGTTGTAAACGCATCCGATCATTGTGAGAAAAGAAATGACTGAAAAATGTCTTCTTAAATGCCTTCCAAGTCCACAGAGTGCTACAAGTACCTTTCTATGCTCTCCACCACTGTTTTGCATTTCCTTCGAAAAGACTCGACGCCAACTACACCCTCCTCTCCTCGTCGGTAGGAGCCAATATGTCGAAAGCGTTTTCCAGTTTGTCAATCCATTCATAGGGTTTCAATGGGTCTGTAATTACTCCTTTGAACTCCTTACAACCGTTCTTTGCCAAGTGTTGAATGGTTACAGTAGATTCTCTCGGAACATGTTGCAATAAGTTGATCATTTGACCAAGTAATATCGCTGCATCTTGACCACCTTACACAAGAGGAATATGTGGTGGCTCTATAGGTCCTTGAAGTGTACCGGATGGAACCTCCACTACTACAGTAGATTCATACGATGGCATTTCCTCGTTATCATCACTCATAACCGTTAGAGTTAAGTTAAGATTCAATCATCGTGGGTCCTACACATAAATACAACTTATATTTCAAAGATTAACTCGCTATTAAATATACTTTAACAACTTTAGGCTCTGATACCAAGTTGTCACACCCGCACGAGTCGCGACCATGACCAGGCCCGAGCCGATGCCACGTGGCCGCTTCTCGCATGGGCGTGATGGTGAGCATTAAACAAATACAATACCAATTTAATTCAAACTCAAGAAATATCTAACTGAAATAAATATTCATATCGAAGTTCTAAACAACACGTCCAAAATGGTGCGGGGCTCACCTAACAATAACCCCGAATAAAAGACTTTCTAAATTATTCAACACTTATCATACCATCTAAAATAAAAATGCTACTCTATCACACTCCTACTCTGCTCCGTGTGCCTTCAAAGTGCTAGCTTCAAGACGAGCTGTAAAACAATAGGGTGAGCTCATATACATAGCTCAGTAGGGAGGTTAAGCATCTTTAAACAGAAAACATACTAAAAGCATGCATAGTTCACAACCATTTCATAGCAAAACACATTTACCTTTAAATCATAATCTCAAATTCATACGTATACACTCACACACACACGCACATCATTAGTTTCGATAATTACAGCCCATACTGTGTCTGCCCCAAAGGCCACGGGAGTCGTCTGGCCCTCCCTAACGTGACCTCGGTAACCCCGTCCACGACGGTAACCATGCCGACTCTCACGGCAGAGTTCCCGGGAACACACCCTGTATTCGCCCTAAGCCGGATCGCCCGAGGGATATGCAAGTCTCTAGAGACCCCACACAAACCACACAAGTACGGCTCGTATATTCACACATCATTACATTTCTAAAACCAATTATAGTTCATCACATTCACAAATCATATCCAGATCCACGAATATCCAAAATCAAACTCATATCCACACAACATTTAAACAACATTTAAATACCATGTTCACACAACACATGCATATCAAAACATGCTATTTATCAAACAGTGTCATAAACATGTTCTATTTAAAAGGCATATCAAATAACCCATAATTGCGAATAACATTTCACAAACTTCAATAAAACAGTTATCAATCATGCACATTTAAATCTATCTAAAACAGTAAAATCACTTCTAGCATGGTTTTGTAAAAGAATGCATAACTCCCTACCTGAAGGAGCGCTAAGATCCAGTCCCCAAGCTGTTGGGTCACTCTTATCACCACCAAATCTTCCAATTTTAATCTCTAAACAATTACAAATAATTGAAACATTAAAATTTATTTAACTATAAGTCTAACGAAACAAACTATATCCGAATCGAATCCCAAACCCCAATTTGGATCTGTTTAAGCTATTCGAGATCCAAATCGATACCCAATTTCATACCTAATCCGAATGAGTGACACAATAGGTAGTTTGTGTCACTGTATCAACACAGAACCTATAACTACTGACACAGGTCTTATTCTTAACCTAGAAACCCATTTCAAGACACGACCCAAACTAGACCCATTTCCGACACAGAATCTATTTTGACACAGAACTGGTTCTTAACACGCGACACGACATGAACCAGTGTCGGTTCATGACAATTCAGACATGACACGACACGGAAATGAAGGACATGCCCAAAAGTTTTTTTTTTCCGGCATTGATCTCGCCGGTTTCCGGCGAAGCATAACCGTTTTCCGGCCAAATCGACGCCATTGCTTACCTACCCCACCAAAATGCTTAGTTCTACCTCAAACCTCCAATCGAAGCCCAAAACGATGATTTTCAACAAGCTTTTCATCAAAAAATAAAAAGAAAAAACGAAAATCTGAAAAAAAAAATATTAAACTCACCGGATTTCGGCCGACTCCTCCTGTTTTCCGGCTAGTTCAAGGCTGCCCAACTCCTTGGAAAAATGCACTATGAAGAGCCTCTTTTTAAAGGCCCTTCGTATCTCCCATTGTGCGTTACTGCACAGGCTCTGCACAACGTTACACATGTTGTGTACAGTCCTACCTTATAGATTTATTCTTTTTTGTGTGGATACGCATGAATCCTTTTCGCCATTATGCAGGTACCCAAGGTAAAAGACCTGACTGAGTTTTCTGCTGGCTAATTAATCGACATCCAGCATT